>CAHIKZ030002556.1:402500-717500 GCA_903632075.3 Acanthosepion pharaonis
AATCCACTTCTCCCTACACTCATAAAACAGTATCAGTTTGAATTTCAGATCAGTCTGCTGATGTTATCTTCACTCTAAAAGGCTTTGGAAAGGCATGAATCCACTTCTCCCTACATGCATAAAAAACAGTATCAGTTTGAATTTCAAATCAGGCTGCTTATGCACAATTTGCACTAATGCCGTTAGTAAAGACATGAACCCAGTTCGCTTTGAAATGGACAATTTCCTTACAGATGACGATGCAGAAATGTGGTTATGCAAAAGAAGGATGCTGAGAATACCATAGACTGAGCATCTCAGGAACAATGAAGTTCTAAAGAAAATGGGTACAGAAAGGACACTTGTATTTAGAATCAGGAAGTGACAGTTGAAATTTCTGGGACACATGGGAAAAGAGAACTTGGAGAATTTAACACTCACAGGATATATTGATAGCAAGAATGGTAGATGAAAACAACAAAAGATTGTGTAAATGGATGATAGATAAAGCATTGGGTATGATAGAAAAAGGACAGAACTTGCTCAGCCTTAAAAAGGATAGGAAATTATCAAGAGTTAGAAACGAATATGGCATATGACATTTAATGTATGTACCTCCAAAAATTTTCTAAAAGCAAACATAGCACAATGAAAAAAGGCCCCAAATTTAATAAAAACAAAGTTTATCATCAAAATGTTTATGCTGTTGTTAAGTGGAAAGACCAAAGGATTTTTTTATTATTTTATTAAATTTTTTAATCCTTTCCAGCATGTATAAAATTTTGGATAAAAATCTTGTTTTTCTTGCATCAGTGGATGGGCCAAAGATTAGCATAGGGATTTTTAGCATTATTTTGGTTTTAAAAACACATTGTTTTGGAAATTGTTAAAAAAAATAAAGTTATTGTCTAGTTTTAATGAAATTTTCAAGACTTATTCATGAATTAAATTATTTTAAAAATTTTATCTTAGAAAATTTTGGTAAAAATATATATTTTTTTTGTTGACATCTGTTACCCATTACTTAATTTTATGAAAAATTTTCCTTTCATAAGATTTCTCAAATATTCAGAATGGTAGAAGTAGAAGAAAATAAAAAAAATATACTGTTTAATAAATATATGCAGTGTCTACTCAAATATGAATATCAACTGAAAATTAATGTTTAAAGAGATAAATATATATATATATATATATATATATATATATATACACACACACACTTTTAAAATATAAATTGTGACAATTTACCCATTGCAACCTGCATATATATATATATATATATATATATATATATATATATATATATATCACTTTTAATTAGACACTATTTCCTATTACTAAAGATTTGATTTTATGAATACATGTGCTTTACAAAAATAAAGTTTATTGTAATAAAAAATATACATATTACTTTAAAGTTTATTATGGCCAAAACTTATTTGAAACAGATAACCTATTTTTTATTAATGTGGCATCTAGTTCAAATAAAAAGTGTCTGCTATAATAATGTTTGAAGCAATAAAAAAGTTGGATTAAAATAAATTTATTAATTCTTTAGAAATAAATAGAAATATATTGTCATCCAATTTACGTAAAAATGAAAATAACACTTCAACTTCTTTTCACTGTCATTTCAGAATTTAGATTTAACAAAGACTTTAACAGACTTAAAAAAAGGACAAACTGTTTTTTCTGTAACAACATTACACAAAAATATCTTGAAATACTAAAGAGCAAATTTATTCAATTAAATTGCTACTAGCTCCAACCAAGGCCTCCAGGTGACTTCAGAATCTCCTGCAACTCTTCTGGACAGTTTCCAAGCTGCTGTACCTTTGTAATTACCATTAGACTCATCCAACTCCTTCTGAATCTTCTGCATTTTCCTCAGATTGAAACCCAAACACTCTGAAATGATTGTATTGGAGCTTTCGGTGCAAATGACAGGCTGTACAGCATGCAATTTACAAATTTCTGCTGGCATGAATTGCATCATGGTGCTCCTTTTTTCACAGACAGTGTCCAACTGACCCTACTATATTGAGCAGTCAACAAAATCAAAAACAAACAATGCGCATATGCATAATTAAAAATGTAAAAGGGCAACAGTTTACCTACTGCACCCTGTGTGAGTGTGCGTGTATATATATATATATATATATATATATATATATAGATATACAGATATAGATATATAGATATAGATATATAGATATAGATATATAGATATATATTTTTGGTAAAAGACCAACAAAACTCTTTGTTAAAGATTTTTTCTACATTTCAAGCAATTTTCTTTGTTTTCTTTATTTGAAGAAATTTTGCTTCTTGTGCTATGTTGGTTTCATCATTTCTCTGTGATATAAAACCCAAAAGTATTCAGAGATTGGACAATTTATGGTGAGACCTTCACCAGAATCTAAGAAAATGATCCAAAATATAGAAAAAATAAACCCCTAAAATTACCCAAATAATTCCTATCTATCATATATATATATATATATATATATATATATATATATATATATATATATACTATTTACATTGTTTGCACTGTTGTCCACCTTTTTGTTTTCATATTTACAACATTTCAGCCATTGTACACTTCAGCCTTCTTCAGGTAATTCGAATTTTGAACTGAACCCTTTATTGTGTCTACCAGGGTAAATTATTCTAGTTCATGCCTTATCTCAGTTTCAGTTATTTCCCATTTTGTAACTCTCTAAGTTTTTCTGTTCAACTATTGGAGAGTTGAGTTAAAGGTAGATAACTAATAATGAGATAGCCAGAAGAGGCACGGCATGTGAAACTAGAACAATCTACCCCACTGGACAAAATAAAAAATTCAGTTTGAAATTCCAATCAGCTGAAGAAGGCTGGAGCATACAACAGCCAAAACAATGTGAATATGGCAAAAAAAGATGAAGACAACAGTCCGAACAATGTAAATAGTGTAAGTAATTACAATGCCTCATCTCAGAAATAGAGAAACTGATGTGTGTCTACATATATATATATATATATATACATATATATATATATATATACTCGAATCTCCTGTTAAATTCAATGTATGAGGGTCAAGCAGATCAGTTCCTAGAAAACTGACAGCCTGACACCAGCACATGAGATTTGATTATAGTGGTGAAGGTTTTGTGCAGAACCATCCATACTTTTTGAAGGGCCAAATACAGAGACCTGTTGTACCACATGCCACAAGGACCCCCAAACAACCCTCTGCAGGTTTTGATTTCAGAGTTGTCCTTCTAGACCAGTTGACATCCAAGGATTTAGAATGCAGTCTGTCTTGCTATTTACCCATAGCTGGAGGGAGAAGAGGATTCACACCTTCCCCAAAGGTATTAGCATGTAAGTGAATGTAATGGACTGGAGAAGGCATGGAGGAATAATGGATAGTGGTTTGGATTGAGGAATCAGAGAGCCAACTTCAACTTCCATTCAAATATATATACATTTATATAATTCCCTGTCCCTTAAGGACAAAAACGATGGGCCCAATTTTTATACCTTCTTTTTGATGTCTGTAAATTGCCATGATTTTATTGGGAAAGATAGTGGAGTGAATTCCCATTGTCTTCTCTGTAGTTTTGAATTCAGAGTTATTTTTCTTCTAGACTGGCTGCAATGTAAGGCTTGTGGGATTACCCACACTTGGTTTGCCAAGACGATGTTAGGTGGTGGTGCTAAAAAGCTATAAAAATGGGGCACTTCTTTTTTTTTTGTCTTTTTTCCTTCTATTCTTTCATCAAGTAGTAGTAACAACAGCACGGGACTTGTTCCCATCTTAGATATCCCTAAGCTGTCCTCAGAGGACTAGCTCTTTCTCACACAAAATTCCTAAGAGCTAGATTTTAATGTCTTCTTTCTTTTCAGTTATTTTATAATACAAGTATATTTTATTTCTTGTTAATCATTTATTAGTCACATGAAAATATTGGCTTGTTGAAATTTATTTAATTTCCTTTTACCTTTACTAACAATGATGATCCATTATTTACATGCTTTTAGACCAACTAGATGCACATAGGGTAGAGATCACAGTTTACCCAGATGATTAACCCATAGCTGTAGGGTCAGAAGACAAGATGAGGTCATGCTTTTCACACAGCCACTGGTGTGAAATGAATGCAATGGAAAAGGATGGAACTTACCGGTTTCCATTTTCTGCACTGATAACCCAACAAATACGTGTCCAACACATGTTAACCCAACACGTATTAGCCCAACACATCCCTGCACGCACGTGTGTGTGTGTGCATGTGTGTGTGAGTGTGTGCATGCATATTGAGGGAAAAATGACAGTTAAAATAATGCCTCGATTGCACTAAAAAAGCACCTCTTGAAAATGTTTCATTGAATGTAAAATGAAATTGTCCATTTTCTTTTTTAAATAAGATTCGTTAATTTCGCTTCCAGCCTATCAATCAGAGTATTAAACAAATACAGACTATCATCATTTGCATATCTTGAAGATTGCTGCTTTATTTGCCAGATTTTCTATATTTTTGGTGACTTTCTCTCTCATGCACACATTTTTTCTTGATGCTTGTGGCTATTTCTCATTCTGTTTTTTTTTCTTTCGTTAAAAATCATGGAATAAAATATTTGATCCTTTTCACTGCCTGACAATCTTTTGGACAAACAACAGCATTGCTGATGCAAATAATGATAACAAAAGGGAATTAAATATATCGCTCCAAGAGAAATAGCTATGAATTGATCAAATGAAAAGAAATATCCTCAATTCTGGTAGAAAAAGAACAGAGAGAAAGAGAGAGAGAGAGAAAGAAAGAGAGAAAGAAAAAAAAGAAGTTATCTGCCTTTTTTATTGTTTTTCTATTTTAGCAAAAATGTAAAAAAAAGAGGTTGAGGAAATCTCTTTTTGCTATTTTATATTTTTAATCATTTTACCCCAAACAAGATGATAATGCCACTAAGATGCAAGGGGTTACTGGGTGTGAAAGAGAACAAAACAACTTTAGTAAGGTGAAAGGAAAATAAAAGAACTGGGTTTGGGAAAACAGAAGATGGCAATTGATGTTGCATTTAAACTTTTATAGAAAGTAGGGAAGCAAGAAACTAGAAGAGAATTCCAGAAGCAAGAAATATTGGTAAAAAATTCCTAGAACTTATGGTCATATCTTGCTATTTCAATGGTAAAATGATGAAACTTATTTGCCAATCTTGTAGTTTTTTTTTTTTCAACCCTATACAAGGTCAGTGGACCACTTGAGTTGGAGGGTTACATTAAGGGGTAGTTTATATGGATAGGAGAGGAAGATAATGGTTAACAATTGACTTGAACAAATTAAAAATTTAGTGATCAGGGAAACATCTTCTTTGGAGTTTGTTCTACAGGGCAGTGGTTCAAAAGTTGTGTTAAAGGGAAAAAACTGAGACATCTGGAAGAGCCATGGCATGTGGAATTAGAACAATATAGCACGGTGGATGAAATAAAGAGTTTGGTTTGAAATTCCAATCACCTGAAGAAGGCTGGACTGTTATCCTCATAATCATTGCCATATTCACCATATTTTGGCTGTTATATGCTCTGGTCTTCTTCAGGTGATTGGAATTTCAAACTGGGCCCTTTATTTTGTCCATTGGGGTAAATTGTACTTGTTCCACATGCCATGCCTCTTCTGGATGTCACACTTATTTAAGTTTAACTCAACTCTCCAAGTTTTGGTTTACCACTTCTGTGGCCTAGTATCCTCAAGGACACATAAACCAGTGGTTAAAGGTGATGGCTAAATCCAGTGACTAAACCCAAAGAGTCGTGAGTTCAATACCAGGCAAAATATTTCCTGCTATGAATTCCATACTTCATTTTAAAAAAAAAGTATGTATGAAATAAAAAATCTATCAAATCTCATGTGCTTACAGATTAATTAATAATAATCAGAAGTGACATTTTGGAGTAACATTAATTCTGTTCTAGAACTTTGTCAAGGAAACAACCTTACTGAATCACCACTCAGCAAAATATTTTGAGGAAAAGGCTTCTCATTACTTCCTTTTGCTTCTCCTATTTTTTTAATGACAACTGCTTTAGAGTTGTTTTTTTTAGTGTTGCTCACTCAATACAAGGCTCAAAAGTCACTCAATGTAGAGGATTACTGAATGAGGTAGTTAAAAGTAGATAACAGTTGATGTGAGTCATGACGTTAAGATTTTAGTGATCAGAGAAGATCCTCTCAGGAGACAGGCTCACAAAATAGTGGCTCTAAGGAAAAAAGGACTTTTTGAAACAATGGATACTGTAAGCAACCTCTGTGAATCAAAATATGTTTCACCTTTAAATAACCCACAAAGGGTTGATAAACCATAAGAAAGATAAATAAAATATTTGGAAGAAACTGTATGGATGGAACTTATTTTTAACAATGAAATATGAAGGGAATAAAGATGATTTGGCCCACAAAATTCAAAATTTGTACAACATTAATAAAAAATATTGCTTATCAGTAAAGGAAAAACTTTAAAAAGAAATAAAAAGAAACACATCTATCTGATCCATTTTTATGGAGGTTAATCTTTTAAAAAGGAAATGTAGCAGCATTTTCACACAGAGTGTCAGGAAATGATTGAAGTTCTAATAAGTTTATTATAAGTATTATATAAAAAATATATAAAAGTTCTGCTAACAATTTTATAATAGGAAATTATTGCTCATAGTTTTACTATAGAAAGATATTTTAAATTATTCTAATCTAAAAAGTAATTTATTACATTATTTGGACTATTGTCCTCATCTTTGTCGCCATATTTATTACAACGTTTTGGCTGTTGTATACTCTAGCCTTCTTCAGTGGGACGGAATGTCGAACTGAACCCTTTATTTTGCTCACTGGGGTAGTTCTAGTTCCACATGCCATGTTTAATGGATGTCAATCATCAGTTATCTCCTGTTAATTTCCCTCTGAAAGTTCTTAACCAGGTATTGAACTCATACTCATGTCACTGGATCTAACTAACGCCTTTATCCACTGTGCCATGTGTCCTTAAGGACATCTGTGCGTGAATTTCTGGGTATTATGAATGTAATGTCTTCAGCAAGCATTTTTTTACCAGTGCTCATATTGCAATTTTTGCTGTTATTATTGCATGTTTTTTACCAGAGCTCATATGACAATTTTTGTTGTTATTATAGCTTTTCTCTGGCATTTCTTATTACTGGTTGTATTCATTTTGATGCTTGATCGGCTCAGTAGATTTTTGTGGCCTAGCATATGTAATTTATTAATCAGGAAAATTGTGCTGTCAGTGATTAAGAATTAATGCAAGTATTTCTGACAGAATATATTTCGGCAAGTTGGATGGTATTGTCATATATTTGCCAGATAACACAATTGCCTGATCATTTGTCAAAGTTCAACCATAAATGACAACTAGACATGAAAATGAAGAGCTACAATTGGTCCGTTAATAGCAAAGAATATTTATTAGTATCTCCATGTAATCTACTCCAGTCTCTCTGTACATTGACTGCAATGGCGTTGGGATGGGGAGTCAGTGGATGGGTGGAGGTTAAAGTTACTGTCGCATTTACCTGGACATTTCGCAGTTTGGCACGCACGGACATCATTTGACTCATGATGTCTTTCTTGATAGATGGTGAAAATTGCATTCTCTTGGACTTGACCAACTCCAAGAACTACCATCTGCTATCAACCACATTCCACCCGAAAGCCACCGCTAAGTGCAGTTAAGGTGGGAAAAAGCCAGACCAGACAAAATGAAAAAGAAGAAGCGTGGATGCAATGGTTAGATTTACCAGCAGATCTAAATGCATTGACATACAGGTGTCCATTACGGAAAAAAATCATTCGCTTAATATGAGCTTAGGTGAATAGGAGGAGAAATGAATGAACTCGTTTCTTGAAAGGACATTTTACTTCTTTTTGCCTTTCCTCTTTTTGTCAATTTGTCATGCTTGCATTGGAAGTGTTAGAGTGGGGTGGGGACAGTGGTTTGTTAGAAAGGGACACACCCAATTCCCAATTTACCTGTATTTTCCCCCCATCATTCTTTCTTTTTTCCACTTTACTATTGCCCATCACTTCTGAATGGAGTAATGCAGGGGCGGAGGTTATTGGGTAGGGTGGTTGGTTGCAAGGAGGTGTGCAAGAGGAAGAAATAGAGACAGACATATAGACAAACGAATGCATCAGCTAAATAAATAAAGAACAGGCTGGTCAATAGCAGTTACATTCAGTTGATATTTATAAAGTTATTGCATTTACTCCCCTGATACATTGCAATGAATGGAAATCGCACTTACTTTTCACTGCTTTCGATTTGGTTTGACAACTAAGCGACTTTAATCATCTGCTACATTCAACCGGCAGAGAGAATGCATGGAAAGTTAGTGTCAAAGAGCTAGTGATGGAGGGAGAGTTTATCCAGAAAAAAAAGAAAAAAAATCTTCCCAAGAAAGTATTTATCCTTGTAATTAATTAACCTCAATAGATTTTGGTCTGAAAGAATTTTTTGTTCATCATATTTGATTTGATATCACTTTACTTTTCTCTAAATTGTTAAAGTCATCTATTTGTCCTGGGTATGATGATAAACTGCATCCGGCAGCAAGGCCTTGGAGATTTTGAAGAGTGTGAAACCACCTCTTAATTGCTGTCATTACCAGGTCTACCTTGACCTGGGTAGTAGCACCTGTTAGGGTACCAGCTATGGGCAAATAGTGAACCCCCAAACTGAGGTAAAAAAAAACACAAGTATAAAAAAATAAATTACCAACAACAGGTTTTTGTAAAAGAAAAAAATACCAGAAATACATTTTTGCAAAAAGAAATTTCTTAAGCTCCCAAGTAAATTAAATTTTGGTATTAAATGATCCATAAGGCATTGATATGCCATTAAAAAAAGCATACAAATTCATCCATAGACTTAAATGGCTGTAAATGTTGGTGTAGTTTGAAGGTTAGTGAGGCATCATGGGTAAAATTGTCTCATACACTTATTTTCTACTCTATTAAACACACTTTGAGACAATCTCAGTAAGTGGCACCATTTGGAAATGCAGAAAAACAACACCACGGTTTGACCTATGACCTTGTGATTGAAACTGGGTACATGAAACTGTTTTGAAGTTGTCAATTATTGTACTAGATCAGAAATCAAAAGATATCATGACTTACAATTCAAGTCTACTGGACTTGTTCAGCTACTGATCTGACAAAATCACATGCTCTCTCAGGAAACTACTTATGGTTTGCTCAGTTTAGTAGCAGTATAATCCACAGATTGGCTCTGTGGATAATGAACAAACATAGGCATCAGCAAAGCCATCTATAGAATTAAATGGTTGTAAATGTTGGTGCAATTTGAATGTTAATGAGGCATCATGGGTAAAATTGTCTCACATACTTATTTTCTACTCTATTAGAAGCATACTTGGAGATTCCGGTGTGCAGCATTATTTTGAAATCCCTGAAAACCAAATCACAAGTTGACTCAAACCGTAAGAGTGAAATTGGGATGACAAAACTGTCTGAAAGCCACTAATAGTTGTATTAGCATAGAAGTTTCAAACCATCATGTTTGAGGATTCAAGCCTACTCGACTTGTTCAACTACTGATCACACAAGATTGCATGTTCTCTCAGGGAAACTGCAGTTAACGTCTGCTCAGCTTAGTGGCAATATAAACCACAGGTCAGCTTTGTGGATATTGAAGAAGCGCAAGGCATCTGTAACAGAGATTAACTTGCCAATATAGCAGACAGGTGTACTTGGAAATGAGAAGCCAGCCATTATTAATATATAGTCCTTAGAGACACACCTTCAAGACAATGCCTTTTCATTCAACTCATGTTAGTGCATACACTCTGAATGTTCTTTTGATCAGATTAAACCGACCTTGCATATTATTATTTGTCCAGTTAATAAATATTCTTAGCAGACTAAGTTAACATTAAACTAACTTAAGCTAAGGTTTTCAGTGTGTGTATGTGCATAAAGGTATATTTGTGGGTACTTGCCTTGTGTGCCTTATGGCAATATATATGTATGGGTGTGTGTATATGTATATATGTATGTATGTATGTATGTATGCATGTGTGTATGCTTATGTATGTGCATGTGGGTGTGTGATTTTCATCCATTCATTTCCTCATCAACCCACGTGCACTTTTTTTTTTTACTGATTCGATACAAATGAAATAAACGTTGAAAGATCTATTTTTGATTTCTCTCCCCTTCCACCTTTACCATCACCACCGCTGCTGCTGTCATCATCACCTACCGAGGTCAATGGATAATTAAAGGAAGTGATTAATTAATTAATGAATAAAGAGTCAAGAATAATTCCTTTCCTTCTTACTTTCCGCACTCCGCAATAAAAATAGATCAATAAATAAACTTTCAAAATCAGAAATTAAAATTATTAAAGCCTTTTCTGAGTTGGAATAAGCTATTTCTTCCTTTTTCTTAAGGTAAAATGAATGGAGAAGCATTTTCTCTTTCCCTGAGCAATAAGTAGAGATTGTTTGTTTGTTTGTTTGTTTGTTGACAATATATTATTATTATTATTATCAGAATCATTATTGTTATTATTATTGCTGAATCCATTTTGTCTTTTTTTTTGCTTTTACTTTGGCAAACTTTAATGCTACATAAACTAAAATAAAACATTTTTAATTCTGGATTTGTTTCTTTTAATTAAATTTTCTGGTTTTTATTATTAAATTGAAGTTACCTTAAGAAATTTAGTCGAGTGGTAGAAAGTGTAATTTTTTAAATAAAAATGTTCTTTGGTTTCTCTTTATAATTCATCAGTTGTTCCTGGCCTGAACATGTGAGCAACGAGGACGTTTTAAAGAAAGAAATACATTATGATGAAAGAGTGTTTGACATGCACAGGACACAGAGAAGAAATAAGAAGCAAATAACCTGGCTGATGAATGTGGGTGTGAATGAATGTTTAAAAGAAAATGGAATCAAAATGGACACTTATACTTGAAAGTTGAAAGAGGCAATTGAAATTTCCAGAGCATATTGTCAGGAAATTGAGCTTGGAAAATTTAACATTCACAAGGCATATTGAAGAAAGGAGAGACAGGGGGAAACAGTGAGTAACCTATCTACAAAGAGGGATGGTAAAGAGCAAACCTTGTTTAAAGCATGAAGAGACAGGAAATTGTGGAGAGCTATGATTATTCATGTTCTGAAAGGACACTGCCCGTAAAAGAATTATATATATATATATATATATATATATATATATATATATATTTATTTATTTATCTTATGCAGTGTTACACTGTGATTCCCCACCTGATGAGACGTTTAAAAAAGGTTTTCCTTTTTTTGACGTTGAAACAAAAATGTACAATTTTGTAGTGGATATGTGTATGTTCTAATGTAACACTGCATAAATAAATAAATATTTATGGCCTTTACTTTGTGTATTGAGCACTGCTTTTAAATTAATGTTCTCAATGCTGTAATATTACTGTTTGTTCTCCTACACTTTGATATATATATATATATATATATATATATATATATATATATATATATATATATATATATATATATATATTGATAAAACAAGATCTTGCTCAATAAACTGAGTGACACCACCAGGCAATAGAAAAATTTAACTTGAGGAGAAATTTCAATAAGCTTAAATAATGCATAAACCAGTCACTGGATCAAACCAAATTTTATAAGGCTGTGATATAAGAACTGGATAAAAGTGGTTAAGGCAGTGGAGATCTTGGAGAGGGGAATTAACAGGAGATAACTAATAACTGACATCCATTAAACATGGCACATGGAACTAGTACAGTCTATCCAAGTGAGTGAAATAAAGGGCTCAGTTTGACATTCCAACCACCAGAATGTACAACATCTGAAATATTGTAATAAATATAGTGACAAAGATGAGGACAATAGTCTGAATAATGTAAATAATGTACAAGTTTTTACACAGTTTTTACTTATCAAATACGGTAAAAAAAATTGCTTATTTGTGGTGATTCATAATTAGAATTCTAGTTTGAATATATTTTTCATTCAATGTTCCTAATACAAAAGATATCAACTTTATTTGGATTTATTCTTGAAATAGTAAAATTCTGAAGTCAGTCTGTAAGCAAAAAACTGTAGAAATTAGGTACTTCTGTACATTTTTTTCCAGATGATCTTTAAAACTAAATCCTCAAAGAGTGATAAAAGCTAGGAATGTAATTTTTGGTGTCAGCACTTACAACATCAAATCCAAGCTTTCACACTGTGTGCAATTTTGATGATTTTTAAAAAGTGACAAATCAACCTGCCCTATTTTACAGTGGCAAATAATTCATTACCTACAAGGATACATAAACACTTTTGTGCTATGTCAAGACTGGTAAATGAGGGTTAAGTATTGCAGCAATTTTTGTACTGATCTGATTCTTGTAAAGATTAAGAGCTGAGTCAGGCCCTTTCTAGAGCAATATAAGAAACCAACCATTTTCCAGCATCTTTAGTGATGGGTTATTTATACATGTATAAGTGCTCATCTTGGAGTAAATTCCTGGTTCGCTTAGTGATCATGAAAAGTTACTGGCTTGGTTTTTGAAAGTTACAAGATAGATTTTAGGCTATAGTCAAAAGTGAGATGAGCTGCCAGTATCTGGTCATCTAGATTTTTTGGAGGTGCACTCATCAGATTTTGGATTTTGGCTGTTTGAGGAGACATTGTGTTAACCAGAACAACAAAATTGGTTTATAATGAGAAATTGTGCAATTAATTGATCTCACCTGAATAAGGGAGGCTTCAGGAAAAGCTCTTCTGCATACATGACTAAGTGCATCCACAGTATTAAACATACAATATTTTCCAACTAAATGTCTTTCCTTTTTAAGTGTCATGTCCTTTCAAGACGTTGGCGATCATAGCTCTCCACCTCTTCCTCTATCCCTTGCAGCTCTCAATAAGTTCCTTCCCTCTGCTATCTCCCCCAGACTGTCATCCACCTGCTCAAGCCCACCAGGAATGTCATGCATTGCTTTCCCTTGTCTCTCTTTCCCTCTATTCAACCCATGAGTATCAGATTCTCCAGGCCTCCTTCCTCATTATATGTCCCAGAAACTTCAGCTGTCTCTTCCTGATATTATGTATAAGCCTTCTCCTTGTTTGCATCCTCACTAAGACCTCATCGTTGCTCACACACTTGATCCAGAAAATCCTCAGCGTCCTTCTGTAGAACCACATCTCCATTGCCTTGAGTCTCTTTTTCATCCTTGAGGAAATCTTCCAGCATTTGCTGCCATAAAGAAGGACAGATGTCATGTAACAGCTCAGCATCCTTTTCTTTGTTACCAAAGAAATCCTCCTGTCTCGCAATACTCTGCCCAGTTCTTGGAATGCGTCCTTGGCCATCTCAATATGTCTATGGATCTTGCTGTCGCACTTACTGTCTTCTGTCAAAATGCTTCCCAGATATTTAAACTTCTGTGTCTGCTTGACTCTAGTGTTCTTGACCTGCAAATTGCATTTTGAGCTCATCCTCTTACTGATGACCATGCATTCCGTCTTCTTGTAGTTTTTGCTTAGTCCCTTCTTCTCACTCTCCGTCATTATCTTCTGTAGGAGATTTTGTAATTTCTTTTCCGTGTCTGCTATCAGTACTTTATCATCTGCGTATCTTATGTTGTTAAGATTATGTTAAATCCTGGTAGGGTTTCCAATTCTCTCAGAATTGCCTCACTGTATAGGTTGAACAGATTGGGTGAGAAGACGCATCCTTGCCTTACACCCCTTTCTATTTTTGTATATTCACTGAACTCGTTCCCTATGCACATGCATGCTGTTTACTGCCAGTATGGGTTCTTGATTATTCTGATATCTTTCCTGAATATGTCAAGATTGTTTAGCTGTCCCAGAAGAATGTCAGTGGTTTTAAAATCTTTCAAGAAATCTTCCAGGTTTAATAATACAGAAGATAATTTTTTTTATGCTATTGCTTGCACAATAAAATGCTCAAGAACAACTCAAGGTAGATGGTTACTCAATGAAGTTGTTTTATGGACATAAGACAAGGAGGTAAGGATTGTACATTATGAGATTGATGTAATGGAATAACCAGTCACCCCCATGAATGATTACACTATAGGTAGTAAGTACCTATAAAGTTAACTGTCTATGAGAGACATGATGAAGAGTGAGAGAGAGAAGACACAAACACGTCCAAACTTTCAATTAGTGGCCCTCACTACTAGATTGACCTGTGTGTATAACTGTACCATATTTCATATTGTACTGGTTGTGTACAATAAACCTTTCTTCTATTATCCATCTGGTGTTTAGTATTTATTCCCTTAGCACGGAATATAACAGAAATGTAGAATATATAACAGTTGATCCTAAACTTGAAGGGGTTAAGAATGTAGTGATTGGGGGTCGCATTCTCCTGAAAGTCTATTTGGCAAAGTAGTGAGTCTTGGGAAGAACTTGTCCAAATGGAACTTCCTTCTTATTCATAGATTATAAAAAGAATAAGGATAAGTCACCTCTGCCATCGTTGGTCTAAGCTGTAAACAGCTGAAATGGTGGAACTAAGGAATATAGTTTGTCAGGACATTTTCCATATATTGAGTAATGACAAGCTTGCAACATTTCACTATGGGCTGTAGAATAGATTCACAGTTATGCATATATAGCTCACTTGACACAGAGATGTAAAAGTTGACCCCAACAAAAATCCCCTTGCCTCTTTCGTGAAAGAGAGACAACTTTTGATCAAAGGCAGAGCAACAGACAGAACAGGTAGCAGCTTTTCTCTTTTTCAACCTTTCTTTTTCTACAATCATTTCATATAACAATGTTAGATCATAAAAAAGGCATTGATACAACTCCACAGGAACTAAACACTGGACCAAACAAACCATTTGAATGAAAATGTATGATTCACAGTTGCCATTTTAAAATTGCATGGAGTTTAGCAGAAATTAAAATCACCATATCATGTTTATTTTCATGGCCAAAAATAGACATTATGTAGGCTTGTAGAATCACTTACAGGAGCATATAAGAAGGTGCGGCTACACTTTTCTTCCTCTTTTTTCTCCCTCTAGATCAGGGGTCACCAAACTTTTTCCACAGAAGGCCAGATAACTGAGAGAATGATAAGCGTCGGCCAGATAACCATTTTGTTCAATACAATACACTGAATTCACAAAAAATAAAGACTAAAAACATACTTATTTACTAAAAAATTATTCAAAAAGGTGACAATAACAATAAAATGGTTAAATCACACCAACATATCTGAATCTCACAAACTAAGCAGCAAAAAAAGGTTAGTGAGATTTGTGAAACTGCCATTTTTACCTTTTAAGTTATAAATAATAGTTGTTGAGGTATTGCTACAACAAACCAAAGGAAATACTTTCAAATGTTCATTAGTCAACCTCGTTACATGTGCTGACTTTATATAGTTTAGATTTTATAATAAGTTCAGGCAAAATATATGACAAAATTCTCTGAAGTCAGTCCTTTTTATATACAGCACTGTGCAAACTGGTTTAAACACAGCAATGAAAGTTAAAACATAATTGCTGCAGTAGGCTCGCAATTGCTTTTCTTAGAAACTTCGCTGCATGTACTTACACAAAAAGTGCATGAATATCAAAAGTTGCCAAATTTTTTATTTCACTGATTTTCCTAAGACATATATTATCATCAAATGCAAAAATCAGATTGGACAAATTTTGGCATTTTACTTATATTTATTTTAATTTTTTCTGCCTAATAAGTTTAACTATAATCTATTGATAATTCCATATAAATAATTATATTTTAGCTCATTTGTGGCACAGTAAAGCAGTGGGCTGGATGAACTAACATTGGGCGCTGGATCCAGCCTACGGGCTATAGTTTGGTGACCCCTGCCCTAGACATCGGTCATGAAGCTTGGCTCTCTTCTCATCACTTTTTTTTTAGATAAGATGCATGTATTAACATCTCCCAAAATGAAGCTCTCACATGACACATTTAATCATCCTCAAAAAGATTCACACAATTGTAAATTTTAGGTACAGTCATTTTATATACCAACTCCATTTCTTCATTGTTATTTGTTATAAATTGTTTTCTATGTATGTCACACTAAATGGTTCTGTCTTATTTACTGGTTCTACCCAATTTTGGATGATTTGCTTTTCTCTCTCAATCTGCTCTTTATGACTACTAAGAAGCAAAAACTACAAGAAAAGACAATGCATGGTTGCTAGCAAAAGGTTGAGCCCAAAATGCAAATTACAAATCAGACAAGTACAAAAATTTAAATATCTGGGAAGTGTTTTAACAGAAAATGGAAAGTGTGACACTGAAATCTGAAAGCACATTGGGATAGCCAAAGATGCCTTCCAAAAACTAAGCAGAGTATTATGGAACAGAAAAACATTGTTAGAAACAAAGAAAAGAGTACTGAACTTTTATGTGATATCTGTTGTCCTATATGGCAGTGAATGCTGGAAAATCACCTCACAGATGAAGAAGAAAATTGAAACAACAGAAATGTGGTTCTACAGAAGGATACTTAGGATACCATGCACAGAATATGTGAGAAACAACAAAGTTTTAGAGAAAATGGAAACTTATATTTAACATCAGGAAGAGACAGCTGAAATGAAATTTCTAGGGAACATAATGAGGAAAGAAGGCTTGGGAAATCTGATACTCACAGACAGATGGAAGGCAAGAGGGACAGAGGAAAGCAATGCATAACATATTAGCTTGAGTAAATGGATGGTGAAACATGGCTTTGGAGAAATAAGAAAAAGACAAAATTTAATAAGAACTACAAGGGACAGGAAGTCGTGGAGAGCCATGATCGTATACGCCCTGTGGGGACACAGCACATAAAGAAGAAGGTTTCCTTATCAGAAAGCATAACTGATCTCAGAAGAGAAGGTGATTTTTCAGATACTACACTTTGATCCTAGGTAGAAAAATGTAATAGTTGTAAAGAAGAATTTTTATTTCTGATGGAGGAAACTTCTAACATCCATCTTGTTTTTCATTCACGCTTATTAGTCGACTGCTTCTTTTCTATTTTCACTTTTTGTTACATCATTCGGTTTCTGCTTTTCTCTCTCTTCCATTTTCAACTGGATACAATTCATGAACTCTACAGGCTACAGTTTATTTTATTATTTTTTTTTTTATTTAGCAATTTTCTTTTACTTTTTTTTTATTTCTCTTGAAATTTTTTCTCCCACTCATCCACTGTCTAAAATGTCATTCAACCATAGCTAATCACCACAAACTCCACCAATTAATCAGCAAAAAACTAATTGGTCTCGTTGGCCAGTGGGTTACATTTGCTAAAATCAGGCCCTCTAGTTATCAAACAACATTGTGACTCGGTTTGTTTTTCTTAATATTGTATATTTTATTTGTTTTTCTTGTAATTTATCAGAAAATGTTTTCCTTATTTTTTTTATTTAATGTTTTGGATTTTTTTTCTATTCATACAAAAGTGCAGCCCCAAAATTGGAACAGTCAATTTTGAGCATGTTACAGTTTGGGGGATTTATTTATTATGTTTTTTTTTTTTTTTTTTTTTTTTTAAGGCTGGTAACACATTTTAAATACAAGCATTTATGACCAAATATCATTAATTTATGAACTAGTTCTTTCTTTCTTTCTTTCTTTCTTTCAGCATTTTTCCTATTCTTATTCTTTCTTTCTTTTTTCTTTCTTTTAGCAATGCATTCTAAATACAAGCATTTATGACAAAATATCATTATTTTATGTATTAGTTCTGCCTTTCATCCTTTCTTTCTTTCTTTCAGAATTTTTCCTATTCTTTTTCTTTTTTCTTCTCTCTTCCTTCAGTAAAACATTTTAAATACAAGCATTTATGACAAAATATCATTCATTTATACAATAGTTCTTTCTTTCTTTCTCAATAATTTCTTTCTTTCTCTATTTAAACTTTTCCTTTCTAACTGTTATATTTCTGAAGGCTTATTTTTAGAGCAATTAAACTATTACTGTAAATATATATGTACATCTATCTATCTATCTATCTATCTATCTATCTATCTATATATATATATATATATATATATATATATATATATATATATATATTACAATAAACGTGCAATCAATTTACAAATACATAATTATTCACACAAAACTAATGCAAAGGTTAATGATTTTAAATGGCAAGACATCCATCTATAAACAATTCAATTATTACAAAAACCTTAGATCCGTTATGAATGAACTATCCTTGTTCAATAAATTTCTGCCGTATTAGTTGTTATTTTACAAAAGCTTTCGTCTTCGGATCAGACATTTCTTCAATAAAATGTAAGTAAAATAATTTGTTTTTCATATTTGGTAATAAAGGACAAACATTTTAAAAAAGAAATGCTAAAATCAAATCATTGGTTTTTAAGGCGCTGCTCAAAAACCAATATCTCATTTTCAATAGCATTTTGATTTCTTTTTTTTAAAATTTCGATGTCCTCTTATTACTAAGAGAAAAAAACAAGAACAACATTTATTATATAATTTTGAAGATGTCTGTATGAACAGACGAAATATTGCAAAAAATAACAACAGTAATACACGCAGAAATTTATATGAACAAGGATCAGATCATTCATAACGGATCTAAAATTTTTGTGTAAAATAATTGTTTCATAGATGGATGTCTGCCATTTTAAAATCATTAACCTTTGCATTAGTTTTGTGAGAATAATTCATGTATATATATATATATATATATATATGTATGTGTGTGTGTGTTTTGTGTGCATGGGTGAACGGTAATACATATATGTTTATGTGTATGACTGTATATTTATGCATCTGTAAATATGTGCATGCATGAGTACGTATATGTTATGTTTATGTATGTGTGCAAATGTGTATGAATGTGGATTTTTGTAAGTTATACTTATATATGTATGTATGTATATTTTTATGTGTGTGTTTGCACACATATGAGTCTGTTTCTGAGTGGGTGTAAGAAAACATGAAAGCAAATTGAGGAGACTTTTATAAATTTGTACTGATAAGTTCAGAATGCTTTTGAGTCAATAAATGTTCATATTTTCCAACACCTTTCTTTGCTGATATGAGAAATTGGATTAACCTTCTTCTTCTATGTGCTATTCCTTAGGTCCCCCTCTTCAAGGTTAGCATCAGCCATGCTGATGGAAGGAAGAAAGGGGGCTCACAGATGATTACTAGAGAAAAGTAATATTTTTGAGGTGTTAAAATTAACAAGCCATTCCTTGCCTCAGTTAATAGTAGGTTGTAGGTCATTTTTGAGATCAGCTGCCAATTTGATCTTTTATCAAACTGATCACACTTCCTACTGAGACAGGAGTAAATGGTTGTGCCATTAGCATAGATACTAAGTTGAGAATTGATGACATCAGGAAGGTCGTTGATGAAAATTAGGAACAAATTAGGTTCAAGGATACAGCCCTGGGGGTGACACCTGAATTAGTACAAACAGATCTAGAAGAATGGCTATTTAGAACTTTCATTTCATTATTTGATAAGAATCAGTTAAAAAAATTGTCCAGAGATGCCATAATCTTTCAATTTGTGAAGATGACCAGTATGCTAAATTCAAAATGCTTTCGTTTGATTTTTCATTTTGAGTCTCTTTATGAAATAGGCATTGAGCCTATTGGTTCTTGAAGGTATATCTCTATTCCTTTTATATATATATATATATATATATATATATATATATATATATATATATATATATATATATATATATATATAAAAAGTGAACACTGAAGTCAATACTCAAAGGCTAGGCGCAATTGTCAGGCTGCCTGTCGATTGTGTTCAGCATGAAAAGCCTGTCACTTCTGACTTCGATGTTCACTTTTATATTTATATTTATATACACTCTATCTCTGATATTGAGCATTTTATTCCATAAACATAGCACACCTGAAAAAACTATATTTCTCATATATATATATATATATATATATATATATAAATATATATATATATATATATATATATATACTATTTACATTGTTCAAACTATCATCCTCATCTTTGTTGCCATATTTATCACAACGTTTCGCCTGTTGTACGCTCTGGCCTGCTTCAGGTAGTTGGAATGTCGAACTGAACCTTTTATTTCACTCGCTGGGGAAGACTGTTGTAGTTCCATGGCACAGTGGATAAAGGCGTTAGATAGATCCAGTGACAGGACCCAAAGAGTATGAGTTCAATACCTGGTTAAGGTGGTGGAGAACTTGGAGAGGGGAATTAACAGAACATAACTGATAACTGACATCCATTAAACATGGCATGTGTAACTAGAACAGTCTACTCCAGCAAGTGAAATAAAGGGTTCGGTTCAACATTTCAACCACCTGAAGAAAGCCAGAGTGTACAACAGCCGAAACATTGTGATAAATATGGCAACAAAGATGAGGATGACAATCCAAACAATGTAAATAGTGTACATAATATCTCACACTTAGAAATAGCACACCCGAGTCGCCCACATTTGGGGCGATCGCAAATGTCAACCCAATCGGAGTGCAATGGAAGGGCCTCGCTCTGGGAGAACAGCCTAGCTGATCACTGTTAACTCCTGTGCCAGGTAAGTATATATATTATAATTTTTTCATATAGACAAAAGCAATTTACTCACTATAAAGATGCAACCATGTTTTGGCACATTTAGTTACATCTCGACTGGTGAAAACCAAAAATGGTATTGAGCCGTCTTTTGAACTTGTGAACTTTAGAATTTATATGTAACTAACAGTAGAGCCCGGCGTTGCCCGGGGATGTAACAGTAAGAGATAGATCAAGTATCGACCATCATAAAGACTTAAAAATAAAATTGACAAAGTTAAGGTTGACGGACACGGATGTCTTAATTAGTTTTTTTTTTTTTTTTTTTTTACAAATTGGTCAAGCCCAAACTCAAACAAAAACATTGTTTTCAATCATTATGAGTCTACCGATTGAATAGAATTTTATTATAAACAATTGTCTTGTAAATGAAATTTTTAAAGCATTCTGAATGTAAAAATAAAGAAAAAAGTGAGCAAGACAATAAGAAACACTACCTGCCAAAAAAAAGTGAAGTTTTGTTGAAATCGGTTGAAAAATGTAGGATATCCAATCCCATATATAAATGAACACACACACACACACACACAACTTGGGTTTTATAATAAGTATAATTCATTATGAGTTGTCCCCCTTTCATTCTGGCGACAGTGATGTCTCTTAACCGTGTTTTTAAATTGATTTCATGCAAAAACAATTGTGTTTTTCCAATATTTGGTACTGTCAGAACCACCACAAGGTAATTTTATGTAGTCCTGTGAAGTTTTGTTGTAATCGGTTGAAAAATGTATGAAATTCGATCCAATATATAAACGAACAGACACACACACACACAACCTGGGTTTTATAATAAGTATGATTTTCCTTCTCATTAGATTTGGATATATATATATATATATATATATATATATATATATATATCACAGAGTGTATTCATGGTAGTCAGATGCTGTGACTGTGGTGTTTTGAAAGCTAATTCTGGTAAAACTTTATTTTTATTTATGTTAACTTGCAGGAATCTGCAGAAATTCCATATTACTTTTTTGCATTAACTTTGAAGTACACTTGCAAGTTCATCTTTTCACTACTAATGTAAACTTTCAACATTTTACCTCACTATATGTTAAATAGTAGGACTTGTATCTTGAAAAATCATTGTTTAATCCCCACCAAAATATCATTATCATCATTTATGGGTAATCATGTCTCTTCACAGCTTCCTGTTCCTTGTAGCTCTAAGCAACATTTGTGTCTTTACTATCACTACTTGTTTCTGCTCTACCACCCATTCACAAAAACTCTTTAGGTAAGTTGATTGTTTTCCCTCTATCCCTGTCACCTTAGTATATCCTGTGAGTGTTAAATTTTCTAAGCCATCTTTCCCAATAATGTGTTCTAGAAATTTCAACTGTGTCTTTTTTATTTTAAGTATGAGTGTCTTTCATGTTGCTATTTTCTTTAAAACATACTCATTGCTCAGATGCACTGTCAATGTTATTGTCAGCATCCTTCTGTAGAACCTAATTTCCTTCACTTCTTTTTTTCTTGTGTAAAGAAATTGTCCAGCATTCACTGGTATAGGGAAGGAGAGATGTAACATAGCAATCTAGTGCATTTCTCTTTGTTTCTAATAAAATTTTCCTGTCTTAAAACTTTGCTTAATTTCTCAAAGACATCTTTCCTTGTTCCAATACACATTCAGATTTCATTGTCATATTCTTCTTTTGTTTCTTTTATTATTGTCTTTTTCTATTGCAATGAAACACTATTGATAGAGCACACAAAATTTATTTTTTCTCCTTTTACAATTATTCAATTGCTTGTAATGGAAAACAGTGACTTTATAAGCAACAAGATTCTCCATTTTGCTGCCTTTTATAACCGCATATCTTTTGAGGTGTGCTTTAAAAGCATGCAGCATATGAAAGAAAATGTACATGTTTAAATCTGTGAAAGTGTGGATTGTAATTATTAAACTGTAAATATATTTCCTCTCCTGTTTTAATTCTAAAGAAATTATTACATTGAAGCTGTCATATCTTAAGGACAGTGAGTTCATGCATGTTAAAATTTTGCCATCAGGTTTAAAAGGGGAAAAAAAAACAAATTATTCTGGAGAGTGAAGAGAAGAGAAGTTCCAAAATTGGGTTAGACATGATATGTTGTCAGTTTTACTTCTATTGTTTGCCGAGCTGCTGGGACGACCTATCTTGTTTTGTACGTTTGATACACGTGTCAACATCGTGCACAGCCTGTGGCACAGTGCAAGTAAACAGGCAAACTTATGGTAACCAGTGTCACAAATCTTGATGAAGATTAAAACGAAATAAATTCAAAAATGAAAAAAAAATCATGTCCACAGGATATGCTTGACTTCAAGTTCAGAAATAGAGCAAAAATAGATTTCAGTGGTTGGAAGAAAATGGCATTATGGGAAGGGAGAGAGAATGATAAAAAACAACAAATGGACAGATTGAAATTGTGCTAATATAACAAAAATAAACAAAATAAAAAAAAAGCTATAAAAAAATAAGGAAAGACTTTTTTCTGTATTTGGTGGCGCATTTTTTCAAAATTTAGAATATATTTTTTTATGTATTTGAATATTTTTGCCTTTGAGTTTTAATGGATCATTTTTTTACATGCTTTTTTTTAACTAAAATTAATTTTATTTTTGCATGTAAAATTTTAAATATTTTTTTTATATCTGTCTTGTATTTTTCATTATTTGCATTTTGGAATAATGCTGAAAATTTCAGGACACTTTCATTTTTTCTTCTTTCTCTCTCTGCACCTTGGTTCTTGAATTTTGTATTCATTGAAGAGAAGTATGAGTTGCCTGAGATGTAATGAGGTCAGCGTGCTGATTAAATGATTAACATGAGTCCTGCAATACTTAACTCTTTATTCATTTCAATATTTTTTTCAGTTACTCTTGGTCGGTCTGTTGTGTGAGCCACTTTAACCTGGGTCTAACACATGGACCTTACATTCTGCCTGCAATGTGTCAGACACTACCCAAGTCTGCCCACTCTTTCATTTCTGTGGTTGTTTATATGCCCATCTGTCCAAAACTCTCATTCTGACACCTGCAATACTGGCTGCAGGTATGAGTTCATATATTTTTGTGATTGAGGTAAATCCAAATAAACAATGCATCTGGCCATCTTTGGGGGCTTGGTGTGAAATTTGTATGCAGTTTCTATTTTGGCATCTTTAAAATCATTATAAAAATAATTTAAAATGACTTAGCAGCCAGATACAGGAAAACATGAATCCACATTGATGTGCAAAAGCTATACATGTGCATACATGCATAGACAAAGAAAAGTATATATATATATATGTATATTTATTAAAGACATTTTTTTTTATGTTTAACCTTCTTTTTTTATAGATACAAGTATTTAAGTAAATGCTCTGTTTATAATAAACAGTATTAAATAACATTTACCGGCCTGAATGTCCGAGAAATTTTCATAGAAAATATTCGTCCTTTGACAGGATTCGAACCTGCATCCTATACGGAACCGTCATTTACGCTGACATGCCTTACCAACCAGCCACAAATGAGTGTTCGGTAGACAAGGTCGAATTTACTGCTTATAAACTTCAATCTTCCATGAATCTTGTAAATTCATAACTGCTCTGGCGTTTCAAATGTAAACAAATGGCGTCATATATTAAGAAATGGACAAATGACATTTTTTTTTATGTTTACCGTTCTTTTTATAGATACAAGTATTTAAGTAAATGCTCTGTTTATAATAATGTAAATCTATTTATTATAAACAGAGCATTTACTTAAATACTTGTATCTATAAAAAACGTTAAACATAAAAAAAATTTCTTTAATAAATAAATCTGGACGTTTCAACATATATACAAATGACGTAATATAGGCTGTTAAATAGAACACAAAGTCTAGCATAAAACAGCCTTTATTTATTAAAGACATTTTTTTTTATGTTTATCTTTGTCCCATAAATATAGCACACCTTAAGAGTATATTTTTTATATATATACAACATTTTATTGTTATATTTAACGTTAAATGTAATCTGTTTATAATAATGTTTACCTTCGAGCCACCATGAATGTCCTTAAATGTTATAACAATACTTGCGTATCGGTATAAACAAGTCGTCATATGTTAAGAATTTATTATAAACCTATATGAGTTCATTTATCCTGTCTAAATATTTTTGTATCTATAAAACTGTTTATCTTAAACAGAGCATTTGCTTAAAACATAAAAAAAAAAATGTCTTTAATAAATAAATTGTCGGACTTTGTCCATTTGTTTACATTCGATACGAGCAGTTAGAATTTGTCGAATATATATAAATCGATATAACATATATATATACGCCAGAGACGTTATATATATGATATATAAATATGAAAATTCATCTATTATTCAGGAAGGGTTAACATTACGGTTCATTTATCATGACATTTGCTACTTGTATCTATAAACAACAAACGTTAAACATAAATAAAAATGTCTTTAATAAATAAATTGTCGGACCTTGGTCCATTTCTTAACATATAGCGTCATTTGTTTACATTCGATACGCCAGAGCATGAATGTACGAGATTCATGGAAGATTGTAGTTTATAACAGTAATTGACCTTGTCTACATAAAGGTTCATGGTGGCCGAGTGGTTAAGGCACGTCAGCGTATATGATGGTTCCGTATAGGATGCAGGTTGAATCCTGTCTATGAGCAATATTTTTTGAAAATTTCTCGGACATTCATAAATGTTATTTATTACTGTTTATCATAAACAGAGCATTTGCTTAAATACTTGTATCTATAAAATAACAACGTTAAACATAAATAAAAATGTCTTTAATAAATAAATTGGGATCCATTTCTTAACATATATATATATATATATATAAAGACATGTCTCATTGAATAATTTAGACAAGTTTCATCTACCTATTTTCAATAGGATTCTCTCATATTCATGGACCAGCTTCTTAGTATCCTTATTAAAGGAAGAGAGAAAATTACCATGTTGATTCATATTCATTTTATTCCGAGTACTTTCAACATTGGCACAATGTCATCATCACAGTATTTTTTTTCTAAGACAAAAATTGTTGTCTTCATCTTTTTTCTAAGACAGAATTGATGTGTTCCTCTGAAAGTTAAATTTTTACTTGTGAAGGGAAAAACGCTAAGGTTATGTATTGTATGATTTAAATTCTTATGATGTAACCGTCAGGGGAGGTAACTAAGTTATGAAACTAGGTTTTTTAAAAGAAAAAAGTATTTAAAACTATTAGTTAAAACTTAGATATTTTATACTATCTATTGTAAACAGTTTAAAACATTTGTGCAGTATTGATAATTAATTTTAATAAGGGTTGGTTTAAATTTTTTTAATATAGTTAGCATCAGGAATTTTTAGTTTATGCTTATTATTTTCATGAAAAAATGTATAGATATATTTTCAACAAAAATTTTCCTAAATTGCGAATGTGGACAGTCATGCTGTTGTCAATGAGACATGTCTTAATGAAAACATGCTGCCAAAATATACACAATATATATATATATATATGTATATATAGTGGGGAAAATAAATATTTCACCTCATAGCTAAACATAACTCAGTATTTGGTGAAGAAACCCTTGTTGGCAAGCACAGCAACCAGACATTTCCTGTAGTTGATTACCGAGTTTTTACAGATCTCAGGGAGGGGATTTTGACCCACTCCTCTTTGCAGATCCTCTCCAAGTCCTTAATGTTTGTAGGTTGTCATTGGGCATCTCGAAGCTTCAGTTCTCTCCGCAGATTCTCTCCGCAGATTCTCTAAAGGATTAAGGTCCAGAGACTGACTAGGCCACTCCATTACCTTAATATGCTTCTTCTTGAGCCACTCCTTTCTTGCTTTAGCCATATGCTTTGGGTCATTGTCATGCTGGAACAACCATCCACGACCCATCTTCAGTGTCCTGGCTGAGGCAAGGAGGTTTTCCCTCAAGATTTCTCTGTACTTGGACCCATCTATCTTTCCTTTGACCCAGTGTAGTTGTCCTGTCCCCTTAGCAGGTAAACAGCCCCAAAAAATGATGTTTCCACCACCATGCTTAATGGTTGGGATGGTGTTGTTGGGGTCCAAGTCAGCTTTTTTTTTTCCTTCAAACACAGCAAGTCGAGTTGATGCCAAAAAGCTCAATTTTAGTCTCGTCTGACCATAGCACTTTCTTCCAACCCTCCGCTGAGTCATCCAGGTGCTCATTTGAAAACTTCTGACAGGCCTGTACATGTGCCTTCTTGAGTAGGGGGACCTTGCAGGCACCACATGATTTCAGTCCACTACAGTGTAGTGTGTTACTAATGGTCATCTTGGTGACTGTAGTTCCAGCTTGAGATCATCAATATGCTCTTGCTGTGTGGTTCTGGGTTGTTTCCTCATGTTTCTCATCATCAGGTTCACTCCATGTTGAGAGATCTTGCATGGAGCTCCAGACCGAGAGAGATTGATAGTCAATTGGTGTTTCTTCTATTTTCTTATTATCGCCCCAACAGTTGACTCCTTTTCACCTAGTAACTTGCAAATCGTCTTGTAGCCCATTCCAGTTTTGTCCAGGTATACAATTTTATCCCAGATGTTCTTAGACAATTCTTTCATTTTGCCCATTGTGGAGAGATTAGAATCTGATTCACTGAAGGATTCTGTAAACTAGTGTCTTTTATACAGGTAATGAGTACTTGATTAGGAGTAATAATTGAGTAATAGGATTAATCTATATGCCTCCTGGTCACATGACCAGTTTGTGGGGCCTGAATCATTGCTGGTTGTTAGGGAATGAAATATTTATTTTTTTAATAAAAAGGTGGCAAACTCAGAAAATCAGTAGGGGATGAAATACTTATGTTCTAATATCGAAAAGAGAAAAGTTTTTCAATAATACCTGCAAATAATTTGGAATGCACCTTTTGAGTCAAACAATCTTGGAAAAGAGGAATGACATTTTGACTAATGATGAAAATTATACATTGAGCTAAAAAGGTTGAGAACCACGCACAATGAGGAAAGAAGGCCTGGAGAATCTGATACACATAGGTTAGGCACAGGAAATCAGATAATGATCTACGTAATGAGGTTATGTAAATGGATGGCAGAACAGGGAAAATGGGAACAAAAAGGATGCTGATATTTGAAAATCAGAAAGAGTCACTTGAAACCTCCAGGTCGGAGTTAATAACTTGTTATGAATTAAGCAAATGACTACATGTATTCAATAATTAGTTATAAAATTAAACAAATGATTGTACATTCATTGATGTTTAAAAATCCATCACCATTTTCTGTTGTTATTAAATTTGTAAAACTCTTCTATAAACATAATCCCTTTCTTCCCCAAATACTGAATTATTTTTTGCTATGGGGTGAAAATACTTTTTTTTCAATAAAAAGAAAATAAATGTTCAAAAATTAATATAATGTGATTTTCTATTATTTTTATATTCTCTCACTTTCAAGATGGACCTACTTTTTTTGTAAGGTGTCAAACTCAGAAAATCATTAGGGGACGAAAAACTTATTTTTCCCCATATATATATATATATATATATATATATATATATATATATATATATATATATATATATATATATATATATATATATATATATATATATATATATATATATATATATATATATATATATATATATATATATATATATATATATATATATATATATATATATATATATATATATATATATATATATATAAAGGAAAGCTACTCTACACTCCAGTCTTCTTCCGGTTGTCATATTTGGAAACCTTCTCAGAATTTCAAACCAAATCCTTTATTCACTCCACAGGGATAGATTGTTCTCATTCCACTTTCCATGCCTCCTGAATATTTTGCATGAGTCAATTTACTTTTGTATCACAAATGTAAATAATGCTGTTGATTATTAAATAGAATGAAAGTTTTAAATTACATGAACATTATCGAGATATGACATTAACCATTTTGAAATTTTAAAAAAAGTTAATATGAAAGTTAAAATTCCATGAACACTATCATGTACTGAGATATGATAATGAACCATTATGAAATTTTAAAAAGTTTATTAAGTATAACAGACACCTGAAGAAGGCTGGAAAATACTGAGTAAAACAACCAAAATGAGGATGCTAGTTTGAATAGCAAGGCATCTGATAAATTTCAATTCTTTTCAGGATTAAGCAATACAATAAATGTATGCTTTGCATCTTGTATTTTACCTTGTGTCTGCTAAATGATTTTCATCTGATATCTTGTATTTTACCTTGTGTCTGCTAAATGATTTTCATCTGATATCTTGTATTTTACCTTGTGTCTGCTAAATGATTTTCATCTGATATCTTGTATTTTACCTTGTGTCTGCTAAATGATTTTCATTTATATCTCGTATCTTGTGTCTGCTATTTGCTACCAGATTTATATCCCAGATATAAGTATGGTGACTGATAATGTATAATAACTTGATAAAAACATGGCAAACACTTTACAACTAGCACTGAGATTCCTCTTATATACTGTCTTATTCATATCTGGTATCTGGTACCTGATTTAAAACTGGCATTTGGTATTGGATTTAAACTAGGAGCTGGTGTTTGGTTCAGATAAAACTTGGTGCTTAATTTAAAATTGATATCTGGTATCAGATTATTACATCTGGCATCTGATTCATGTTGATATTTAATAACTGAATTTATATCTGGTATCATAACTAGTTTACATGGTATTGTTGTTTACTTTCTCATTTGGTATCTGGGAGTTTGTTTACATCTGATTTAAGCTATTTTTTTCTGGAGCATTAGTCAAATTTACCTGATATTTTGGTATCTGATACCAAATAAACACATGGTATTTGGTATCTGGTGTCAGATTTACACCTGGATGTAATTCATTCAAATCTGGTATGTGGTGTAAACATGGTCACTGATTTATATCTGGTATATGATATAATTCTGGTGCCAGATTGACATTGTCTAATTTGTACAATATCTGCATTTAGTGTCTGGTATCAGATTAATATCTAGTATATGATATAACTCTGGTGCCTGATTTACATCTGACAATTGCTAAATGATTTGCATCTGTTGCCTGATTTATATCTGTCATATGATATACTTCTGCTGACTGATTCACACCTGTTAATTGGTGCTAGTGCCAGATTCTATCCAGTATATATGTGCTTGATTCACATTTGTTAATTTCTTAATTGGTATATATCTGGTGCCAGATTCTATCAGGTATATATATATATATATATATATATATATATATATATGCTTGATTCACATTTGTTAATTTCTTAATTGGTATATATCTGGTGCTAGATTCTCTCTGGTATATATGTGGTTAATTCACATTTCTTAATTGATATATATTTGGTGCCTGGTTCTATCTGGAATATGATATACATCTGTTGCTTGATTTACATCTGCTAATTCATACTAGATTTACATCTGGTGCCTAGTACCCAAGTTTTTTTTTATCTGGGATTTGTTATCTTGTTGGTACCTGATTCTCATCTGTTAATTGATACATAATTACCATCTGGAGTCTGGTGTCAGATTTATAACTGGTATATGAGATCCTACTGGTGACTGATTCACATTAGTTATTTGATAGTATATTTGCATCTCAGGCTTAGTGTCAGATTCATATCTGATATATGATATACATCTTGTGCCTGATACAAATCTGGCATATGATATATTTTTGGTGCCTTTTGGTGCCTTATACCAGATGCAAATCAAGGAGCATTTAACAAATGTGAATGTGCTCCTTGATTTGCATCTGGTGTATGCTGCCATATATATATCTTGTAGATGATAAGTGATGAGGTCTACTTCACATTTGTTAAGTGGTACTTGATTAGCACCTAATGTCTGCTGCCTGATTTGTCTGATATATTCTATATCTATGGTGCCTGATTTGCATCTGCCAGTTAGTACATGATTTACATCTGGTGTCTGTTTATGAGTTTATATCTGGTATATTTTATACTTCTATTGCTTGAGTAGCATCTGCTAATTGGCAGTTTATTTACATCTGGTGTTTGTTTCCAGTTGCATATCTGTTATATTATATACCTCTTTTGCCTGATTTACATTTACTAGTTAGTACTTGTTTTACATCTAGTGTTTGTTTCCTAGTTTATATCTGGTATATTATAAACATCTGTTGCCTGATTCACATCTGTTAATGGTACTTGATTTTCATCTGGTGCCTCTTTACAGTTGCATATTTGGTATATCATATACTTCTATAACCTGATTCACATCTTCTAAGTGGCACATGATTTTTATCTAGTGTCTGTTCCTTGTAACATGTCTGTTATATTATACACTTCTGTTGACTGATTTACATCTGCTAATTGGTACTTGATTTACATCTGGTGACTGTTACCTAGTTTATATCTGGTATATTTTGCACTTCTGGGTCATAATTCACATCTTCTTATTGGTACTTGACTTCTGACTGGTATCTGTTTCCTGAAGCTTATCTGGTATATTATATACTTCTCTGGCCTGATTTGTATCTGCTAATTGGTACTTGATTTGCATCTGGTGTCTGTTTTGTAGTTTATATCTGGTATATTATATACATCTGGTGCCTAGTACTTGAATCACATCTGTTAATTAGTATTTGATTTACATCTAGTGTCTGTTTCTTAGTTTATATCTTAAATATTACATACTTCTGTAATCTGATTCACATCTAATTGGCACATAATTTGCATCTGGTGTCTGTTTCCTGTAGCATGTCTCTTATATACATCTGTTGCTTGATTTGCACCTGCTAATTGGCACATGATTTTCATCTGGTGTCTGTTTCCTGTGCATGTCTGTTATACTATATACATTTGTTCCCAGATTTGTATCTGCTAATTAATACTTGATTTACATCTGGTGTCTGTTTCTTAGTATATATTTGGTATATTATATACATCTGTTGCCTGATTCACATCTGCTAATTAGTACTTAATTTCCATCTGGTGTCTGTTTCTTGTTGAATATCTGCACAGAACAGATTGTTCCTAGTCACGTGGGCCGTGGAATAATGTTTTTTGTTTTGCTGGTTTGAGGCCTTTTTAGATTCTGAATCAGTTTTACAATGATTGCTGCTTAAGCTTTTTCTTTCAGTTTTTTTTTTTAAAAATTGGAGAGCCAACAGGATATGATATTAGCACACACACACACACACACACATATATATATATATATATATATATATAACTCCAACATTATCATTAAAATTAATTGAAAATATTATTTCTATTGATATATAACTCCCAAAGTATCCTTGAAATTACTTAAGAAATTAATAAATAAAGTGGCATAAAAATTTGCCCATTTAAAATAAAATAAAATTTAAATCAAATGTAGAAGAAAATAAAATCATTGCTGGTATGATCTGATCTAAAAAAAAAAGAGAAAGTGGTGGGGAAAAAGATGTTATTAATAAATCAAAACTGATCCCTTCCCCCGTAAATCATCTTCTCTTGCTTCTGACGTCCCCTGTTTTTGCTGTTACACCACAAATAACCCTCAAGTAATTCACTCTCTAATTTACAGATATCAGAAAATATAAAAATTGCACATTTTGAATAATTCTATAATTAGCTGTTTACCGCCCCCAAAATAATTTTTCCTCCTTCTTTTTCTGCCCACCAACCCACACCCCTTTGTTTCCTTCAGAAACATTTCCAGTGAAGCAATTAAATTATTGAGATCTTAAATGTTTATCAAAATGGCTTTTGATTTTATGTGCTGCATTTTTATTAGAAAAATTATTTTTCATTTTTATTTTCAACTTTTTCCCCTTTTTGATTTTGCTTTAAGTTTCATCGACATTTTGTAGTGGATTTTTTTTTTTCTCAGGTTTTGATTTTTATCTTTTTGGCAAATTTTTCTCAATATGAAAAGAATTGACTCAATTGATGGAAATTGAGATCCTTAGAAATGAAAATTGTTATTGTTATTGCTGTGGTTATTAAATTGTAACAAATCAAATCAGATTATCATTGTCTCTTCCGCTATGATTATTGATAATGTTTTTATTTTTTATTCTGTAAAGGCGGTGTGTGATATTTATTGCTATTTTTTTATTTATGATTGCGGTTGTCATTACATTATTTAATGATCATTTTAGATAATCCTAATTTCAATAATGTCTCTCTTATACTTGGGAAATGTTTTAACAGAGGACAGAAAGCATGACACTGAAATACAAAAGTGCAGTGGGATAGCCAAAGATGCCTTCCAAAAGCTAAGCAGAGCATTAAGAGACAGAAAACCATTGTTAGAAACAAAGAAAAGAGTACTGAACTGTTATATGATATCTGCCTTCCTGTATGGCAGTGTATGCTGGACAATCTCCTCAAAGATGAAAAAGAGATTTGAAGCAGCAGAAATATGGTTCTACAGAAGGATGCTGAGGATACCATGCACCGAATATGTGAGCAATAACAAAGTTTTGGAGAAAATAAAAACAAAAAGGAAATTTAACATCATGAAGAGACAGCTGAAAATTCTACTGCATATAATGGGGAAAGAGGGTTTGGAAAATCTAATACTCCCAGGACAGATTGAAGGCAAGAGGGACAGAGAAAAACAAGAAATAACATACTTAGTGCAGTTGAGTAAATTGATGGCAGAACAGGGTTTAGGAAAAATAACAAAAAGGCAAAATTTATTAAAAGCTACAAAGAATAGGAAATTGTGGAGAGCCATGATCGTCTACATCATGATGGGACATAAAGACGATGCATAATTCTGATTTCTATTATTATTTTCATTCTTATTAACAGTATTGTTTTTAATTATACTCTTTTGCTTATTCTAATAACCTTGAATTAAGGATGTGGAAGATCACAGCTCTCCACAATTTCTTATGCTTTTTAACTGTAGGAAATATATATTTGTTTGAATTTGTTACAGCCAATTAAACTGAAGATATTTATTGTGATTCTTTTTCTTCTATGTGCCATGTCCCTTCAGGTCATGGGCGATCATAGCCCTCCACAACTTCTTATCCTTTGTAGCTTGAAGTAATATTTATCTCCTTGAATTTGTTATAGCCAATTAAACTGAAAACATTTATTGTGATTCTTGTATGTTTGTTTCATGTCCCTTCAGATGATGGACGATCATAGCCCTCCAGAACTTCCTATCTTGTAGTTTGAAGCAATATTTATCTGCTTGAATTAATTCCACAGAAAACATTGTGATTCTTCTTGCATGTATCATGTCATTTCAGGATATGGATGATCATGTCTCTTTACAACTTCCTATCCTTTGTAGCTCAAAGTAATATTTATCTTCTTGAAGTTGTTATTGAACTGAAAATATTTATTGTAATTTTCCTTGTTTTTGTGTCATGTCCCTTCAGGATATGGGTGATCATGGCTCTCCACAATTTCCTATCTTTCATAGTTCTAATTTGTTTTCTTAATATCTCTCCCAGTACCTGTTCTGCCATCTATCTACACAAACTTATCAGAAATCTCAACAATATCCTTCTGACTTAAAAGACCTTTTTGTTTCCAATTTAAGACTTTCTTATTGCTCACATGTACCATCCATGGAATTCTTAGCATCCGTCTACAGAACCAAATCTCTGTTGCCTCAAACCTCCTCTTCATTGGTATAGAAATTGTACAGCATTCAGTACTACAAGAGGTGATGGGTAAATTGTCAACATTTTATATTTTTAATTCCACACATGAGTGCTGTTTGTTTTTGATTTTGTTGATTGCACAGTATAATAGGGTCAGTTGGGCCCCATCTGTGAGAAAAAAGAGCACCATGACATAATTCCCTCCACCAGAAACTGCTTGGTATTTGTGCCAGAAATACCAATACAAATATTTCAGAGTGTTTGGGTGTCAATCTGAGGACAGACAGTGCAGAGGATTTGGAAAGAGTTGGATGAGTCTAATGGTGATTATGAAGGTGTTTGGAGTGATCACATGTTATGTCGACATTATGCCTCCACTCATCTTCAACAGGGTCTCAGACCTAACATAAAGGCTTACACCAAGAGGAGTTAGTGCTGTCCTGTGTCAAGAGGGTGGCTGCTAGAAGACCCTACGTCTGGCAACAGGACTCTGCACCATGCCACACAAGCAGAACTCAGTCATGGCATGTCAGACAATTTCTGTAACCATATCATCCCTTACATCTGGCCACCTCACTCCCCAGACTACAACCCCCTTTGATTATTATGTGTGGGGTGCAGTTGACCAACAAAACTCATTTTAACACCAAAGATGTACTGAAGGCAAGGATTATGGCAGCATTCACCAACTTAAACAAGGAGACCATCCAGAATTGCAGGAGATTCTGGAGTCAACTGGAGACTGTCGTTGAAGCCAATGGCAATTTTATTGAATTAATTTACTCTTCAATATTTCAAGATATTTTTTGTGTAATTTTGGTAAATATATCTGTCAAAATGAGATATCAGTGTTATTTTCATTTTTACCTAATTTAAATGACAATCCGTTAGCCTATAGGCAAATTATTATTATATAGCAGTTCAACACTCATTTCTTTTCTGATTATGCATCCTCTTTCAGAAATTGTAACTACGGTTCACATATGTCTCTCTTATTCTCTTTATATATATATATATATATATATATATATAAAAGGAAGAGGTTATAGCAGTTCTAATGAGAGAAAAGTGTATATTTCAAAAAGAAGATAAATCGCAAACATTTTTGGTAGAAATGTGGATTTTTACAAAAAAAATAAATAAAAAACTTCATAAACAAATTTAAACCAACACTAATAGATCATAAACACCCAACCTGCACAAAAACACACATTATACACACATAATGACCAAATACAGAAGGTCATGAAACCAGAAGCGCATGTAGCAGAATTATGGAGTATAATATATATTTTAAAATAAAAAACCTACATTTCAACCAAAAACGTTTGCAGTTTATCTTCTCTTTAAAATACACACACACACACACACACACACACACATACATATATATATATATATATATATATATATATGTATGTATGTATGTATGTATGTATGTATATATATAGTGTTATTTCCTCTCATGCATTATGGAACATTTGGGTCTCCTTTTAAAAATGCAACTGAAGACAGGTTGATAGTATGAGTTTCAGTGTGAATTTGGATTCACAAAGGTTACCCAACAATTATACATTAAAAACTTTACTTAAAGGCACAAAATTTGGCCTATCCTGACTGACTGCACGTCATGGCCAAATTGATTAAGGTGTGCCAGGCTTAACAGTAGGACCCTCTGCCCTGAGGGACATAGGTTCAAATCCTACTGGAGAATACAATTTTTCTTTGATAAGATTTCTAGAACATTCAGACTGGTAGATAAAAATAAATATACTACTTAATATTAAAATTAAGCACCTACTCAAATATGGTATCCTCTAAAAATAACGTTTAAAGTTATATTAAATGTATATATATATATATATATATGTAGAGATTTTTTTTTTATATTTACTCTTTAAATATAGCTGAGACTCATATTTAGCTATATAAATAATACTTCAAACCTACAAACAGACGGATGGTGATGTAAAACTAGAAAGTGGTTGTTACACCAAACCGATGTATCTTTTGTTGTCACTGTAATTCATGGATCTTTCTGGTCGATGGCAGTGTTTTACTTTGACATCCGAAAGGAAATCCTGCCAATCATGAGGAGACATACATCAGGATGAGTTGTCAATAAATGCACGCTTGCACATCGGAACTTGGAGATCATATTTAGCTATGTGTTAATAACACTCTCTTACAATAACTGACAGGACATTGGACACAATTTCCTATAGCAATGAATCTCCATCCAAATATTCCTTCCAGTTATTATCACAAACATGCATGACCACTAAATAGTGTGGTAACCTGATATAAGCAATAATTATTGTTGTATATATATATATATATATATATATATATATATATATATATATATATATATATATATATATATATATATATATATATATATATATATATATATATATATATATATATATATATTGTCAATGGGATCGTATGACTGGATATATATATATATATATATATATATATATATATATATATATGTGTGTGTGTGTGTGTGCATGTGCCTGTGTATGTGTGTGTGTGTGTGCATGCATATGCATACTGATATGCATACTGATATATATATATATATATATATTATTATTGTGTATTATTATATGATGGGTAAGATCCTATGAATGACTTTATATATATATATCTGACTCCATTTATACATGGTTTATAGGGAATTTTTGCCTGAGCATACGGGCTCGGATAGTCCACTTGGCCTTGTGCACATCCTGCTGCGTTGGTAGCAGGTAAATAATTATATATATATATTTTTAATGTTATTATTATTGTCAATGTGATTACGTGATATATTAGCATATATATATATATATATATATATATATATATATATATATATATATAAATATATATATATATATATATGTATATATATATATATATGTCTTTTGTACATATATACTTTCGTATGCATATTTATTTCTCTTTCTCTCTCTATATATATATATGTGAGTGTGTATGTTTGAGAGTGACTCAGTTATAGTATCTTAGCCATAAGAGAGAGAGAGAGAGAGATATAGAGAGATAAATGTGGATACACAAATATATACACAAAGTCACATACTGTAGTTTTACATATATTTATTTTATAAATATCTGTCCACAGATGGATATAACCAGAGAGAAACAAGCACACACACACACATATATATACATCTGTGTGTCTTCATGTGCACTCATATAAAATGTATTCATATATATATGTAGATAGATAGATAGATAGATAGAGAGAGAGAGAGAGAGACAGACAGACAGACAGACAACAGTCTGTTCCATGCAGTTGTATTTAGCATAAACACAGTCATCTCTGTGTCTTGAATTCATGCCCCCTTTTATATACATACACTCTATCCCTGATATTGAGCACTTATATTTTATATACATCACTCTGTTGCTCTCAGTTAACACACACAGACGCACACACACACACACACACACACACACACACACACACACACACATATATATATATATACATATATATTTTAGGGATAAAAGGGAAACTGAGTATACACATACATATATACTCTGTATGTAGATATATTAGGCAAACAAAAATGTATATGATAAAAGAGAGAGAATAATTTTTCTCCACACACATAGACACAAATATATATATGTATATATGGACATATATATATACTGCTTTTTATAAACATGTATATTTATTTTATATATATATATATATATATATATATATATATATATATATATATATATATATATATATATGCTTTTATGAGACACATATATAAATATATATATATATTGTTTTTATGCTTATCTATTACTTCATATGCATGTGTATATACATATATGATTAGTTCCATATTAAATGGGGTTAATCAAATTGGATATTGTATTTCAAATACTCGAGCATTTATCCTGTCTTTTTATCCTACGCCATTTATCAATGAAACATGGATTGCCAGTAAATAATATTGTAACCTTATATAAATCATTTTCCACTAAGTACTTACATATAGACATATACATGCATACATATATATATATATATATATATATATATATATATATATATATGTGTGTGTGTGTGTGTGTGATTACACATGAACATACATACTTGCATACATATAAAACACATTGGTCACTATATATATAATATATATATATATATATATATATATATATATATATATATTTTCTGTATCTATATATAAATGAGTATATATGAGTGTATATATGTGTGTCTGTAGTGTGTCTGTGGAAGGATATGTAAAAAATTAGCAGCACAACAATTAGAAAATCATGTAAGAACAATTCATATGTAAGCATATATATATATATATATATATATATATAATTGTTATCACTGAGATCCAATGACAGACTTGTTTGTACCTTCAGTGATTCATTACACACAGACATATGGGCCACCCAGCTGATTTGTTAGTCCATATATTTGCCATTATTTTTTTAATCATTTCACACCAAGCAAGGCAATAAAGTCACTAAGATTCAAAGATTGTGAAAGAATATGAGAAAAAAACTCTTTTAAGGAGAGAGAAGAATAAAGGAACAGGTATTAAGAAGGCAGAAGGTAACAATTGACATTACATCTGAATTTTTGAAGATCAAAGTTGTATTTGTATAAAAATAAAAAAAAAATAAATGGCTGCTCTGGCACATTTCTGTTTGTTCAACATCCACAATGGTTTATACTACAACTATGCTAAATGGACCTTAGTTGCAGTTTCTGGGAAAGAGTGCATTATCTGATGTAATCAACAGTTTGACCAAGACCAACATACTCAAATCCTCGGTCATGATGACTTGTGACTTTGTGTTAGCAAACATTGATCACTCCCAAAAAGCTCTGTCTGCCTAATTTCACTCACAAGTGTTTCCAAAGGTGCCATATACTGGGATTGCCTCCCCAAGACTGATAATATCAAGGTCACCTTCCTGACAAAGTTCAGAAAGCAAACATTCTAACCACTCAGCTACATGTGCATCCTTTGTATACATCAAATGAATACACACTTATATATTTTTTTTCAGGAGAGACTTTTATTTATTTCAAAACAATACAAAACTCTAATCTTCTTCTGACTTCAATTCTTTTATTGTAGCACTCTAGCCAGTTCTTGGAGACCTCTCTTATAGCTCTCTGAAGTTCAGAGTTGATTTGGAATTAAGAAACCTGAAGAGAGTTCCACAAGCAAGAAGAGCAATAAAAGAAAATATTAGCATAGAACTTACAGTTATATCTATAGCTCTTTCAGTTATGAGACCCTACTACCAATCTGGTACTGTGCTTAAATTTATAAAGTCTAGGTACCATAGAAGAAAGTGGAGATGAAGGAAGATTGATCTTCATCTGTCTTATAATTAAACTTATCTAGCCACCCTCACTAAACATACCAAAACAACACATTCTTTACACCATTTCTTTAAGCCAAAACAGCACATTCTTACCATTCTTACTACAGCCACCATAATACCTTGTAGCGATCATCATAGCCATCTGTGGGGAAAATTGTGAAATGTAAACACCTTGGAAACACGTTGAATCTCGCGGTATGCAAACTCTGGTCCTTCAGCGGTAAAAAAAAAAACCAAAATGGCGGCGCCCGTTTTTTATGCCGGGCGGTCTCAATTAGTTAACGTGAAATCTCGATTTGTCTCATCATTCGCATGCAAATCGTGGTCGGTCCGCGGCTGTATAAAGCAGGCTCATTTTTGCTGTTTCGTGAGAAGGCTTTCAGCTCATGAGAAGGCTGGACGTGCGATACCGGGGTTCTTTGTGCCTACCTGCTATCATCAGTTGAATTGTTGCGTTACACACCACACCATCACACATCACATACATACAGATCATACGGCAAACATTCATTGGCTAATCTCCTCAAAACTAGCTTGCTGATTGGTCAATTTCGACCAATCAAATCGCCAGCACGTGAGGAATAATTTTCCCTTGAACAAGCTTCAGAGCCTACCACATGATACACAGCCTTATATAAACAAAACACAAATAAGCCTCTCTTGTGTTTTCTCTTCATTCATCCTTTTCCTTGCTGCCAAGATGTAATCTTCAAGAGCTCCTGTCTTAACTGTACGGTCAGACATTAAAGATCATTTCCAACAACTCTTACTGACTTTCTCACAAGTCATCAGTAGAGTCCAGCTATTACACAAATCCACGACTTTACTCACAATGCACACACAGACACAGATTTTTGTATTACATTACACATTCTTCCTCTCTGTGACTAAGCCAAGTTCATGAACCAGAACTCTCTTACTTACTCAAAACAACATACTTCTTAATTAACTGTATTCTATTTTAACACCAGACTCTATTCAACATAGAATCCTGAACATTCTTATTCAAGAGAAATTCTTTTGAACATTCAATCTTAACCAGAATACAGTTGAAGGGAAGCAACTTTTTCTTCCTTAATTACGATGCACCATTGCATGATTGTTTTGTATGTTATTGTTTCAATATATATTTTATTGTTGATGCACAATTGGAGTCTCTTTGTTTTTTTTCTTGAATCATTAAATGTCAAATAGATGAATGCTCTTAGAACATGCAATTACATTTAATAACCTCAAAGCATAACCCAAGCAGCATTTACAACCTCAGGGTCTCTATGAAGTCCTAACTAGTTCCCATATGTACAAATTGTCTATCGGGTGGGAATATAAATAACAATTTAAAATTTAACCCCTATATGTACCACAGAGAAAAGTTGATCAGAACAATTACCATGAAAGTATTTATAGGCACAGGGAAGCTATGTTATGGTTGTGGAAAAATGACTGAAGCTGAGATGCCAGGTAAATACCAATAATATTGCAGATTCAGGTACTTTTGTTTTGGAGGTGTTGAAATTAACAAGCTATTCCTTGCCCCAGTTAACAACAGATTGTAGGTCATTTTTGAGATCAAAAAGATTAGTTTTTTATCTGCTATAAAGTCAAAAAGCTATCCTATTTTTCTTGCTGTTTCACCTAATGGCAATCGTTTGGATGAAGCCTTATTAATTGTTATTAACTTTTGAATAGTGTCTCTTTCATCATATTTCTCTTGTTTTTGCACTTAGTAGAATACAGTGTTGATAGCAGATGCAGAAAGGAAAATATATGAATTCTGTGAGAAGGCAGTAAAAGAAAACACGAAGAAGGAATTAACCATTAATTGTATGGAGACTGAAACTATAGTTGTCAGCAAAAAAGACAGACCAACATGCAAACTACAAATTGCAAATATTAAAATCAAGAAAATGCAAATATTTATATATCTGGAAAATATTTTAACAAAGCATGGAAAATGATTCTTAAATCTGGAGGCACAGTGAAAGATGCCTTCCAGAAACTAAGCAAAGAATTAAGAAGCATGAAAGTTTCATTAGAATCAAAGAAAAGAGTACTGAACTCTTATATAATATCAGTCTTCTTATAAGGAAGTGAATGCTGAACAATTTCATTATAGAAGAGACTTAAGGCAATAGAAATGTAGTTCTGGATGCTGGCAATACCGTAGACTGAACTTGTAAGTAATAAGGAAGTTTTATGTGAAATGGAAACAAAAAGGGTACTTATAATTAGAATCAGAAAGAGACATTCTAAATTTTTAGGATACATAATGAGGAAAGAGGGCTTGGAGAATTTGAGACTCACAGGACATAAAGAGACAAAAGAAAATATTGAGTAACCTACATAACAAGCTTATGTAAATGGATGGCAGAACAAGGATTGAAGGGAGATGATGAAAAGGCAGACATTACTAAGAGGCACATCAAATAGGAAGTTGTGGAGAACCATGATCACTCACATCCGGAAGGGGCACTGCACATAGAAGAATTAATAGTTATAAGTTGTCTAGATTTCTTAGATGAAGCATTGTCAGTCATTATTACTTTTTTTGGCTAGTATTTTCTTCATCAAATTTCTGTTGGTTTTCCAACTTACATGTTAAGGTTTGGTTTGTTTTGTTTTACGACATATCAACCTCAATGGGTCATTTAATGCCGACAACTTTTTTTTTCTGGTAATATTTTTGTTTTGTCAAAAATCTATTTCTGTTAATATTTTTCCTCAAAAATATATAGCTGGTAATATTATTTTTCAAAAACGTATTGCTGGTAATAGTTTTTTTAAAAACATATTGCTGGTAATATTTTTTTCTTCAAAAATTTATTTCTGGTAATAATTTTTACAGAGTATTTCTGGTATTAAAACCCATTTTTATACTTTTATAATGCCTTTTACCTCAGTTTCTGGGTTAAATATTTGCCCATAGCTGGGACACTAACAGGTGCTACCACCCTGGGTCAAGGTGGACCTGGCAACACCAGCAATTAAGAGGAGGTTCCACACTACTCAAACCCTCCTGATGAGAGGCTTTGCTGTTGGACGTAGTTTATTGTCTTACCCTGGATACAGATGTAGTTTATCATCATATCCAGGATGCTTACATGTTAAGATATTTGAATTTCTTTCATGAAGCTTTATCCATTATTATTAAATTCCAACTAGTATATCTTTCATCTTATTTCTGCTGTTTCTTCTATCATGAATCGCAGATTCATTCATAATAATGTAGATCAGAAATAAAGAATACACATCTAGCAAGACTCAAATTCATATCCCCTATCATCAAGAACATGTCTTAATATGACAGCTGCCTTACTGTTTAGACTACAAAGATCACTGGCTGCAGTCATTTCAAATCTGACTATTCTTTATTTTTTCTGAATGCCTGATATTAATAAACCCTAGTTGTATTAGCAGCAATATTATTTTGAAGTAGATGTAATAATGACAGTTATTATTCATTTTTGACTTTGTCATTGTGCTGAGCAATAATTTGAACATCACACTTCTATCCTATTTCCATACTTTTAACCATGTGGCTAACTGTGTGTCTAATTAATTTCCATATGTGTATCTTGTTCACAGCCAACTGAGTCATGAATGCTTGTCTAATAAATCATTGAACATTTGAATTCTATGTCATTGTCTTGGTTTAAATGTGTGTCAAATTCACGGCTTTGTAATTAGACCTGTCTTAATTCAACTCTAAAGAGAAAAACAGGAAAAGAAGGAAATGGCCTTTTAGTATTTATTTACAACTGAATACTCTCCCTGATACCAAGTATAAAGATTTTGAATTGTTTCTTTTTTTAACTCATGCATTGTTAATGGTTGATAAACTGTTTTCCTTGTTTTAGGCTTGTATGTTAAAATCTATAATGGCAGAACAGGGTAGATATAAAATTAGTTCAAATATATATATATATATATATATATATATATATATATATATATATATATATAAATATAGATAACTAGACTCGTTTTGAAAAACCCTCGAATTTTGATTTGCTAATCAAATCAATCTCGAGGAAAAAAAGGTTTTAAAAAAGAAAGAGCTACAAACATGAACTTCTGCCAACAAAAAAAAATCGCACAGATGCAGGTCTGAAGCCCAAAGAAAAAACCCGATACGAGTAACAACTAACTAACAAAAGAGCTCAATACAACCGTAGAGCAGACCTAGATACACCTAGTGAGCCAGACAAACCTACCTAGGTTTCACCTAAACGGATCATCAGGGAAAGTTTGGACTAGTTTATCTACAACACTTGTAGATATATATATATATATACTTTATATATATATATATATATATATATATATATGTATGTATGTATAATGATAATAAGAAGATGGAGACTTTAATTATCCATTTCATTTATAATTTTTATTTCATGAACACTGAGATGTTTATCTCATCAGAATGAAAACCTGCAATTATGCAGAGCAGGCTTTTCGATCTAGTGAGATGAACATCTCAGTATTCATGAAATAAAAATTATAAACAGACTGGATAATTAAAGTCTCCATCTTCTTATCATTATCATGCTCTGTAGTCTACATTGAACTCTTCCTGAATTTATATCCTCCCAGGAAGTTATCCCTTCCAGTCACAAACTGGTAAAACATATATATATATATATATATATATATATATATATATATGTATATAGGCCACTTGTATTCGAGGACACCTATCTACTAGGGAAGCTTGCCAATCCCTATTACAGACGCTTGCTCAGGTGCATTTGTGTTTATTCAACACCCACAGAGCCCATCAGAGGTTTATACTGCAACTGAGAAGACCTTTATTACAGTTTCTGGGAGAGAGTGTGTTATCTAGCGTGATCAACAATTTGAACAAGGCCAGCATGCTCAAACCCTCACCCACTATAACTTGAGACATGTGCTAACACAGCTATCAACAGCCCCCAAGAGTTCTGTCTACACAGTTTTGCTCTCAAGGCTTGGGTCAACCCGTGGTATGGTTTTCAGGCACTTTCCAAAGGTTCCACATGGTGGGAACGACCCTTCAGAAAGTCTCCTTCCTGACAAATCGACCATGGTGGGATTTGAACCAGGTCTCATGGTCAGAATGCAAATGTTCTAACCCTTGGCTATGTGATATATATATATATATATATATATATATATATATATATATATATATATATATATATATATATATATATATATATATATATATATATATATATATATATATATATATATATATATATATATATATATATATATATATATATATATATATATATATATATATATATATATATATATATATATATATATATATATATATATATATAAAGTATAAAGTAAAGATTTACGTGGTATATATATATATATATATATATATATATATATATATTTACTAACTCCTTTACCTTTATCTTCTTTCTTTATGTGACATGTCACCTCAGGTTGTTGCTGATCATGGCTTTCACAACATCCTGTTCTTTGTAGCTCTTAATAAATTTTGTGTCTTTATCTACTGAACGCAAAAACATTTCACTAAACTTATAACTCCAAGATAATCAAAGAGATGGTCAGAAAAAAAATAGAAGGAAATTACTGGAAAGTAATTGAAACTCTCCTGAAGTGAGCTGAATGTGTAATGCTCCTCATGCCAATGACACTTCCACCGAGCTTCTCTACGGCATAGGACTTCACTGAATTTCTTTTGATGTGTTCCTCTCGAATTTATATTTAATCTGGGGTCATCAGGAGAGAATGTGCACTGTTTCGGGGCCTTTCTCTCAACAGTTTCAGTTGCACATCGGCACCCCCTCACTGATGTGAGGCCCCATTATAACGATATATAAGTGTTGTAGATAAACTAGTTCAAATGTCTAACAGTGAAATTAGATTTACAAAAATTCCGAAAAAAACGGCAAACCTCGCGTTCTGAGAATGCAACGTGAACCTCATTATGCATTCATGATCAGTCATGTCATGCTGTCATGTTTGCTGAAATACTCCACGGAATATTTCTTTTTTTCCATATCCACATAGAACTATTTTCAGTTACTTCTATTAGGCGTTTTATACTTTTGGCCCTATTATGCCCTTTGATTCCAATTTGGCCCAGAAATTGGTACAGAGTGCCTGAAACGAAATCCCTTGCTTCAATTTCCACTGCTCTAACAATTGCATTATACCCCTCCTTCATTAGCTCTGATTTTAGATTTTCATATTTATTAATTTTATAATCATGGCTTTGTTCCATCCAGCATTCATATAGAATCAACAATGGGTTGGAATCAAGTACAGGTCAAATATGAATCAGAATCTAACAGAACATTAAGATAAAGAACAAATAGAAAACGTTTATCAATCTAACGTTTTGCTTTTATTAAAGCTTCTTCAAAGAATGAGATATGGAGAAAAAGAAGAAAGAAATTCTGAAATTTTTACTGTGTTGTTTGATTTTCATTGGTTAATCAGGTTTCATGTGCATTCGACTTAAATGACTAGAATTTCTGCTTTTTCTCCATATCTCATTCTCTGATGAATAAAAAAAAGATCAGTTCAACATGGAAATCACAAATTAGAGATACAAAAATCAAACAAATACAAAATAATTTAAATATCTGGGAAATGTTTTAACAGAAGACAGAAAGTGCAACACTGAAATCTGAAGATGCATTGGGATGGCCAAAGATGCCTTCCAAAAGCTAAGCAGAGTATTAAGAAACAGAAAAAATTTGTTAGAAACAAAGAAAAAAGTACTGAACTGATATCAGTCACATGATATCAGTTTCTTCAATATGGTAATGAATGCTGGACAATTTTCTCAAAGACAAAAAAGACACTTGAAACAACAGAATTATGGTTCTACAGAAGGATGCTGAGGATATCATGGACTGAACATGTTAACAATAACAGTTTTAGGGAAAATAGAAACAAAAGGACACCTATACTTAGAATCAGAAAGAGATATTTGAAATTTCTAGGGCACATAATGAGGAAAGAAGGCTTAGAAAATTTGATACTCACAGGACATATTGAAGGCACGAGGGACAGTGGAAAACAACTTACTTAGCGAGTTTGAATAAATTGAAGGTAGAACAGTGTTTAGAAGAAATAACAAAAAAACAAAGTTTGTTAAGAGCTAATAAAGACCGGAAATTATGGGTAGCCATCATCGCACATTTAGAATCAGAAAGTGGGATATATAAGTCAGATTGCCATAAGAAATATATAGACGAAGCATCAAGAAGTCTAAAAAGCCACATTAATGAACACAAAAGAGATCTTAGTTAGGATAAACACTTAAACTGCTTAGTAACACATAGAAATTGAACAGGCTAAAATTTTGATTACAAAAATGCTAACTTTGTAAAAAATGAACAGAAATTATGGAAAAAAATACCTAAAAGAAATATTAATCTATACAAGTAACTTTTAATGATCATGATGAATGGGTGTTTACTCATGTCTTCAGTGCACACTGGAACTTCAATTCACCCTAGACCTAAAGGAGGAAACTCATGCATCACTAAAGATGCTGGAAACATGGTCAGTACTATGTACTGCTCCAGTAAGTACCTGATTCCCATAGCCATCATCTATATTTACAAGAGCCAGTTAACATTTAATTACTTTTTATTTTCATACAGACACCACACTACTATATCCTTGTACCATACTTAATATATATAATAATAGCTGGCCACTTGTATTTGAGGATACCTGTCTTCTAGGGCGGCCAACCAATTCCTATTGCAGATGTTCACTCAGGCATTTGTGTTTGTTCGACACTCACAGAGCCAACCTGTGGTTTATACTGCATTTGAGCAGACCTTAGTTACAGTTTCTGGGAGAGAGCGTGTTATCTAGTGATCAACAATTTGAACCAGGCCAGCACACTCAAACCCTCATTCACAATGACTTGTGACTATGTGCTAGCATAGCTATCGACAGCTCCCAAGTGTTCTGTCTACCTAATTTCACTCACAAGGCTTAGGTCAATCGGTGGTATGGTTTTCAGGCACTTTCCAAAGTTGCCACACACTGGGATAGTCCCCCTCCAGACCAATAATGTCAGGAAGTCTCCTTTCTGACAAATAAACAGTGGTGAAATTCAAACACAGGTCTCATGGTCAGATAGCAAACGTTCTAACCACTCGGTCATGCACCCAAATAATATATATATAGTCTTAAGATGTGCTATATTTATGGGATAAAGTGCTCAATATCAGAGATAGAGCGTGTGTAAATATAAAAGTGAACATAGAAGCCAACACTTAGAGGCGACAGTCTATTTCATGCTAGTTGCAATTGTCAGGCCATGGGTGATGTTATTTTTCTTGGCTATTTATATATACAGGTCAGTGGTGCATTGTGGGTAGTCTATTTTGGCAGTTATTTTACTGGAAGTCATTTATTTGTTTATTTATTTGGGTTAAATTATTTTGCTTGTTTTTATTTATTTTCATTTTTAGTTTTATTTATTATTTTTTATTTCTTATCTTATATATTTATTTTTTATTTTAATCGGTGTTTTTATTAACGTAGTAAAAATTTGTTTATATCGCTTAATTAATAGTTTTGTTTTAGTTTTGGAAGATAAAGCTATTTATTCAATTTTGGGGGTTGATTGTTGGCAGGAACAGTTTTTAATTTGTTTATGACTTCATGTATTTATTTGGATTGATTATCTTTATTTGTTTTTTCTAACGGTTAGTTTATCAGGATCAGTTTGTTAGTTTATTTATTTATTTGGATGAATTTAGGCCAAATTTTTACTAAATATTTCTTTGGGTTAAATTATTTTGTTTGTTTGTATTTATTTTTTATTTCTATTTTTATTTCTTATCTTATATATTTATTTGTTTATTTTTTATTTTTATTGGTTTGGGAAGATAATTAAAGCTATTTATTCAGTTTTGGGTTTGATTGTTGTAGTTTATTCTAACTATTATTTTGGTGGGAGCAGGTGTGTTTTGGTTAGCAAGGTCGATTTCACATGTGAGCTAAAAGTTTAGATCAAGGAACAGCATAATAAAAAATATCCAAATGTTGGACAAGATTTAAGAAATAGCAGATATTTTTATATATATTACTCAATATTAAAAATATTAAAATAATATTAAACATGGACCATTAATAATATTATATGAAAAGTTTAGTTTTTTAAATATCAGTTTTATCCTAAATTGATAAAATTGATAAAATCTTTTTCATATAATTTATATAATATTATATATATATATATATATATATATATATATATATATATAATATAGGTTGATATATTTTAATATATATATCTTTGTAGTTGATAAAGGTTTTTTTACATTATCAATTATGTTTACATCCTTTTTACAGTTGGACATATATATATATAAATATATAGTTCTAGTCTGAGAGATATCAGCCATTTTTAAGTAAGCAATACACAAGGATCTTATTTATTAATATTTTTGTTCACTAAGGGGGGAATTTGAATTTATAAATGGGGTTAAATTATATAAATATAATATATTTATATTCTATATAGAATGTCTGATGCTCAGATTCTATGACTACTCTCGTTCTCATTATATATTTTATTTTTAATATCTGAATATGAGCAGTTCATTATGGCTGTCTTTGTAGTTGATGCTGTAAAGGTTTTTTTTACATTACGGGCTTCAATTATGTTTACATCCTTTTTACAGTTGGACATGCATATAATATTTGTGTTTGAAAATTTTCCAGATTTGTTCTATCCTTTCCCATTTTCGTTTCCTCCTATCCCTATTTTTCTTGCTGCCTCATTCAGTGTTTAACCAAATTTTCTGATTCCACATTTGTCCTTTTGCCCATTTTCATAACCAAACTGGATTGTGTCATTCTCAATTTGCTTGACAACCAAAAAGTGACACAACTCTCAACATTAACAAATCATCATTTTACATCTTTCCTTTTTACACTCACACACACACACATATGCTATCAATAGTTCTTTTTTTTCTTCTTCTTTTTCTTCTTTTTCTCATTATTATTATTATTATTATTATTATTTCTCCTCATCCTTCTCGCCCTCTTTACTCACCCCAAGAAAAAGTAAATTACATTGTTGCTGCTTCAAGACAAAATGAGATATAAGAAGCCATTGTAATTTTTTGACACAAACTACACAAAGGTCATATTTCTACTAAAAGATTAAATTCCAGTTTGGTTATTTGCCAAAAGTCAGATTCTTTATTACAAATCTTCACCAAAAATAAATATAATAATCAATAAAAGCTGTTATGACAGGGCAGGATAAATAATTAAAAATAAAGAACAATACATTTTTCAAATTTTACCCGTGAGCAAAAGATGTGCATCACCACAAATGTAATATAGTCTGTATTAAACATTCTGTTTTAGACGTATCTGTAAAAAAAATAAATAAAAGAATAAAAAAAGTAAGAAGCAAAAAAAAAAAAAAAATCCCTGATCTTCTTGCCCTAATAGTATTGGAAGATTCTTTTTCCTATTTTTTTTTATTTCTCATTTTTTTAAGGCAGTGTTCAACAAATTATCATCTTGGGATTAACAAAAATTATCTGCACTTTGTGTCCTGTTTTTCTCTTCATTCTGACTTCCTTGTCCCCATCAAATCACTACTTTTCTCATTACAGCCAAAAGAAATCAGAGATTTTTTAATTAATTTGACATTTAAACGATGCTTCACAGAAGAACTCAGCCAACATTTCCCAGCTGAAAAAAAAAAAAAAAAAACTAAAAATAAACACCTGAGGCAAATAATTTGGGAGCAGTCAACGTCTTTATTTCATATCAATCAGAAAAAAAATTATTTAAAGAATCCAGAAATGAAATGAAAAAAATAAAAATTTCACTATTGTAATTACGATAAAACTTGATTTAAATTTTGGTAAATCTTGATAATGTCGTTTTGTCATGAAACAATTTGCTTCTGACTGTTTCTAGATGGCATGCACTGCCAAGTTGTTGACAACTCATTTTCACTGTTTTTGTTTTTTATTTGTTTTTTCACTTGTCTTTTATAAACTAAATTTTTAAAAAAAAAGTCTTATCTTGATTTCACCATTATTAAATATTTCTTGGTTAATTAATTTGAAATTATGTTTTGGAATATAGTAAAAAATAATTAATAATAAAATTTATCTTAATTTTCTTTATTAGATGAAATATTATCAACCATTATCCTGTTATAATTGTTATTGTCCCTTCCTTTGTCAGTTCGAATGACCATTACGCAATATTAATACCTCATAAATAATGGACTGTTCCATTTTGATCACATGGAAAGAGGAGAAAAGACACTACTTGGTTTCAGTGAAAAAAATAAAGGAAAGAAATAAATAAGGGAAGGCAGAAGTGTTGATAGAGAATCAGATGAAGTTGATGAGAATAGATACTACATTTTAACGAGTGGAGTCAAAACATGGCCAAATCCCAAACAGCCCAGCACTGCAACCATTGGTTGCACTGATATCAGTTTAGATGATATTGGTATTCCTACTGATCCTCATCTCTTGAATGCAATGAGAGAGGTACTGCCATGGACAACTATTTCCTGAGACCAGACACTTCTCAATAATATTTTAAGTTGTGCTCTGTTCACAGACAGAGACAAAACTGAGTTGCACAATTGAGAAGTAAAATGTAGTTTATCTGCCTGAGGGCAGGTACTACACTTGTATCCCAGCCAAAAGGATGAGATGTGATGGCAAACGTGATAAATGTGCCATTTTGAATGATGGAAAACACAATTGACAAAAATTCACTTACCATAAAATAACATCACTGCTGTATTATTTCAAAATTATTATTAAAAAAAATGTTAGTTTCAGTGGGAAAATGAATGAAAGAAAGAAATAAAGAAGGAAAGATAATGGCTGTTTCAGTCAAATGGAAAAGTTGTCAATTTCAAATGTTTTCATTTCTACCCACTTCTTAAAATAACAACAAGCATTCATATTTATGATTGTTATTCCAATATTTTATTAAAGTTGTTAAATTCAAATATTTAATGTGATGGGGGAATTTCTACAGATATTTTATTGTCATAGAACTCACCATAGGCTTATTCATCCATTAACTGAAGAATTATGTTTCATCAGAAAATGAAAATTTTCACAGGTATTTCTAGTTAATAATTTTGATTAATATTTTCATTTTAATATTTTTACTTGCCTTTTCATGATTTTTTTTTATGTATGCTGTATATGCCTTGTTAGAGATTAATTGCTAAGGTCAAATTGGCAGCTGATCTAAAAAATGACCTACAATCTACTGTTAACTGGGGTACAAAATGGCTTGTTAATTTTAACACATCCAAAATAATACTACTCTCTATCAATCATGTGAGAAACCTCTTTCTATCTTTCATCAGTATGGCTGATGCTAACCTTCTTGGGCTATCATTTTCCATTCACATGAAGTGGAAAGATTATATTGAATCAATTGCTAGATTTGATGTTAGGAAGGTTGCTTCACTGTGATATGCTAGGCAATGTTTCACTCCAGAATCTATCTTACATATTTATAAGTTTACCATTCTTCCTTGCTTTAAATATTGATGTCACATAAAATCCAAAGAAGAATCTGCAATGTTATTGGTCCTGACATGGCATTTCGGCTTTAGTCACTTTCCCACACTTCTCACTTGTGCAATTCTATTCCAGTTTCTTGCTTCCCAGTTAACTTTGATCTTCAAAAATTTAAATGCAATGTCAATTATCATCTTCTTTTATCTTAATTCTTCTTCTTTTATTATTCCCTCTCTTTAATAGAATTTTTTCTTATATTCTCTAACATTGTGTCTTAGTGGCTTTTTGACCTTGCTGGGAAGGAAAATAATTAAAATTATTAAAAAACCTATATTTATTTTTCTGTTTCTTAAAATTTAACATTTAATGAGACATATGAGCTTGCCATTTTTTTTAGAATATCTTCCATTAAGGAGATAGAACAATGTATGGCCTTGATATAACTTGGTAACCGTGACCTAACTGGACATACATGAACAGCAAGTTTCTCATGTGGTTATTTAGATGTCACCAAAAAAGCTTGATGTAGTTTTTAAAAACATTTTTCTGGCATAACCCTCAACCCCCTCAGGTCTTTTAGTCACCATGCAGTCCTGATTTGACGCTATGTACCTTCTGGTTTTTCTCAAACTAAAATTGTGATGGATGAGATTAAGCAGAATATGATAAGTTGCCTTATATTAGTCATCTATATATAAAAAGTATGTGTGTCATCTATAGACAGACTGTTTCACTGTATCACAGCTCATCAGTGTGGTTAGACATCCAATTGCCATAAGCCAGGATTGAAACCTGACTAATTTGGCAAGTCAAAAATTTTTTCCCTAGATTATCAGCTCTCGGCAGAGAGATGAAGGTAAATTTTTACATATTTATTTTGAATAAACACGCCAGTGACACAGAGTGCTCAATTCATAGAGGAGCTTTGTATTATCAGCAGTAGCAGTCACTGTTTACAAATTCATACTTTCCCTCTAAAATGCTAGGGGTTCAGTTGGTTTTACTAGGGTGTGTAAAAACTGCAAAATAGGGTTTTTGTCAAAGTATTTTTCAAAACAAATCAACTTATTCTAATTTCATTGACTGATTTGCGAATTTGAACAAAACATAGAATTTGTAAATCTCACAAAAAAAATGTTAGTGATAACTTCAGCAATACTGTGAGGATTTCAGCAGTGCTGCAAAAATTTCTAGAAATTTGTAGAGCTTTTAGAAAAGTACAAGGGACACTTAGATAAGTGTTTGAAGGATCCAATTCCTCTCTGATTATACCAGACATCAGAATTCTGGTTTACACAAAGACTGAAAGCAACTAGAGGTGTTTATCATTGAAACTCTGACAGTAATTGCTCAAAGAATCTTATATTTCTGGCAGCAACTGATCCTTCTCTGTCATTCTGGAATTGATTCATTTGCCTTGTCATAAGGTTCTTTGCCTATAGGATGACTTCTAACATTTTCATTAAAAATTCAGGAAATAATGGGCTACTGTCTTGGAGAATATGCTGAGGAATCATACACTTTGCCATTAATGATATTAAATACTTTTTTAAATGCATTGTGATTATTCAAGTCAACACTTTAATGAAAATGTAAAAAAAACCTTTTTTTAATTTTAGGAGAAAGGAATGTAGCAAAGATTGAAGAGAAGCAAAGGGGTAAAAATTCAGGAGTTTAAGGAGAGAAAGGGTTACTTTAAATAGAGAGAGTGAGAACAACTAGAAGGTTAAGAGAGAGAGAAGTAAAGTTTAAAGGGAGATAACCAAGAATTGCAACAAGAGATGAGGACAGGAGGTGTGAAGATTGAAGAAATGAAATGAGTGAAAGAGCAGACAAACGAAACAGCAAGAAAAGAATTGTTCAGCAACAAGAGAGGGAGAAAAAGAGAGAATATAAAAATGTAAGGAAAGAAAGAAAGAAAGAAAGAAAGAAAGAAAAAAAGAAAGAAAGAGATAAATACGGGAATTAAAGAAATACATAAATAAAGAAAGAAAAAGAAAGAGATAGGTGCTGGAATGAAAGAGATAAGTAAGGGAAAGAAAGAAAGAGATAGTATTCGAAAGAAAGAAAGAAAAAAGAATGAAGAAAGAAAGAAATGAGACAGCAAAGAAGAAAGAAACTAAATGAAAAGAAAGTAAAGGAAAGAAAATGGAATTGGGAAACTGTATGAAAAAAAGAAAGGAAGGAAGGAATTGGAAGGCAAAGAAAAAGGAAAGCAAATTAAAGTAAGGAAAATAAAAAGTGGAAAGAAAAAAGTTAAATAAATAAATAAATTGGAAAGCAACATTAGAGAAAGAAAAATGAAAGCAAATTAAATGAAGGAAAAAAGAAAGAAAGAATATGTATAGAGAAAAAGTAAAAGCAAAAAGAAAAAATTGAAAGAACGAAAAAATTGAAAGAAAGAAAAAATTGAAAGAAAGGAAAAAGAAAGTGGTGGAGAAAAGATCAAATTTAAAGATTAAGACAACAAAAATGAAGAAAAATAATGAAAAAGAAAAAAAGAAGCAAGTGAACAAAAGAGAGTAAAGAAAGTGAAGAATGAAGCAGCAAAGGAAAAAATCAAGAGTAAAAAGGAGATGGAAAAAAAGAGATAAAATAGGGTAAATAGAAAAGGATGGGTGTAAGAAAAGATCTAAAGCAATTAAGAGACAATTAGACTGTGTGAAAGGGTGACATAGAGAAGAAAAGGTGCTGAAAAATAAAGAGAGTTACAATAGAAACATGGGCATGAAAGAAACATAGGAGAAAAGAAAATGAAAAATAGTATGAAAAACGAAAATAAGAAAAAATGAAACATGAGAAAAATGTAAAAAAGTAACAGGAGAAAAAACACAATGAACACAGGAGAAAAAGTAAAAACAGAAACATAGGAGAAAAGGGAAACAGGTTAAAAGGAAAAAGAGAAAAGGTGAAAATAAAAAGAATAAAAAAAATATGTGAGAAAAAGTTAAAAAAAAAAAAGAAAAAAGAAAAAGAAGCATATGGGAAAAAGAAAAAATCCTAGTAGAAAAAATAAAATGAAAAGACAGGAACATAGGAGAAAAAGAAAAAATGACATAAGAGAATAAAGTAAGAAACATAGGAACAAATAAAAAGAAAAAAGGAAACAGAAGAAAAAGAAAAGGAAAAAAGAAACATCAGAGTAAAAGAAAAATGGAGAAAAAGAAACATAGGAGAAAAATTAAAAAGAGAAAAAAGAAACATATGAGAAAATTAAAAAGAAAAATAGGAGAAAAAGTAAAAAGAAAACGACACATAGGAGAAAAAGGAAAAAGGAAAAAAGAAACAGATGAAAAATAAAAAAGAGACAAAAAGAAACATAGAAGAAAAATTAAGAGAAAAAATAAAAAATAAAAAGAAACACAGGAGAAAAACAAAAACAGACACATAGGAGGAAAAGTAAAAAGAAAAAAGAAACAGGAGAGAAAAGAAAAAAAGGAACAAAGAAAAAAGGAAATCAAATAATAGAAACATAGGAGAAAACGAAAAAAAGAAACATGGAAGAAAAAGAAAAAACAGAAACTTAGGATAAATAGAAAAAAATAATATACAAAAAAAAAGAAGAAAATGGGAAAATATTAAAATGGAAAAAGAAACATAGGAATAAATGAAAAAGAAACATAGGAACATAAGAGAAAACTAAAGAGAATAAAAGAAACATAGCAGAAAAAGAAAAAAGAATCTTAGGAGAAAATGAAAACAGAAAAAAGGAGGAGAATAAGTAAAAAGAACAAAAAGAAAATAGAAAAATTAAAAAGAGAAAAAAGAAAAATAGGAGAAAAGTTAAAATAATAAACAAAAGAGAAAAAGAATAACATAAGACAAAAAGAAATAAGAAATATAGGAAAAAGAAAAAGAAAAAAGAAATATAAGAGAAAAAGGAAAAAGAAAAAGAAGAGAAACATAGGAGAATAAGAAATGATAAACATAGGATGAAAGTAAAAAGAATAAAAAATATCTTTGAAAAAGTAAAAAGAAAAAAGAAAAAGAAACATAGGAAAAAGGCATAAGAGAAAACGTAAAAAAGAAAAAGCAGAACCATAGAAGAAAAAGAAAAATAACATGAGTAAGAAATAATGATGGAATAAAAGAAAACATACAAAGAAAACGTTAAAAAAAAATGTAAGAAAACAAAGAATAGGAAAAATATTTAAAAGAAAAAAATTCTTGGGAAGACTGTTCCTGCAAAAAAAGACTAAAAAAGAAAGGCAGAGTCTCTGGATTCAAAAGAAACATAGAAGAAAAATCTAAAAAAAATCCGGTACCAAAAAAAATTTATATAGGAAAAATGTAAAATTAGTAAAAAACAATAAGAAAAAGAAAAAGAAGAAAAGAAAAGAAAAAAAAAAAAAAAAAATATAAAGAAAAGTAAAAAAAATATAAGAGAAAAAAGAAACATAGGAAAAAGTAAAAAAAAAAAAGAAACATAGGAGAAAAAGAAAAAAGACAGAAAAGAAAGATAAGAGAAAAGAAAAAGAAACATAGAAGAAAAAGTAAAAAGAAAATCAGACACACAGGAAAAAGTGAAAAAAAGAAATATAGGAGAAAAATTAAAAAGAAAAAATAGAAACGTACAAGAAAAAAGAAAAAGAAACAAAGAGTCATAGGAGTAAAAGAAGAAACAGAAACATTGGAGAAAAAGAAGCAAGAAACATAGGGGGAAAAGAAAAAGAAAAAGAAAAAAGAAACAGGAGAAAAATTAAGAAAAAAACAGAAACTTAGGAGAAGAAAAAAAGAAACATAGGAGAAAATGTAAAAAGGAAAAAGAGAAACCAAGGAGAAGAAAATCAAGGGGAAAAGAAGCTAACAGGAGAAAAGGTAAAAAGATTTGAACAAAAATTAAAAGTAAAAAAGAAAAAATTGTTTTTTAACATAATGAAAGAACAACAGAAGGAAAGATAAGGAGATGAAGAAAAAAATTTGATGGTAAATGAAAGAGTGACTGAACTGGTAAAGATGGAGAATATGAAAAAGAAAAAAGGAAAAGAAAAATAGAGTAAGAAAAAGAGTGCAAGATAAACACTAAAAAAATGATAAAAAGCAGTTAAGGGTGAAAACAGTAGTCAGTAAGAAAGAAGGTGGAGTCATCTTCTTTTTCTACTTCTTTTTCTTCTTTTCTTCTTCTTCTTCTTCTTCTTCTATGTGCCACATCCCTTCAGGACAAGAGTGATCATGGCTCTTCATAATTTCTTGTACTCTGTAGCTCTTAATAAATTTTGTCTTTTTTTTTTATTCCTCCTAAATCTTGTTCTGCCATCAATTTACTCAGGCATTGTTTTCCTCTGACCCTCTTGACTTCAATCTGTTCTGTGTGTATCAAATTTTCCAATCCCTCTTTCCTCATTATGTGATCTAGAGTTTTCAGCTCTTCCTGATGTATAAGTATCCTTTTTGTTTCCATTTACTCTAAAATTTTGTCATTGTTATTGTGTTCAGTCCATGGTATTCTCAGCATCCTTCTGTAGAACCATATTTTGATTTCTTCAAGTCTCTTCTTCAACTATGATGAGATGGTCTAGCATTCATTGCCATATAGTAAGATTGATGTTACATAACAGTTCAGTGCTTTTTTCTTTGTCTCTAATAGAATTTTTTTGTTTTTTAATAATTTGCTTAGCTTTTGAAAGGCATCTTTCCCTATCCCAATGCACCTTTGAATTTCAATGTCACACTTTTTATCCTCTGTAATAACACTTCCCAGATTTTTAAATTGTTGTATTTGTTTGATCTTTGTATCTCCAATTTATAATTTACATGTTAGGCTGTTCCTTTGGCAAACAACTATGATTCTTGCAGTTGACGTTTATTCCATTCTTCTGGGAATGCACAAAAACAGAAGAGCATGAATACAAGAGAAAGAACTGTTAGCATAGAACTCCTCATTGCATCTTGACATTTCAATTGTAAGATGAGGAAACGTTGCCACCAATCTAGTAGTATGCTTAAATTTATAAAGTCTAGGTACCATAGGTAAGCTACATTATGGCAGTGGGAAAGTGACTGAAGTTGAGATGCCAGGTCAAGAATCTCTAAATACATAGCAGAAGCACCATACTATATGTGGCAGCAATATTCAATGTATGGATGAATGAGAGACTTATAAATATGTAAGATAGATTCAGGTAAGAACAACTGTCTAGCACAGTGAACCAACTTTCCAAGCAGCAGATCTAGCAATTGATTCAATATAATGTTTCCACTTCATGTTAGCAAAAAATATTAGCCTGAGAAGTTACAAGGAGTCTCTCTCCTGAAGGTTAGCATCAGCCATGCTGATGGAAAGCTAAATATGTTCTCTCAGATGATTAAAAGAGAACAGTTTTCTTTTAGAGGCATTAAAATTAATAATCTATTTCTTGCTCCAGTTAACAACAGATTGTGGGTTATTTTTAAATTCAGTGGCCAATTTAACCTTCTCAAACTGATCAAATTTACCATTAAGATAGTAACAAATAATTATGTCATGCATAGATACTGAGTTGAGAACTGATGACATCAGGAAATGCACTGATGAAAATTATGAACAATGTTAAATATTTACAGAATGGTAAATGTTAAATATTTATAGAATGGTAAATGGTACATATTATAGAATGATAAATGTTAAATATTTATAGAATGGTAAATCATAAATATTTATAGAATGATAAATGTTAAATATTTATGGAATGATAAATTCTAAACATTTACAGAATGGTAAGTGTTAAATATTTATAGAATGAAAAATTCTAAACATTTATAGAATGGTAAATGCTAAATATTTATAGAATGAAAAATGGTAAATATTTATAGAATGATAAATGGTAAATATTTATAAAATGGTAAATGTTAAATATTTATAGAATGGTAAATGGTAAATATTTACAGAATGGTAAATGTTAAATATTTATAGAATGGTAAATGGTAAATATTTATAGAATGGTAAATGTTAAATATTTATAGAATGGTAAATGTTAAATATTTATAGAATGATAAATGGTAAATATTTATAGAATGGTAAATCGTAAATATTTACAGAATGGTAAATGTTAAATATTTATAGAATGATAAATTCTAAACATTTATAGAATCGTAAGTTTTAAATATTTATAGAATGATAAATGGTCAATATTTATAGAATGGTAAATGTTAAATATTTATAGAATGGTAAATGTTAAATATTTATAGAATGATAAATGGTAAACATCTATAGAATGGTAAATCTTAGATATTTATAGAAATGTAAATAGTTAATATTTATAGAATGGTAAAGTAGTTAGTTTATATTTTGATAATTTTGTAATTTTTTATAAACTTTTAAAATTTATTTAATGATAAAAAAGTAGATATTAAATCTTTATAAAAATTAAATTATAAATATTGCAATGCACTTGGTCCATATATTTTCATAATGTTGTAAAATAAATTTTGCTGTGAGATTGAAAATAGCATGGAAAAGTGCTTCTTAGTACTTACAATTGGAATTTCATGTTAATCTTGCTTACCTCAAACCAATGGTTTTTTAGTGAAAAGAGTGTGGCTGACTTCAACAATACATCTCCATTTTTGGAAGCAAATGTACTGTGGTTGGTTGGGTGGGTGTGTGGGGGCAAACAAGCAAAGTGGGGGGGTTCTGAGATGCTATAGTGACCAACCCTTCCCCAACCCATGGGAATGGCAACTTTGCATTTCAAATAAGACAAAAGTAAAAAGAAAAAAAGAACAAAAAAAACATTTTTTTCTTCTTTTTCCTGGTTTAGGTACAGTTCTACAGAATATATCATGGATCAAGCATGCGAGCAACAATGAGGTTTTGGAGAGGATGCAAACAAGGAAGAAACTTATACTTAACATCAGGAAGAGGCAGCTGAAATTTCTGGGACACATGAAGGAGGGCCTGGAGAATACGATACTCACAGGTCAAGTAGAGGGAAAGAGAGACAAAGGAAAGCAATGCATGACATACATGGCAAGCTTAAACAAGTGGATAGCAGAATGTGGTCTGGGGGAGGTGGCAAAAGGATGAAACTTATTGAGTTCTACAAGGGACAGTGGGAAATCGAGTCATGATCGCCTATGTCCTGAATGGCTAAGACACATAAAAAGAAAAGATACAGTAATTGCCATGTCAAGAGAATAACTGTCCTTTTCACACAAAGTTTTTTTAGGTCACAAAGGTTAAACATTGCCAGATAGTGTATCTTTGGCACCAAAAATATGGCATATGCTATTACTACCAGAAAAATATTAATCTAAGTACATCTGGTTGCATATATATTGAAATTTTTTTTTTAAGCAAATCACCCCAAACTAAGTGGGATAGAGGAGTGTTTGGGAAAAGGATAACAAGAAGGACAAAGATCAAGGTCAAGGCATCAGAAGATACCGATTGACATTACATTTGAATATTATACTAATCAGGGAAGCAAGTGATAGGAAGGGAGTTTCACTAACAGGAGGTGTGAGATAAGAAGCAGTTGGAGTAGAAGAGATGGCTACATTTAGTCATTTTGACAGTGAAAGGGTGGGACCGAGATGCCATACTAGTAGCATGCTTCATGCAGTTTGGGAACCAGTGAAAGTAGCTTGTCAGAGCAGTTGCCATGAAAGTACTTGTAGAAAAGACAGAGGGAAGCCACAGTACATCTGTGAGATAGCAACTGCAGACGGGATGCCAGAACAGGACCAACCATGTTGCATATCCTTCTCTGGATTTTGTCGAGGACCTTGAGATGAACAGCAGGAGCACCAGACCATATATGGCAGCAGTATTCCATGCAAGGATGAATGGTTGATTTGCAGATTTGACGGATGGACTCAGGCAAGAAAAACAATCTGGCGTGACACAGAGAAACAAATTTCCTTGCAGTAGATGTAGATATAGATTCAAATCAATAAAATTTTGGTTTTAGACAAAAGGGAAACATTAACCAGTGCATTTGAAGCCATTTTAGGTGTATTGGATATCTGTTATCAATATAGCCATACCAGCTTAAAAGAATGACATAGAAAGAAAATGAATACAATGGAATGAATTTTATTAAATATTTATTCCTAATAATAAAAATAAGAAATAATCTGTTTGCAGACAGAACATAGACTTTTGGTTAACAACAAGGTCCAGTTCATAAGTCTATACTACTTAAATAAAGAAAAGTCCTACGAACTGACAAGTTGAAGAGGAGCACTTCCCCATTAGGATCTTTGACTCTATACAAAGGAAAAGATAATAGAGTTTCTTTTACAAAGCATAATTTTTTAAAAGTGTTAATTGGCTGCCTAATCTACTACTATATGTATCCACTTCAGCCAATTGCCTGCTTTTGCTACTGCAAACTTAACAAGCATGTGTAGCTTAGATGGTAGAACAGTGTGTGGTAAGGATAGTAAAAAGACAAACATTACTAAGAGCTACAAAGGATAGGAAGTTGTGGAGAGCCATGGTCACCTACCTAACAATGTTGTGTAAATGGATGGTAGAACAGGGAGTGGGAAGGATAGTAAAAAGACAAACATTGCTAAGAGCTACAAAGGATAGGAAGTTGTGAATAGCCATGATAAACCTACCTAACAAATTTATGTAGCTTGGATGGTAGAATAGGTAGTGGGAAGGATAGTAAAATAACATTTATAAGTGCTACAAAGGATAGGAAGTTGTGGAGAGCCATGATCACTTACATTCTGAAAAAAGAAGAAAAGGTTGTCATCAATGAAGAAATAGTATAAGCATTAAGAACAAAATAAAGCCGATTCAATTATAGTTTACTGATATCAGTCTTTTTATATGGCACTGAAGGCTAGATATGAAATGGAGCTTCCCACAAGCTAAGCAAAATAGCAAAGTATTAAGAAACAGGAAAATTTGGTACATTGAAGAAGAAAAAGTGATTGGGTCAGTTTCATAGATAATACAAATTGTGGAGTGTCATGAAAAGACAAAGTTTACTAAGTGCTACAAAGGATAGGAAGTTGTGGAGAGCTATGAACACCCATATCCCGGTATATTGAAAGAGAAGAAGAAGAAGAAAGAGATGGAAGTGAAGAGTAAAAAATGATATTTTTTTTTATTATATTACAGAAGTATAAAATGTTTGCAAGAAGAATATAAAGTGGATTTTTATATCCCAAGTTTTCCTCTTTGAAAAGCCATTACATGAAGAATATTTCTGTCTCTCTCTCTCATCTTGGGCAATCGATTTGTCAGTCTGATGTTGATTTCCAATCAGTCGGAGCATTGGTGAATTGGGTCTTATTATTTGCTATGACAGCTTCATAAAGGTTGTCGCAAACAGTTAGTGTTGAATGATTTTTCCTGCATGCGTTGCATTAATTTCATCCCGGTAATGAAGGAAAAAAGGGTGTGAGTAGAAATTAGCTAAAACAGAATCAGAATCTCTAATCATATGAAATTCAATTAAAACTGGAAAGAATTCAACTGATGTCATGAAGAATCTGCAAAAATCAAATGGAGGCTGAGAAAGAATTTTCTTTCTTTGAATTTAAAAGAGAAAATAGAGAAGAAAAAAAAATAATTTTATTTTAAATTCTATGTTGTTTTTTTTTAATTTAGCTTTGACTACAATAACCAAATCAACAGATAAATGAATAATGTCAAAGGGATGTTTTCTTTTTTGTTGCAATTATAAATGGACCATAATAAAATGAAAAAAAAAAAAATTGAAGAAAATGGAAATGAAAAAAATTCATCACTAAGAGGGAAAAAAACAAAAAACAAACAGAAAAATTTAAAATATTTCCTAAAAAATTAAATGTTTTAAAAAGTAAGTTTGCATCTAGACAAAATTCAATTGAAACAAAGTACTTTAGCATGGTATATCTTAATAACTATAATCCAGTTGGCCCTTATGCTTAAGTAGAGTGTAAAATCCTCAATGGGTGTCTCAAACAAAATTCAACATTAAATAACTCAACAAGGGTTGATATCTCATAAAAAACAACCAGACTAACTCAGCCTTGGGTAATGGTTAACGACGCTAGATTATGATCCCATTAGGTGCCCCAAACAAAATTAAATAATTCAACAAGATTTGACATTTCATAATATCAAACAACCTAACTTGGCATGAAGTACTGGTTCATGAGTCTGGTCTTATTTGCTATTATTACTGAATAGTGAGTTTGATGCTCACTAGGTGCACTATAAAAAATTGAATAACCCAACAATGGTTAACTTGTTTTTACAACAACAAACAAAAAAAGTTGAACCCTAAATCACTCTTATGAATAAATGGGAAGAAACCAAAGCCAAAAAGGTTTGAAAATACAATGTTTAAGAGCTAAATATATTTCCAGAAAAATGTTTCAGTGAACAAATGTTTTTAAGCAAAATGTTTTAAATACCAAATGTTTTAAAAGTAAAATGTTTTAAGTGTCAAATTTTGCAAAAAAGAAATACCTTTTAAAAACATAATGCTTCAAACCTAAATGTTTTAAAATCAAACTGTCTGAAAAGCTCATTGTCTTGAAAGCAAAATATCAAAATGTCTCAAAAGCCAAATGTTTTCAAGGCAAAATACTGCAAAATACAAATGTTTTAAGAATAAAATATGTTCAAATGAAAATGATTTAAAATCATATTCTTATAAAAGCAGAATGTTCCAAAGAACACAATGTTGAAAAGTTTAAATGTTTTATTAACAAAATGCTTCAAAGACAAATAACTTAAACGTAAAGTGTTTCAAAGATCAAATGCTTTAAAAGTAAATGTTTCAATACAAAATGAGCAAAATATATCAAAAGCCAAATATTGTAAAAGTACAATTTTTCCAAGTCTATTTTAAAAGTAAAATATTTCATTATCTTTTAATAGTCAAATATTATAATAGTAAAATATTTTAAAATGGAACCGTTTCAAAAACCCAATGTTTTAAAAGCAAAATATTTTAAAATTCAAAACATTCTTTAAAAAAAACAGAAGCTTTAAAAAATCACTTTTTGACATGAAAAGAAAGAAAAAATAAAATAAAAAATGACCAAAACAAAGCATAAAAAAACAGCAACAAAATATTTTTTTTTGAATCAGTTGAAAAAAAAAACTTTTTTAAATTAAAAATTGCAAAAAACAATAAGGAAGGGATTTCAAAAGACTTCAGCAGTAGCAGCAGAAAATCGTCAGTGTAAATTTAATAAAAAAAATCTGACAAAGATTTCAAATGTCATACTTAATGTAAAAGGACTGAGAAAATTTGATTCTAAGCTCTCTTTGTTCTTTTCCCTCTTCTGTTGATTATATTATTATGGATGCTGATGAGGATAATAATGATGATCGTGATGTTGGCAGGCGCCCCCTGGAGGATTTCTGATTAACTACATCGCCACAAGGGTCTTCTACACAGTAATGATGTTAATTATTTCATGTTGTACATGTGGTTAGCAATATTGTTTGATATGGATTTTTTAACTTCATTTTACTATTCCAGATGCTTCCTGATGTTACTGATCTCCTGTTTTGTCTCTTCTTAATACCTTAGTAAAAGTTGAACAGTTTTATTAGTAGATGGGCTTACGGTCACATCATGTTAAAACATTGGTTCCCATATAATCACCGAAATTAAGTCATATTGAGCCTGGTCAGTACCTAGATGGCAAAAGTATGAATCCACCTCTTCTCCCACAACCTATAGGTTAATTAGTAAGACTTGTATCACTCAACTATTATTATCTAAAAAAATGCATTTAAATAACCTGCAAAGATTTGATAAACTGTAGAAAATGAATAAATCAGTTATTAGTAGACATTTATTTTTATCAATATATTTTCCTGTCTGTATTTCTGAGATGAGGTATTATGTACACTATTTACATTATTTGGATTATTGTCCTCATCAATGGTGCCATATTTATTACAATGTTTAGGCTTCAACACACCAGAAAGCTGTAACATGAGGGGAAGTGGAAAAATCAGGCATGGCTGACCACATATGGAGAGAGAAGGGAGATCACCGCCCTCTGTGGGATCAGGTTGAGATCATAGACAAAGAACATCATTAAAATTCATAAACTTAAGGAATCAGCACATATACTAGGCCATAAAAATCTCATGAGCCGACCAAGCATAGAAATGAATACAATATGGGAACCAGTAATAAGGAGTGCCAGAGAAAAGCAATAACAACAAAAATTGCAATATGAGCTCTGGTAAAAATATGTATTGATAACAGCAAAAAATTGCAATATGAGCACTGGTAAAAAAATGATTGCTGAAGACATTAGGTTTATAATACCCAGAAATTCATACACAGATGTTCTCAAGGGTACATGGCACAGTGTATAAAGGTGTTAGTTAGATCCAGTGACAGGACCCAAAGAGTGTGAGTTCAATACCTGTTTAAGGCAGTGGAGAACTTGAAGAGGGGAATTAACAGGAGATAACTGACATCCATTAAAACGTGGCATGTGGAACTAGAACAGTCTACCCCAGTGAATGAAGTAAATGGTTCAGTTTGACATTCCAACCACCTGAAGTAGGCTGGAGTCTATAACGGCCGAAACATTGTAATAAATATGATGACATTATTTGGACAATAGTCTGAATAGTGTATATTTTTTCCTGTTTGTTTGTTTTTTTACTTCATCAATTTAAGTTTGTGATAACTTTTCTATTTTATTCATTTGCATGAAGTTCTGTTTAAAATTTGGCATTTGTGCAAATTTATTAGCATTTTTAATCTGTCAAATTACCCAAATCAGGCAAGATTTTTTAAATATATTTTTTGAAATCACAGCATGAGGAAATGCAGTGGGGGTAGAAAAATTCTTATCCTTACCAAAATAAATCTGATATTTGGTCATTTGATCAGATTTGGGGATTTTTCTTCTCCTGCACTTCTCACTCATGGAACTTTTTTCCAAATTCTTGCTTTCCAATCAACTTTGGTCTTCAAAAATTTAAATGTAATGCCAATCATTATTTACTGTCTTCTTAATTACTTTTCTTTTATTTTTCTCTTACATTAATAATGTTCTCATATCCTTTCACACAGAGTAACCTCTTGCATCTTAATGAGTACTACCAAATATTGAGAAACAAATGTATAGTTATTATTAGTGTGTGTGTGTATATATATATATATATATATATATATATATATATATAGTCATCATCCACAGACAGACTGTTTTGCTGTATCACAGCTCATCAGTCTATCTAGGCATCTGATCGCTTCAGGCCTGGACTGAAACTCAACCGGTTTGGTATCAGTCAGAGATTCTAACCCCTAGGATATCAACGCCTGTCAAAGAGAAAGGAAAATTTGTGTGTATTTATTTATTTTTTTTTTTTCATAAACGCAACAGTCAGTTAAAGAACTCAATCACCTTGGCAAGTATTGCCTTATCAGCAGCGATGGGTTACAAATTCGCTCTTTACTCCATACGGTGCTTGACCAATTAAATTATTTTATATATATATATATATATATATATATTTGTGTGGGGGTAAAAGCTGACACTGCGTTCAAAGATGAGTGGAGACAGTCTGTTTCATGGTTGAATGCAATCTTCAGGCCACGGATATTGAGCATTCTTACTCTTAAATATAATATAGCTAAAAACTAGATATTTATCATTCATATATATATATATATATATATATATATATATATATATATATATATATATACATAGATATAATAATAATATAGTTTTAGGGTATGCTATATTTATGGGTTAAAGTGCTCAATATCAGGGACAGGCAGTATATAAACATAAGCGTGGACATTGTGGAAAACACCAAACAGTGACTCTGTTTCAAGCTCAAACACAATCATCAGGCCTGACTGTTGCCACCTCAATGTCCACTTTTATATTTATAATTCATATATATATATATATATATATATATAAAAGTGAACAGAGAAGTCAACACTTAGAGGTGACAGTCTGTTTCATGTTAGATGCAATCATCACACGCTCTATCTCTGATATTGAGCACTTTATCCAATAAATATAGCACATCTTAAGACTATATTTCTTCATATATATATATACATACAGTTTTCATTAAAGATAACAAACAAGGTATGCAATTAAGCAATTTAATTTTTCTTTTGTTCAAACAAGTCTTTTTAGAGTGGGTAGAAACTGTCCAAATGTTCTATAATTCTGAGTGCTCTCAGCTATACTTTTAGCCATTATCAAAGGTGCTTTTATTTTTGCTTTTTAACTGGATGTATGGGTTGTGTGTAAGTTTCTAGAGTTATAGGGATAATTTATTTTCATAGCGGTTTGGTTGTACGGAAATATTAAATAAAAAGCTTAATCGCAGTACCTTGTTTGTTGTCTTTAATGAAACGTGTATAAATGAGGGATTGCTGCCTAAATACAATATATATATATATATATATATATATATATATATATATATATATATATATATGTATGAAGAAATATATTTTTAAGGTGTGCTATATTTGGAGAAAACTGGAGCCAGCTCTTTCCAAAATGTCCATGCTTATTTCTTTAGGATGATGGCTGGGATCCCATTACTCCCGCTTGCCTTATGGGAGTCTAATTTAGAGATGATGTTTGAGATAAGTGACAGGGTAAAGCACATATCACTCAATAGACCCTCAGTTCTAAGGGGGAAATCAGGTGTGGGTACTCCAGATGAGTCAAGTGTGGAATTGGAAGAGAATTTCCCAGCAAAGCAATCAACCTTATGTGCTGTAGATGTCAGAACTTTGAAATATTGACAACAGAACCATCTAGATATATGATGGTTCTGTTAATATTTTTTCTCTGTCGTGGTACGACATCATAGAAATGCATCATGAATTTACAACCTGTGTCTGCTATTCCGTGACCGTTATCGTCAATAGCAATCTTCTATGTCAACATAACAGAATATCATCTTTGATAGTGAATATCTTTGTTTAAATGTCCATATAACTATTTGGTTATTTTTTTAGTTACACACATTTCCGCTCTCACAACCTTCTTCAAGCTAAGAGTGGATATTTCCACATATTATTAACAAGAATTAATTTTACATATGCTGTTCATGGTATAACCGTTTTGTCTTTTTTATGTAGTAGTAATCTCAATGTCTTTCTTGGACTGGTGGCAAAAGTATTTTTCTGCTTAAGGTGTAATAAAACAATTAGGATTTGAAAGGATGAGGAAGGATGTCTTCATTCTTATCTTTTTATAGCCCCTGTATCTTAGATCTATTTCCATCTTTATATATTATGTGTGTTTTTTCTAGTATGCATATGTATATTCTCTCTCCATATATACATACTGGCTTATCATAAGAAATCAGCACACACACACACACACACACACACACATAGATATATATATATATATATATATATATATATATATATATATATATATATATATAAACATGAACATTGAAGTCAACACTCAGAGGTGACAGGCTAGACACAATCATCAGGCCGTGAGTGTTGGATTCTTCTTTATTATAGATATATATATATATATATACATATATATGGGTCAGTGGTGCATTGTGGGTAATCTATTCTGGCGGTTATCTTAGCAGGAGTGGCTTGTTTATTTATTTATTTGGGTTAATTTATTTTACTTGTTTTTATTTTCATTTTTTATTTTATATATTTATTTATTCTTTTTGGTTTTCGATATTTTATTAACATAGTAAAAAAGTTTAATTTGTTTAGGTCGCTTATTTAATAGTTTGTTTTGGTTTGGAAAGATAAAGCTATTCATTCATCCAATTTTTGGATTGATTGCTGTAATCTATTCTGCTATTTTGCTGGGGGACAGTTTTTAATTTGTTTATTATTTTATTTATGTTTATTTTTATTACTTCTAACCATTATTTTAGTGGGACCTAAACCTATATATATCTATATATATATAAATAGTCAAGAAAAATCCAACACTTGCGGCCTGATGATTGCGTATAGCATGAAAGAGCCTGTTACATCTCAGTGCTGACTTCAATGTTCATTTTTATATTTATATTTACATATGCTCTGTCTCTAATATTGAGCACTTTATCCCATAAAAATAGCAGATTTTAAAACTGTATTTCTGCATATATATATATATATATATAGATAGATACACATACAGAAATATATATATATATACACACACACACACACACATACACATATATATATATATTCTTCCTATATTGTGTAGGGTTTGTGTGCATGTTTGTGAGTAGCTATATGTTTTTGATAGTATGTGTATATATATTCATTCTCCATAGATACTTGTGTTTGTATGTGTGTGTATATGTATGTGTGTGGTTTGACCAGTGTATTTGGTCATTATGTGTGTATGCTGTGTGTTTATGTGTGTGGGGTTATTATCTGTTTAGTGCTGGTTTAAATTTATTCATAAAGTTTTTTTCTTGTATTTGTAGGTAAGAATAATCGTCTGTTTGATATATTGGCATAATTTTAAATTTACCTTGATTATATTTGTAGATATTTTGTGATACAAAGAGTTTTCTGTTGTCTGGTAATTTGATGTTGCTTTTGTGAAGGGAAACTCTATTGTTTAGTGTTTGGCTGATACCTATATATAAGTGTTCCCAGATCTACTTTTTGTGGTATAAAGCTAAGGAAGTGAATAGTGCCTCTGATGTAGCTTTTAATCTACTAAGTAAATGGTTGTAGTATTGTGTCTATTAAATTATTGCTAGATGGACAGACTGGTCCGACTACTATGGGTCTGAATGTAAGGTCATTGGGATTTGTGATGTTAATGTATTCAGATTTTTGTGCCTGTATAACTGCTTTTATTTCACTTGATTTGTGAATTTTTGGTAGTGGAGAAATTGCTTGTTTTTGATATGAAGTTTGTTAGGGAATCCTTTTCTTTTTTTTAATATCTTATTATGTGTCACGCAGAGTTTTGTAATTTTTTATATAATATTTTTGTCTATGTTGGTATCAATTAATTTGTAGTTGTTCTTATCCACTAGTGCTTTTAGAATTTTTGTTTTATAGTATATAAAGTGTTATGTACTATAAACTATATTTTTATATACTATAAACAAGTTTTAAAGTTTTTATTTGTTTTATAGCACACACACACACACACACACACACACATATATATATATATATATATATATATATATATATATATATATATATATATATATTATTTGGACTATTGTCTTCATCTTTGTCGCCATATTTATTACAATGTTTCGGCCATTGTCTGCTCCGGCCTTCTTCAGGTGGTTGGAATGTCAAACATAACCCTTTATTTATTTCACTGGAGTAGACTGTTCTAGTCCCATGTTTAGTGGATGTCAGTTATTAGTTATCTCCTGTTAATTTCCCTCTGCAAGTTCTCCACTGCCTTAAATGGGTATTGAAACATTGTAATAAATATGGCGACAAAGATAAGGACAATAGTCTGAATAATGTAAATAATGTACATAATACCTCATCTCAGAAATATAGACATATATATATATATATATATATATATATATATCCCTTGCACTGGTGTTTTATATATTTAAGTATTGAAAAATGCACATGTGAAAAAAGCGTAATAATAATAACAGTGACTTAGAAATTATACCATAATTGTATTGATATAAGTGTGTAGTGGCTACAGAGTAGGAGAGTTGGTTTTCTTTTCATTTACGTTTAATAAGCTGATACCACCATAACCAAATTTAATAAATGTTAATATAATATTTGGAAAAAATAGTCTCATATATGAATATCTAATATTTGTAAAGAGTTAAAAAATATAATGTCATTTTTTATGACATGGTAAGCCCATTGCAATCTAACCCAATTGTAAGTCGACATATCAAAGTGTAAGATCACTATAAATAAGGTAGCTCTCAATGGAATATTTGAAACTATCTAGTTGGTAATGGCTGGCCCATCAAGATGGCTATTACAGAGATTAACTACAAGGTCTTAGGCTTTCAAGCAATGGAGTTTGTATTGTAGCATCGACTTTAAAAGCCATCACTAATCCATTTCAAATAAGAAAATCTGATTTAGTAGCATTGGGCATACATTAATTGTATGGATGTGCTTGTTGCATTGGCCATCAGAATGGACAAAGGGGGGGAAAAAAAGAAGTTCAAATTTCATACCAGCTTCTTATTCTGCCCAATCCCTCAATACAACCCCACCCACAAATACACACCCTCACTGAGACAAAGGAAGAACACCTGATGCTTCCTTAAATCAGCAGACATTGTTTCAAATTACCATCTGATGGCAAGTTTGGTCCCTTGCACTGATGCAGATCTTTCACTTGACACAGTGGTATCAAACTGTGGGCTAGATTGTATTTACCCACAGGGTGGTGGGATGGTGAGGATGCAAGTTAAAGTCTTATCCTATGTGCCATGTCCCTTCAGGACTTTGGCAATCATGGCTCTCCCCAATTTCCTGTCTTTGTAGCTCTTTGCAAATTTTGTCTTTTTACTATCTCTCATAAATTCTGTTCTTCCATCCATTTGCACAATCTCGTTAGGTATTTTATACAGTGTTTTCCTCTGCGCCCCTTGCCTTCAATCTGTCTTGTGAGTGTCACATTTTTCAAGTCCTCTTTCTTCATTATATGCCATAGAAATTTCAGCTATCTCTGTCTGATGTTAAGTATAAATGTCCTTTTTGTTTCCATTTTTGTCTTTGGATATTTCATTATTTTTTTATATAGCTTTGTTGTTGCTCACATGTTCAGTCCATGGTATTCTCAGCATCCTTCTGTAGAACCACATTTTTATTGCCTCAAGTCTCTCCTTCATCCAACTTTCACTACCATAGAGAAGGAATGACATTACATAAAAGTTCAGTACTCTTTTTTTTTATTTCTAACAAAATTTTCCTGTTTTTTAATACTTTGCTTAGGTTTTGGAAGGCAATTTTTGCTATTCCAATATACTTTCAGATTTTGGTGTCACTTTTTCTGTTAAAGCGTTTTCCAGATATTTAATTTTCACACTTGCTTTGTTTTGATATTTTGAATTCATAGCCTGCATCTTCTGTCGTTCTTCTTGGTAATAATCATACATTCTGTTTTCTTACAATTGATGGTTAGGCCGTTTTTCCTGCTCAATTAGGCCAATAACTTTTCAGCACCCTATCATAAATTCTCAGCCTTATCAAGGATGGATTCCAAAAAGAATTTTGATAGTTGTGCATTCAATTACAGTTTGGGAAGTGGGTTGGCTCCAAAACTTTTCAGAACCTTCTTATATATCTGTCTATATTTCTGAGATGAGGTATTATGTATACTATTTACATTATTTGGACTATTGTCCTCATCTTTGTTGCAATATTTATTACAACATTTCAGCCTTTCAGTATCTGTCTATATTTCTGAGATCAGGGATTATGTACACTATTTACATTATTCAGACTATTGTCCTCATCTTTGTCACTATATTTATTACCATGTTTTGGCAATTGTACACTCCTGCCTTCTTCAGGTGGTTGGAATGTCAAAATTAACCCTTTATTTTGTTCACTGGGGTAGAATGTTCTAGTTCCACGTGTCTTGTTCAATGAAACCTGTAAAATTATTAGCCTGCTCAAAATGGATTCCAATAAAGGATTGTGAGGTTTGGTCATTGGACCAGATTTAGGGAATTGGATTGGGTAACTTTTCAGCACCCCTACATTGAAATTATGTCCATTTTAAACTTTGATTACGATGAGATTATTAATGCAATATATAGAGTTTATTTTTACTCTAATGCTAGAAATATTCAGACAAACTCTGTTCTTTAATTCCACAAGTTCAGACCTTCACATTTCAGACATGCTATGTCCACAGAATCAAATCACCCTCATTTTTTCCATTTTATGGATGTAGTGAAGATTTTCCACTCAGTTTTTTTTTCCACAGAGCTACTACTTTTTAGAACAAATTCTACTGTGGATGCTTTCCCGAACATTACAATCTTAACCTCTTAACCTTCCTTATTATCCCCATAATTTTCACTTCTTACCACCTCTTCTTATACGTCTTATTAAGTAACCCTCTGCCTTGAGTGGCTCTTGGCCTTTGTATTAGGTGAACTTTAGGAAAAAAACAAAATGAAGTGAAGGTATTATAAATAATACTAATAATAATGACAGTAGAAATTTGAGATAAAAATCTATATAAGAGGTGACTGAATCTATGAACTGAGTTAAAATTCTGGCTGAAGTTGTATATATTCACTTTGAACTAATATATATAAATGTCTTAACAAAAGTCTTGTCACTGGCATGTCACAATAGTTGTCAGAGATATCTACAGTCAGACACTGTACTATATAACACTTATGGATAGCAGAACGTACACTAAGAGAGATAGTAAGAGGATAAATATTACTTTGAGCTATAAAGGATTGTAAGTTGTGAAGAGCCATGATTGCCTGTATCATAAATGGACACAGCACATAACAAAAGAAGAAGATGAAGAATACTTGTTTCATTTTAATCAGAGAGGAGATAGGTGCTACCAGATAACCCAATTACCTTAAAGAGATCAAGAAAGAATCCATATGTCATTGTAATGCTCTTCTTAATCACTAGACGAACAAACCAACTGACAATGGCCACAATATACTACTCTTGAAATTGGTGGTGATGAAGTAGATATGGCAGATATTTTGCTGGTCTTTAGATGATAAGGATAACGATCATGATATTTGTGGTAGTAATGGTCATTAGGGTTATTGTCTCATTGTGAATAGTAGAAGGGTTTTCTGTTGAAGGAATCGGTTGATCGTCTTGATAATTTCAAGGATGATGGCAACATTGCACTTTGTCTTGGTAATGATTATTGTACCAGTGGTGATAATAATAGTTTTACTAGTTCTAATCATGATTGTAGAGACCGGATGGTGGGTTAGGAAATTCGGACAGGTCAGTGGATTTTCCAAAATGCTTGTTGTCCACTTTAGATTCATGAACAATGCAGTCTGAGTATTGGCATTAATTCCAAGAATTTTGGACAGGAAGCAAATTTGGCCAAGTAACGGATGTACATTTGAAAGAGGTGTTGAATTTCCTGTTTCGTTTGATAGGTACTGTTGTTGGAAATCTTGGTTGCACATGCAAGCCAAACTTTTCAAAATGCCTTTGGACATTCAATTAGATGGATAAGCGAAAGACAGACAGTTGCAATTCTTGGAAAATACTCAAATGGGTCAGGGTGAGGGGTTATAAGGAAAATCAAGTTTATATTGGGCAATGCATTTTTTCCAATTTTAATTAATATTTCTATGATAATTATAAATTGCCAGTTAATATTTTTGATAGAAAGTATTTATAATTCCTTAAATTGGCACCATTTATAAAAGACAACATATTTATGATAAACTGCCAATCCAATTATTGTGTTAAATAAACTTACATTGGTCATAATAGACAATACAGAATTGATATACAGATTTTATTAAATATTTTGTCATATCTAAAAAGGAAATCGCAATAATTATAGTGAGAACAGCTGCACCGATACAGGAAATAATCGACATTCATTGATTGAACAGTTAACATTACCGTTGGTTGAAATTTATAAAATTGGGTATGTAAAATTCTTCTGTTTCCATATATAGAGATTGTTCACATGATGTTAGGCTATCTCTCATTGGTTAATAAAACCACATGGGTTCAGAAAAAGCTGACCAACACCAGTGAAGGGACCAGACCTGCTCCAAAGCAACACAGAGGAAATTCTATCCACCACCAACAGTATCAGTTGCCAAGGGTTTTAAAGGTACAAGCTACCTAGCTCTATTTTACTCACCAGATTGGTAGGTCCACAGTACCAGTTGCTGAGGGTTTTAAAGGTACAAGTTACCTAGCTCTATTTAACTCACCAGATAGGTAAATCCATGTTACCAGTTGCCGAGGGTTTTAAATGTACAAGTTATCTAGCTCTTTTTAACTCACCAAATAGGTAAGTCCATATTACCAGTTGCTGAGGGTTTTAAAGGTACAAGTTACCTAGCTCTATTTAACTCAACAGATGGGTAAGTCCACAGTACCAGTTGCCGAGGGTTTTAAAGATACAAGTTACCTAGCTCTATTTAACCCACCAGATAGGTAAATCCATGTTACCAGTTGCTGAGGGTGTTAAAGATACAAGTTATCTAGCTCTTTTTAACTCACCAGAGAGGTAAGTCCATATTACCAGTTGCTGAGGGTTTTAAAGGTACAAGTTATCTAGCTCAATTTAATTCACCAGATGGGTAAGTCCAGATAGTAGTCCCAGTTGCTGAGGGTTTTAAAGGTACAAGTTACCTAGATCTATTTAACCCACCAGATGGGTAAGTCCACAGTAACAGTTGCCGAGGGTTTTAAAGATACAAGATATCTAGCTCTTTTTAACCCACCAGATAGGTAAATCCATATTACCAGTTGCTGAGGGTTTTAAAGGTACAAGTTATCTAGCTGTTTTAACTCACCAGATAGGTAAGTCCATATTACCAGTTGCTGAGGGTTTTAAAGATACAAGTTACCTAGCTCTATTTAACTCACCAGATAGGTAAATCCAAGTTACCAGTTGCTGAGAGTTATAAATGTACAAGTTATCTAGCTCTTTTTAACTCACCAGATAGGTAAGTCCATATTATCAGTTGCTGAGGGTTTTAAAGGTACAAATTACCTAGCTCTATTTAACTCACCAGATGGGTAAATCCACAGTACCAGTTGCCAAGGGTTTTAAAGATACAAGATATCTAGCTCTTTTTAACCCACCAGATAGGTAAATCCATATTACCAGTTGCTGAGGGTTTTAAAGGTACAAGTTATCTAGCTCTTTTTAACTCACCAGATAGGTAAGTCCATATTACCAGTTGCTGAGGGTTTTAAAGATACAAGTTACCTAGCTCTATTTAACTCACCAGATAGGTAAATCCATGTTACCAGTTGCTGAGAGTTTTAAATGTACAAGTTATCTAGCTCTTTTTAACTCACCAGATAGGTAAGACCATATTACCAGTTGCTGAGGGTTTTAAAGATACAAGTTACCTAGCTCTATTTAACCACCAGATGGGTAAGTCCACAGTACCAGTTGCTGAGGGTTTTAAAGATACAAGTTACCTAGCTCTATTTAACCCACCAGATAGGTAAAATCCATGTTACCAGTTGCTGAGAGTTTTAAAATGTACCAAGTTATCTGGCTCTTTTAACTCTTTTTTTAACTCACCAGATGGGTAAGTCCACAGTACCAGTTGCCGAGGGTTTTAAAGATACAAGTTACCTAGATCTATTTAACACACCGGATAGGTAATCCATGTTACCAGTTGCTGAGGGTTTTAAAGATACAAGTTATCTAGCTTTTTTTTAACTCACCAGATAGGTAAGTCCATATTACCAGTTGCTGAGGTTTTTAAAGATACAAGTTCCTAGCTCTATTTAACCCACCAGATAGGTAAATCCATGTTACCAGTTGCTGAGGGGTTTTAAATGTACAAGTTATCTAGCTCTTTTAACTCACCAGATGGGTAAGTCCACAGTAACAGTTGCTGAGGGTTTTAAAGGTACAAGTTACGTAGCTCTATTTAACTCACCAGATGGGTAAGTCCACAGTACCAGTTGCTGAGCGTTTTAAAGATACAAGTTACCTAGCTCTATTTAACTCACCAGATGGGTAAATCCATGTTACCAGTTGCCGAGGGTTTTAAATGTACAAGTTATCTAGCTCTTTTTAAATCACCAGAGAGGTAAGTCAATATTACCAGTTGCTGAGGGTTTTAAAGGTACAAGTTATCTAGCTCAATTTAATTCACCAGATAGGTAAATCCATGTTACCAGTTGCTGAGGGTGTTAAAGATACAAGTTATCTAGCTCTTTTTAACTCACCAGAGAGGTAAGTCCATATGACCAGTTGCTGAGGGTTTTAAAGGTACAAGTTATCTAGCTCAATTTAATTCACCAGATGGGTAAGTCCACAGTACCAGTTGCTGAGGGTTTTAAAGGTACAAGTTACCTAGATCTATTTAACCCACCAGATGGGTAAGTCCACAGTAACAGTTGCCGAGGGTTTTAAAGATACAAGATATCTAGCTCTTTTTAACCCACCAGATAGGTAAATCCATATTACCAGTTGCTGAGGGTTTTAAAGGTACAAGTTATCTAGCTGTTTTAACTCACCAGATAGGTAAGTCCATATTACCAGTTGCTGAGGGTTTTAAAGATACAAGTTACCTAGCTCTATTTAACTCACCAGATAGGTAAATCAAGTTACCAGTTGCTGAGAGTTATAAATGTTACAAGTTATCTAGCTCTTTTAACTCACCAGATAGGTAAGTCCATATTATCAGTTGCTGAGGGTTTTAAAGGTACAAATTACCTAGCTCTATTTAACTCACCAGATGGGTAAGTCCACAGTACCAGTTGCCAAGGGTTTTAAAGATACAAGATATCTAGCTCTTTTAACCCACCAGATAGGTAAATCCATATTACCAGTTGCTGAGGGTTTTAAAGGTACAAGTTATCTAGCTGTTTTAACTCACCAGATAGGTAAGTCCATATTACCAGTTGCTGAGGGTTTTAAAGATACAAGTTACCTAGCTCTATTTAACTCACCAGATAGGTAAATCCAAGTTACCAGTTGCTGAGAGTTATAAATGTACAAGTTATCTAGCTCTTTTAACTCACCAGATAGGTAAGTCCATATTATCAGTTGCTGAGGGTTTCAAAGGTACAAATTACCTAGCTCTATTTAACTCACCAGATGGGTAAGTCCACAGTACCAGTTGCCGAGGGTTTTAAAGATACAAGTTACCTAGATCTATTTAACACACCGGATAGGTAAATCCATGTTACCAGTTGCTGAGGGTTTTAAAGATACAAGTTATCTAGCTCTTTTAACTCACCAGATAGGTAAGTCCATATTACCAGTTGCTGAGGGTTTTAAAGGTAACAAGTTACTAGCTCTATTTAACTCACCAGATAGGTAAATCCCAGTACCAGTTGCCGAGGGTTTTAAAGATACAACTAGCTCTCTTTTTCACCGAGGGGTTTAAAGATACAAGTTATCTAGCTCTTTTTACCTCACCAGATAGGTAAGTCCATATTACCAGTTGCTGAGGTTTTTAAAGATACAAGTTTCCTAGCTCTATTTAACCCACCAGATAGGTAAATCCATGTTACCAGTTGCCGAGGGTTTTAAATGTACAAGTTATCTAGCTCTTTTTAACTCACCAGATGGGTAAGTCCACAGTAACAGTTGCTGAGGGTTTTAAAGGTACAAGTTACGTAGCTCTATTTAACTCACCAGATGGGTAAGTCCACAGTACCAGTTGCTGAGCGTTTTAAAGATACAAGTTACCTAGCTCTATTTAACTCACCAGATGGGTAAATCCATGTTACCAGTTGCCGAGGGTTTTAAATGTACAAGTTATCTAGCTCTTTTTAACTCACCAGAGAGGTAAGTCAATATTACCAGTTGCTGAGGGTTTTAAAGGTACAAGTTATCTAGCTCAATTTAATTCACCAGATGGGTAAATCCACAGTACCAGTTGCCGAGGGTTTTAAAGATACAAGTTACCTAGATCTATTTAACACACCGGATAGGTAAATCCATGTTACCAGTTGCTGAGGGTTTTAAAGATACAAGTTATCTAGCTCTTTTTAACTCACCAGATAGGTAAGTCCATATTACCAGTTGCTGAGGGTTTTAAAGGTACAAGTTACCTAGCTCTATTTAACCCACCAGATAGGTAAATCCACAGTACCAGTTGCCGAGGGTTTTAAAGATACAAGTTATCTAGCTCTTTTTACCTCACCAGATAGGTAAGTCCATATTACCAGTTGCTGAGGGTTTTAAAGATACAAGTTACCTAGCTCTATTTAACCCACCAGATAGGTAAATCCATGTTACCAGTTGCCGAGGGTTTTAAATGTACAAGTTATCTAGCTCTTTTAACTCACCAGATGGGTAAGTCCACAGTAACAGTTGCTGAGGGTTTTAAAGGTACAAGTTACCTAGCTCTATTTAACTCACCAGATGGGTAAGTCCACAGTACCAGTTGCTGAGCGTTTTAAAGATACAAGTTACCTAGCTCTATTTAACTCACCAGATGGGTAAATCCATGTTACCAGTTGCCGAGGGTTTTAAATGTACAAGTTATCTAGCTCTTTTTAACTCACCAGAGAGGTAAGTCCATATTACCAGTTGCTGAGGGTTTTAAAGGTACAAGTTATCTAGCTCTATTTAATTCACCAGATGGGTAAGTCCACAGTACCAGTTGCCGAGGGTTTTAAGGATACAAGTTACCTAACTTTATGTAACTCAGCAGATGGGTAAATCCATAGTACCAGTTGCTGAGTGTTTTAAAGATACAAGTTACCTAGCTCTATTTAACTTCCAGACAGTTAAATCCATGTTACCAGTTGCTGAGGGTTTTAAAGGTTACAAGTTATCTAGCTCTTTTAACTCACCAGATGGGTAAGTCCACAGTAACAGTTGCTGAGGGTTTTCAAGGTACAAGTTACCTAGCTCTATTTAACTCACCAGATGGGTAAATCCATGTTACCAGTTGCTGAGGGTTTTAAAGGTACAAGTTACCTAGCTCTATTTAACTCACCAGATGGGTAAGTCCGCAGTACCAGTTGCCGAGGGTTTTAAAGATACAAGTTACCAAGCTCTATTTAACCCACCAGATAGGTAAATCCATGTTACCAGTTGCTGAGGGTTTTAAAGGTACAAGTTATCTAGCTCTTTTTACCTCACCAGATAGGTAAATCCATATTACCAGTTGCTGAGGGTTTTGAAGATACAAGTTACCTAGCTCTATTTAACCCACTGGATAGGTAAATCCATGTTACCAGTTGCTGAGGTTTTTAAAGATACAAGTTATCTAGCTCTTTTTAACTCACCAGATAGGTAAGTCCATATTCCCAGTTGCTGAGGGTTTTAAAGGTACAAGTTACCTAGCTCTATGTAACTCACCAGATGGGTAAGTCCACAGTACCAGTTGCCAAGGGTTTTAAAGATACAAGTTATCTAGCTCTATTTAACTCACCAGATGGGTAAGTCCACAGTACCAGTTGCCGTGGGTTTTAAAGATACAAGTTACCTAGCTCTATTTAACCACCAGATAGGTAAATCCATGTTACCAGTTGCTGACTGTTTTAAAGGTACAAGTTATCTAGCTCTTTTTAACTCACCAGATAGGTAAATCCATGTTACCAGTTGCTGAGGGTTTTAAAGGTACAAGTTATCTAGCTCTTTTTAACTCACCAGATAGGTAAGTCCAGATTACCAGTTGCTGAGGGTTTTAAAGGTACAAGTTACATAGCTCTATTTAACCCACCAGATGGGTAAGTCCACAGTACCATTTGCCAAGGGTTTTAAAGATACAAGTTATCTAGCTCTTTTTAACTCACCAGATAGGTAAGTCCATATTACCAGTTGCTGAGGGTTTTACAGGTATAAGCTACCTAGCTCTATTTAACTCACCAGATAGGTAAGTCCATATTACCAGTTGCTGAGGTTTTAAAGATACAAGTTACCTAGCTTTATGTAACTCAGCAGATGGGTAAGTCCAGAGTACCAGTTGCCGAGTGTTTTAAAGATACAAGTTACCTAGCTCTATTTAACCACCAGACAGTTAAATCCATGTCACCAGTTGCTGAGGGTTTTAAAGGTACAAGTTATCTAGCTCTTTTAAACTCACCAGTTAGGTAAATCCATGTTACCAGTTGCTGAGGTTTTAAAGGTATTAGTTACCTAGCTCTATTTAACTCACCAGATAGGTAAATCCATATTACTAGTTGCTGAGGTTTTAAAGATACAAGTTACCTAACTTTATGTAACTCAGCAGATAGGTAAGTCCATAGTACCAGTTGCCGAGTGTTTTAAAGATACAAGTTACCTAGCTCTATTTAACCACCAGACAGTTAAATCCATGTTACCAGTTGCTGAGGGTTTTAAAGTTACAAGTTATCTAGCTGTTTTTAACTCACCAGATAGGTAAATCCATATTACCAGTTGCTGAGGGTTTTAAAGGTACAAGTTATCTAGCTCTATTTAATTCACCAGATGGGTAAGTCCACAGTACCAGTTGTTGAGGGTTTTAAAGATACTGAGGGTTTATTTAAGCTGTTTTAACTCACCAGATTATCATGTTACCAGTTCTAGGTTTTAACTCACCAGATAGGTAAGTCACTATTACCAGTTGCTGAGGGTTTTAAAGGTACAAGTTACCTCACTCTTTTTAACTCACCAGACAGGTAAATCCATGTTACCAGTTGCTGAGGGTTATAAGGTACAAGTTACCTAGCTCTATTTAACTCACCAGATAGGTAAATCCATATTACCAGTTGCCTAGCTCTTTTTCAAATGTACAAGAGGGTTTACCTCACTCTTTTTTAACTCACCAGATAGGTAAGTCCATATTACCAGTTGCTGAGGGTTTTAAAGATACAAGTTACCTAGCTCTATGTAACCCACCAGATAGGTAAATCCATGTTACCATTTGCTGAGGGTTTTAAATGTACAAGTTATCTATCTCTTTTTAACTCACCAGATGGGTAATACACAGTAACTGTTCCTGAGGATTTTAAAGGTACAAGTTACCTAGCTCTATTTAACTCACCAGATGGGTAAGTCCACAGTACCATTTGCCGAGGGTTTTAAAGATACAAGTTACCAAACTCTATTTAACCCACCAGATAGTTAAATCCATGTTACCAGTTGCTGAGGGTTTTAAAGATACAAGTTATCTAGCTCTTTTTACCTCACCAGATAGGTAAGTCCATAATACCAGTTGCTGAGGGTTTTAAAGATACAAGTTACCTAGCTCTATTTAACCCACCAGATAGGTAAATCCATGCTACCAGTTGATGAGGGTTTTAAATATACAAGTTATCTAGCTCTTTTTAACTCACCAGATAGGTAAGTCCATATTACTAGTTGCTGAGGGTTTTAAAGGTACAAGTTACCTAGCTCTATTTAACTCACCAGATGGGTAAGTCCACAGTACCAGTTGCCGAGGGTTTTAAAGTTACAAGTTACCAAGCTCTATTTAACTCACCAGATAGGTAAGTCACTATTACCAGTTGCTGAGTGTTTTAAAGGTACAAGTTATCTCACTCTTTTTAACTCACCAGATAGGTAAATCCATGTTACCAGTTGACGAGGGTTTTAAATATACAAGTTATCTAGCTCTTTTTAACTCACCAGATAGGTAAGTCCATATTACCAGTTGCTGAGGGTTTTAAAGATACAAGTTACCTAGCTCTATTTAACTCACCAGATGTGTAAGTCCACAGTACCTGTTGCCGTGGGTTTTAAAGTTACAAGTTACCTAGCTCTATGTAACCCACCAGATAGGTAAATCCATGTTACCAGTTGCTGAGGGTTTTAAATGTACAAGTTATCTATCTCTTTTTAACTCACCAGATGGGTAATACACAGTAACTGTTCCTGAGGATTTTAAAGGTACAAGTTACCTAGCTCTATTTAACTCACCAGATGGGTAAGTCCACAGTACCATTTGCCGAGGGTTTTAAAGATACAAGTTACCAAACTCTATTTAACCCACCAGATAGTTAAATCCATGTTACCAGTTGCTGAGGATTTTAAAGGTACAAGTTATCTAGCTCTTTTTATCTCACCAGATAGGTAAGTCCATAATACCAGTTGCTGAGGGTTTTGAAGATACAAGTTACCTAGCTCTATTTAACCCACCAGATAGGTAAATCCATGTTACCAGTTGACGAGGGTTTTAAATATACAAGTTATTTAGCTCTTTTTAACTCACCAGATAGGTAAGTCCATATTACTAGTTGCTGAGGGTTTTAAAGGTACAAGTTACGTAGCTCTATTTAACTCACCAGATGGGTAAGTCCACAGTACCAGTTGCCGATGGTTTTAAAGTTACAAGTTACCAAGCTCTATTTAACTCACCAGATAGGTAAGTCACTATTACCAGTTGCTGAGTGTTTTAAAGGTACAAGTTATCTCACTCTTTTTAACTCACCAGACAGGTAAATCCATGTTACCAGTTGCTGAGGGTTTTAAAGATACAAGTTATCTAGCTCTTTTTAACTCACCAGATAGGTAAGTCCATATTACCAGTTGCTGAGGGTTTTAAAGATACAAGTTACCTAGCTCTATTTAACCCACCAGATGGGTAAGTCCACAGTACCAGTTGCCGAGGGTTTTAAAGAGACAAGTTACCAAGCTCTATTTAACCCACCAGATAGGTAAATCCATGTTACCAGTTGCTGAGTGTTTTAAAGGTACAAGTTATCTAGCTCTTTTTACCTCACCAGATAGGTAAGTCCATATTACCAGTTGCTGACTGTTTTGAAGATACAAGATACCTAGCTCTATTTAACCCACCAGATAGGTAAATCCATGTTACCAGGTGACGAGGTTTTTAAATATACATGTTATCTAGCTCTTTTTAACTCACCAGATAGGTAAGTCCATATTACCAGTTGCTGAGGGTTTTAAAGATACAAGTTACCTAGCTCTATTTAACTCACCAGACGGATAAGTCCACAGTACCATTTGCCGAGGGTTTTAAAGATACAAGTTACCTAGCTCTATTTAACCCACCGGATAGGTAAATCCATGTTACCAGTTGCTGAGGGTTTTAAAGATACAAGTTATCTAGCTCTTTTTAACTCACCAGATAGGTAAGTCCACAGTACCAGTTGCCAAGGGTTTTAAAGATACAAGTTACCCAGCTCTATTTAACTCACCAGATGTGTAAGTCCACAGTACCAGTTGCCGTGGGTTTTAAAGATACATGTTACCTAGCTCTATTTAACCACCAGATAGGTAAATCCATGTTACCAGTTGCTGAGGGTTTTAAAGGTACAAGTTATCTAGCTCTTTTTAACTCACCAGATAGGTAAATCCATGTTACCAGTTGCTGAGGGTTTTAAAGGTACAAGTTATCTAGCTCTTTTTATCTCACCAGATAGGTAAGTCCATATTACCAGTTGCTGAGGGTTTTAAAGATACAAGTTATCTAGCTCTATTTAATTCACCAGATGGGTAAGTCCACAGTATCAGTTGCCAAGGGTTCTAAAGATACAAGTTACCTAGCTCTATTTAACTCACCAGATAGGTCAGTCCATATTACCAGTTGCTGAGGGTTTTAAAGGTACAAGTTATCTCACTCTTTTTAACTCACCAGATAGGTAAATCCATGTTACCAGTTGCTGAGTGTTTTAAAGGTACAAGTTACCTAGCTCTATTTAACTCCTCCAGATGGGTAAGTCCACCTGAGATATTCTCTATATCTAGGAAAGGACATTTTGTTTATGTTAACTGTTGTATTCATGTTTTGGAGTAAATAAATATCTTTATTATATCTTGATAAAGTGTTATATTCTGTGCTGAGGGAATAAATACTTAATACCAGGTGGATAATAGAAGAAAGGTTTATTGTACAGAACAAGTACAATATGAAATATGGTACAGTTATACACACTGGTCAATCTAGTAGTGAGTGCTACTAATTGGAAGGTCAGACATGCTATTGTCATCTCTACCACTCTTCTTCAAGTCTCTTGTAGACAATTGACTTTATAGGTACTTACTATCTATAGTGTAATCATTCATAGGGTTGACTGGTTATTCCATTACATCATAAAGTATTCTTATTTGTGTCAGTCCCAAAGTAAAGTGGGACGAGCATAATAAAATCTTTCTCTTAAACATTTTTCAAGAAAATAGACTTCTCAAATCCACTAACTCTTCCTAGTATTGATTGAAGTTTACTTTTTACCCATTTGTTTAAGGTACTGTGGAAAGTCAACATCTTAATTATGTTATTATGTTTTCTTCTAGTTACATTTGATATTCATTTAATTGTTGCTGTTGTTGAAGATTCTCAAGCGATACAATTTCTGTTATTTGGTAAAAATTTTTATGATTCAGTGGTGCCAATCTGTAGAACTGACTTCATTTGTCTTCATTTGCTTGCAACCATTTTAACCATTAGCACTCTGTATTATTAATATCACTTTCCTTTTCATTCCATTCTTTTTCAAGGCCTCTCAACTGCAGTATCCATATTGTTAATTTCACTCAAAGTTGTTTTCTGTTACCATCGCAGGATATGACAACACAATTATGAAATTCAAACACATTATTGTTCAGGGATCAGAGTCAACTTCCGTGTCAAGATAAACTTTTTGTACAATAAATGAAGTCACATACAGAGTGATAAAAGTTAATCACTGATCTGAGAAAATGGTTGCATATAGATGATATATCTATTTATCTTAAATAGGGTGCATTAGTGTTCCCATGTACACTAGTTGAGAAATGCTGTATTAGAATAGAAAACCTATTTCACTGGAAAATCAAGATTTAAGAAACTGAATCTTAATTTTTGATTGGGTTTAAACACAAAAAACATCTTCTACATCTATGTACCATGTCCTTTCAGGATGTTGACAGTCATGGCTCTCCACTTCCTCCTATCTGTTGTAGTTCTCAATAAGTTTTGTTTTTTTTTGCTACTTCTCCCAGGCCCTGTTCTGTCATCCACTTGCTTAAGCTCGCTAGATAGTCATGGGTTGCTTTCACTTGTCCTGCTTCTTCTCTGTTCAACCTGTGACTTCCTTTCTCATTACATGTCCCAGAAATTTCAGCTGCCTCTTCCTGATGTTAAGTATGTTTCCTCTTTGCTTGCATCCTCTTCAAAACCTCATCATTGCTCACATGTTCAGTCTATGGTATCCTTAGCATCCTTCTGTAGAACCATACCTCTGTTGCTTCGAGTCTATTCTTCATCTTTGAAGAGACAGCCCAACATTCACTGCTGTAAAGGAAGACAGATATCATGTAGCAGTTCAGTACTCTTTTCTTTGTTACCAATGAAACCCTCCTGTCTCATAATACTTTGCATAGTTTTTAGAATGCATCTTTGGTCATTCCAGTACATCTTCAGATCTCAGCATCACACTTACCGTCCTCTGTGAGAACACTTCCCAAATATTTAAATTTCTGCACCTAATTGATTTTAATGTCCCCGACCTGTAAATCTCATTTCGGGCTCATCTTTGTGCTGATGACCATGCATTTTGTCTTCTGGTCATTTATGCTTAGTCCCTTCTTCTTGCTCTCCTTTGCTACATTCTTTAGGAAGTTTTCTAGTTTCCTTTCCATGTCTGCTATCAGCACTGTGTCATCTTCATATCTTATACTGTTAAGATTGTGGCCACCAATGATGAATCCTGGTTGGATTTCCAGTTCTCTCAGAACTTGCCTTTCAGCCTTTATATTTTTGTATTTCTGCTGAATTCATTTTCTATCTGTTCGCAGCCTGTTTGCTGAGCAGTATAGGTTCTTGATTATTTGTATTGCCCTTTCTGATAACATTTGAGCATGAATATTGTGTTCCTTGTTCTAGTGACTTTAATGAACCCACACTGTTCTTGTCCTATCTCTCACCTGATTCTGCTGCATGCTCCATTCATCAGAATATAGATTATGAGTTTTGTTATGTGGCTCATGAGGCTGATTTTTCTGTGGAGTTCACATTTGTTTGCGCCTGGTTTCTTAGGCAGTGCTATGAAAATAGATCTGCTGAGATCTTCTGGTGTATCCCAACTGTTGTAGATTTCATTTATTATTTCTGTAATCTTGTCTATGCTAATGTCATCTAAGCTTGTCAGCATTTTTGTTATATTTCCATCTAGCCCTGCCACCTTGTTTCTGTCCAGTGCAGCTTCTACTTCAGTTTTTAGAATTTCAGGTCCAAAAACTATGTATTGCATCTTCTTGAAATGGATGCTTGTGCACAAGCATAGTTTTCATCATCTCCATCAAAGTTGTCAACTTTCCTGCAATTTACATTCTAATTCCTAAAGAGTAACAGCAAAAGTCAATTTGAGTTTCTCAAACTTTTGGTTGGCACTTCATATGTAATAACTTATAATTCTGAGTGTCCCTTCCTTCCTCAGTTAGCATGTACATTATGCTTTGCCAATACCTCATAAATAATGGACTGTTCTGTTTAGATCATGAAGAAAGACAGAAAAGACATATCAGAAATGCTACTTGGATCAAGTGTGAAAAAGAAGGAAAGAAAGAAACATCCTTCCAATAGCTCAAAAAAATGGACTGTTCCATTTTGATAATAAGGAACGATAGAAAATGCATATCAGAGATGCTGTTTTATTTCTGTGAGAAAAAGAAAGAAAACTAAATCCAAGCAGGAAAGCCATAAAATTAGTTGTCAAATGAGTGACCAAATGACTGATTTATTTGGAAAAAAATGGGGAAAAACTCAGGAATAAATGACAGGAGAAAAAGGACATAACTTTCTTACCCCTGAATTAGATAAATATAGTCATAGGCCATGCAAAATATTTTGTAATAACTAAGAAAGAAAAGAAAAAGAATGAATGGAGAAGGAAATAAAAAATCAGAAAAGCAATAGAAATAACTTCTCAGTCCTTGAAGAAAGAAAGAAAGAAAGAAAGAAAGAAAGCGAAAATGGTATATATATATATATATATATACCATATATATATTTTTTTTTGAATAGTTGTTATAGAAGTGCTAACTGTAAAGTTCTGATAGTAACTTTGGATTGTATGAGTTTGTTATGTTACTTAATGGGGTAAATTATTCAAGTCCTAGAAATTTAAAGAAAACAAAATAAAAGAATTACAAATGGTACCATTTTTGTTTTTCTCAATCATACAAATCTTTCTCAAATTTATCAAATTTGCTAAAGACAAAATTTGGAAACACTCCTGGGGCTTATTTTTCTCTTATTTCAGAGTAAAGCATAAAATGTATTTTAAAACTTGTCAGTTGTTTTTTTACTTTTATTTAATAACAAAATCAGAACAAATATTCTCAAAACTGCTAAATCACTCCCATTAACATCATCGCTAATAATGATAGGTTGTAGGAGCATCGTGTTCAGTTTTCATTATTCCATCAAGTAAAGTCCATAACATGTATCTTCTGCTTTAATCAAATAGCCTTTAACCAATCAGAATGCGTCTTTTTCCTCTGATCAACCAATCAGTGTTTACTTGATTGTTTGGCTTAGAAGAATAATGTTAGATAAATCTTAAATATAATTCTCTTAACTCTGGTATATAATGATATTTAGAATAATTCTTAGTTGATAGAAATTTGCAAATTCAAGCACACTGTCTTGTGAGCACTTCTTGATTAGCCTCAGTGGTAATGGGGAGGTGCAATAAACAGGTAAATGGAATTATGACAAAAAACATATAAAACTCTTAGTTGTTGTGTAAAAGACTTTTGACAATGCCAAGAAAATTTTTCTAAAATATGCATTAAGTTAAGACATTATTTGAATGTTAAAAGTTTAATTTGATTAAGACAAAATATTTTAAAACACTTCATTGGAAATAATTAGATTAAACTTAACTGCAACAACAAGAATGATCATCAGAAAAGTGAGAAATTTTAAATGCTTTTGTCGTTTCATTTATGCTTGTCTATTCTTAGTGAATATCAGTGTGGAAGGGGAATGCTGGAGGCTTATAGATAAAATCTAATTTGGGGATTTTTCTCCCAGTAGGACTTGATAAAAGTTACGCAGAAGATGTAAATGGCCTTTGGGTAAGCATAACTCTATATAGTTCTGTGTATGCTGCAAAGATTTTTGATAAAGGTTTACTTAGTTGGATTTTGTCAGTTCATCAATTATTTTTTTTTTTTTTAGATTTAGTGCTTAACAGTTTTACATTTTTTTTTATTTTAAATACATTCCTAAAATAAAATTAAATTAAATTGGAGAGTTCTAGAAAGAATAACAATTTTCATTGTTTGGAATTGTGCTGGCTCGTATCCATTTTTCTTTACCTTTCTTTTAGAGCCAAATAATTATTTTGCTGCAACCATATTAAATAATTTTTTGAAAGTTTTTTTTTTTATTTATTTTTGGTGGGGGGGGGTCCAGAATTAATGCAGTTTTCATAGTTAATATTTTAAAGGGCTTGAAAGCATTTGAAGTAAACAAAAAAATACGTTCCACTTAATGAAATCTCCCTTCCATTATTAAGCACTATTTTTCAGGCAATTTATTTATTTATTATTTTTTCCTGTTTGACAAAATCAACTTGTGACATATCTGGGCAAATTTGTTTTCTGCCAGCAGCTCAACTTTTAATGTTGTCTTCAGATTTGGTTGATAATAAATATCCATATTCATAACAAAAAAGACAATTTATAACAATCCCTTGATGTGACTTCTTTCTTCTTTTATGTGCTGTGTCTCTTCAATACATATGCGATCATGTCTCTCCACATCTTCCTGTCCCTTGTAGATCTTAATAAGTTTTGTCTTTTAGTTTTTCTCCCAAACCCTGTTCTGCCATCCATTTACTCAAGCCCATCAAGTATGTCATACACTGTTTTCTCTGACCCTCTTTCCTACTTGAATGAGTATCCTGTGAGTATCAGGTTTTCCAATCCCTCTGTCCTCATTACATGCCCCAGAAATTTCAACTGCCTCTTCCTGATGTTAAGTATAAGTTTCCTTTTCATTTCCATTCTCTCCAAGATCTTGTTGTTGCTCACATGTTTGGTCCATGGTATCCTTAGCATCTTTCTGTAGAACCACATTTCTGTTGCTTCAAGTCTCTTCTTCATCTTTGAGGAGATTGTCCAACATTTTCTGCCATACAGGAGAACAGATATCACATAACAGTTTAATTCTATATTCTTTATTTCTAACAAAATCTTTCTTAATACTCTGCTTAACTTTCGGAATGCATCTTTGGCCATCCCAATAGGTCTTTGGATCTCTGTGTTGCATTTTCCGTCTTCTGTTAGAACATTTCCCAGATATTTAAATTTTTGTATTTGTTTCATTTTAGCATTACTGACTTGTAATTTGCATTCACCCTTTTGCTGATAACTATGGATTCTGTCTTCTTGTACTTTATACTTAGTCCTTTCTTCTCACTTTCCTGGCTACCTTCTATAGGAGGTTATATTCATAATAAAACAGATTTGATCAGTAGTGGACTAGCTCTAAAAATATTAGTTGCCAGGAGACAAAGGGTGCCCACCCACAAATATAATGCTATCATTTAATTTTCATAATAAATAAATAAAATTTTCAAAAATACCTATGGAAGACAGAGTACAATTAAAAGTTTTATGGAAAAATGTGTATTAGTAATTACAGTGTTCATGTATAATGACTGACTGCTTGTAACCAAATATGCCTGTCTACTAGGGCAGCTAGAGAATCACTGTTGTAGATGACCGCTCAAGAATATTTGTGTTTGCTCAACACCAACAGAACCCATCTGTGGTTTATACTGCATCAATGCTGAGCAGACCTTAGTTACAGTTTCTAGGGGAGTGCTTGTTATGTAGTGTAATCAACAATTTGAACAAGGCCGGTGTACTTGAGCCCTCGGTCACGATGACTTGTGACATCAAGCACAATCTTCAACAGATTCCAAATAGTTCCATCTACCTAATTTTCCCATTAAGGCTTGGATTTCCTCTCTAAACTTTCTTCTGCCATCCATTTCCTGTGTATTGTAGGTCTTGGTAAGTTTTGCCTTTTTCTCACCTCACCTAAACCCTGTTCTGCCATTTGTTTACAAAAGTTTGTTCAGTTGGATATATGCTGCTTTCATTTTTTCCTCTTGCCTTCAATATATCCTATGAGTGTCATATTTTCCAAGCCCTCTTTCCTCATTATGCACCCTAAAAATTTCAACTATCTTTTTCTGATGTCAAGTATAAGTGTCTTTTTTGTTTCTATTTTCTCTAAAATTTTGTCATTGGTCACATGTTCACTTCACAGTATTCTATAGAATGACATTTCCATTGCTTCAAGTCTCTTCTTCATCTCTGAGAAGATTGTCCAACATTCACTACCATATAGGAGAACTGATATTATATAACAGTTCAGTACTCTTTTCTTTGTTTCTGTTGCTTCAAGTCTCTTCTTTATCTGTGAGGAGTTTGTCTAGCAGTTACTTCCATATAGGAGGACTGATATTAAATAACAGGTCAGTATTCTTTTCTTTGATTCTGCAGCTTCAAGTCTCTTCTTCATCTGTGAGATTGTCCAGTATTTACTACCATATAGAAGGACTGATATTATATAACAGGTCAGTACTCTTTTCTCTGTTTGTAATAAACATTTTCTGTTTCTTTATACTTTGCTTAGCGTTTGAAGGCATAGTTCACTATGCCAATGCACCTCCAAAACTGATGGACAAATCAATTCTGTAAAGAGAACGACATAGCACATTCTTGCTGACAGGCATTGAATTGAACTCATCTGTCCTCTGCTATCCATTCACATAAGCTTGGTAGGTAGGGTAAGTATGCTTTCCCTCTGTCCCTCTTGCCATCACTCTTTCCTATGTGAATCAAATTTTCCAAGCTTTCTTTCCTCATTTTGTGACCTAGAAATCTCAATTGTCTCTTCCTAATGTTATGTATAATTGTGCTTTTTAGTTTCCTTTTTCTCTAAAACTTCATCATTGCTCACATGTTCAGTCCATGGTATGTTTGTACTTACTTTATCACTGGGTCATTTAAACATGGTTATGGGATGACCGATGTATGAAAAGTGGTTGTTGCAGCTGATAGGGCTATCAATGCATAATCCTATTAGCTGCAACAACCTCTTTTCAGCTTTTGGGCATATCATATAGAAAAAGCTGGTAGCATGTGTGCTATACATCTAAAGTGGCTAGTTTTCTTTCATCTTGGATTGAGATAGGATGCTAAAATTAGTGCTCTGTGCTATAGCCATGAATGGCATAGACAATACACTTTACTTACTCTTTAATCCACCTACAGAATGAGTTCAGCTTTTCTTCATCCTTTTTACAGAGTCATTCTTTAGCATATTCCTGGAATTCATACTTTTTTCAGAAACATTCCTTGAAATTTGCTTTACAAAGAATGTTTTGCATAGAATATATATTTCTATCTAATTTTGTTTCACTTGTTTGTTTGCCTATTTTCTCAACCAATTCAATAATTTTAGATTTTATTAATCAATGAAATACTTTCTCAGCATCAAATGGCAACCTCTAACTAAGTAACTACACCTTGAATATGAATTTTTATTAAAAATTTCAGGGAAATTATTCAATAATTTCTTCATATTTTCTTTTAAACATGGTTATGGGATGAATGCTTTCTTTTTCCTGGTACAGAAGTTATAGTATGTAAGTATAAGTATTTATACAAGTAGTAACTGAACACAAAATAACTATATCACCAAATTGACAAACCAATGTCACGGGGCCAGTAATATCTCCAACATGTGTAGCTGGCCATTTGTATTCACGTATACCCGTCTACTAAGGTGGCTCGCCAATCCCTATTGCAGAAATTTGCTCAGGCGCATTTGTGTTTATTCAACACCGACAGAGCCCACATGTGATTTATACTGCAACTATATTTAGCAGACCTTAGTTACAGTTTCTGGGAGAGAGCATGTTATCTAGCATAATCAACAATTTGAACAAGGCCAGCACGCTCAACCCTTCAGCCATGTGACTTGTGACTTTGACTAGCATAGCTATCGATAGCCTCCAAGGATTCCGTCAACCCAATTTCACTCACAAGGCTTGGTATGGTTTTCAGGAACTTTCCAAAGGTACTGTACACTGGGATTGACCCCTCCAGCCTGATAACATCAGGAAGTCTCCTTTCTGACAAATTGACCAGGGTGAGATTTGAACCCAGGTCTCATGGTCAGAATGCTAAGGTACTAACCACTTGGCCATGTGCTCTTATCTTCACCATGACCTATCACATAAATACATATCTGTCTCCAATAACAGAAAATACCCCAGTTTAAAAAAACAAGACAATGCTGCTATGAATTGATGGCTCCTTATGCTTATCTATCTATCCGATTCTGCTCATCTATCTATCTATCTATCTATCTATCTATCTATCTATCTATCTATCTATCTATCTCTTTCCACATTCGTTTCTTTCACAATATTTGTATCTATATCAGTTAACCTCTCTTTCAATTTTTTATCTATCTATCTATCTATCTATCTATCTCAGTCACTGCATGTCTTTCCAGCAATCTTAGTAACCCTATACCGTGAGTGGATACTGGGCATTCTATGGGGTAAACATCATTGTAAAAAAGAAAAAAAATACTTTGATTAATTATTCCAAAATGGGGACAATATTTCTTGTCATGGAAGGCGTTATAAAGAACAAAATAACGCAATAATCAGCAGATATGACAAGTTGGACAGCAACAAATCTAGCTTCAAGGGGAGGTACTGAAAAAACCTATAGTGATATGATTCTTGGCTACATAAATCTCCATGGCATGTGATGCATCATCTCACCCAGACAACATGGAAACAATAGAAAAAAAGGAAGTTTGTTTTCATGCACAGTAAAGGTCTTCTCTAGTTGATATGACTAATTATATCAAGGCCTCACTAATGGTTTTTGAGACCATCAGAATGGCTGGATATGTTCTAAACTGTGTGGGCTTCACACACATATCCCCATATTATAACATGGCTGACCCAGCTTAATCCTGTGTTGTTCCTACGCTGGTCAGTACTGGAATCGGTCAACTGATCATTATCTGTTGAACACTTTGTTCCTTCATCTGCTCTGCCCACGTTGTGTTCTTTGATCACAGTTCAATGAAAATTGAACTTTCATCTGCATTTAGGCACTGAATCAAGTTGGAGGAATTGTGTTATAAAAATGGCTAAGAATACTTCCACTGGTGAAAGCACAAATTTCATAACAAATAACGAAAAAGGTTGCTGTGTTAATTTTCAGTTAGTTTATATAATTGTCAATGCAACAAAATAAACACTTCCCATCTGGCTCTCTTTTGTGACACTGCTTCTAAAACTTTGAACGGGTTAAATTTTTACATGAAATGTTAAATTGGGCAACCTTTGTGCCAGGTCATGTGAGGTTCAACAGCTCCCTTGTTCACTGTTAATTCATCTCAACCTTTATCAATGGCAGCTCCTACTGCTGGCTTCAACCGGTCATTTGGTTTATATGCATCTCACCTAACTCTTGCTACTCATCAAAGTTAATTTCATATTTCTCAATTAATTATTTTCTCCAATCCTGAAGACATGACATTCACCCTAAACAAAGTGATTTGGTATTTCAAAACAATAAACTTTGTTTCTGCTTTTCTTGACAATTGGCCCTTTTATCAAACAATAATTTTTCCCATCAACACTTTTTAAAAATTATTTCTAAGGAATTTCATTTTGTTTGTTGAATTCCAGTGAATTCTCCTTGCTTGTCAATTTCCAAAATTCAACCCTATTTCAAATTCTATTGTTTACATTCTTGGTTTTACTTAAATTCGGTCCTTGACCGACAATGACCCTAAAATACCAACACAGTCAACTTTTCAAAAACAAAATTACTTACTTCAAATTTTTAACTGTTTTACATTTTAGCCTTTTTCAAGGACTCATAACAATTCTTATATGCGTTTCTCTTTATCAGAAAGAAAAAAAACATTCTTTTTTTTTTCTCACTTCATATTTCAATTCCTGTTTCTTACTTTGATGTTTTCAATCCTTCTAATGCTCCAATTCTATAGGAAGTTTTCACATGAACTCTTTTAATCCTAATTCAAAACCACCAGAGTCACGATAATGTCACCTTCCTTTCAAATACCACCAGTGACCCTTTGTAGTGTCACAATATAACACTTGTGCCATCAATGTTGTAAATTTCCAAATCATTCACTGAATTCATTCCATTTGAAATCTGTGACACTTGCTGAATAATAATAATAATAATAATAATAATAATAATAATAATAATGATGATGATGAGTATAAGAGATATACAGAAAATTGTCTTATTAAGTACAGCACACACACTAAGGAGAACTTTGTCTATGTAACGCTAGCAACTTCATCGGAGATAAAAAAAAAAAAAAAAAAAAAAAATTAACATAAAAGCCTTAATAGTAGGTAGTACCAGCAGAAATAATAAGACTTGATGTGGTAGTGTGTCCATAGGAAGAATAAAAAATGATGGTAATAGTAATAATTGGAATAATAAAAAATGTAAATTGAAACAGAGTACCAACATGGTACAAAAAAAAAAACAAAAAAAATTCTTGAAAATCCCAATTTAAGAGAAATACAAAAAATGTGTCTTGATAAGTACAGCCCACACACTAAGAAGAACTTTGTCCATGTAACGCTAGTGATGTTATAGGAGTTAGAAAAACAAATCATGAAATGCAGCCATAACAACACACCACTACCTACCTTACGTTTTCCCCACAGACTTAGTAGGTATGACCATAGCAGAAATTAAAATAATAATAATAAAGCAAGCAGATTGCTTTAATTTATTTTTCAAAATTCCTCAGCTTAGAGCCTTTAAAAGAAAATTAAAGGAAAGTCTACAAGTCAAAAATCAATAGAAACACTCATCAGAACGATCATCTTCCTTTTGGAAACTTCAGAGGAACTGTCTATTTACTTTTGCCCACACCCTGACACTATGGACACCAGCTGAAAATTTAATGGATTTCATTCTTTCTATTTATTTGATCCTTCTCTTATTCCTTCATACACATACAGGCCTTTTATTTGATCCTTCTCTTATTCCTTCATACACATACAGGCCTTTTATTTGAACTCTAATACTTTAAAAGAATACTTAATTCAAAACTTTTTCTATTTTAACAAACTTTCAATGAACCCAACTCAGACTACTGGTTTTATTTGTTTGAACCACGTATGAAATTGCTGTTATTATACACTGTTAATCCATTTATGTGTTTAGTTTGTATTTTGTTTTTTACTTTTGCTTACATTGCTGACATTTTCAATCAATTTCTATTAATCTAAAAAGGCTGTCATAAAAATATTAATCCTGTATTGTCTACTACAGACGTTTGTAGCAAATGTTATGATGTCTTCACTAGTCATGTATGAAAAGGAGTTGTTGCAGCTGATAGGGCTATCAATGCATAATCCTATTAGCTGCAACAACCTCTTTTCAGCTTTTGGGCATATCATATAGAAAAAGCTGGTAGCATGTGTGCTATACATCTAAAGTGGCTAGTTTTCTTTCATCTTGGATTGAGATAGGATGCTAAAATTAGTGCTCTGTGCTATAGCCATGAATGGCATAGACAATACACTTTACTCACTCTTTAATCCACCTACAGAATGAGTTCAGCTTTTCTTCATTCTTTTTACAGAGTCATTCTTTAGAGCATTCCTGGAATTCATACTTTTTTCAGAAACATTCCTTGAAATTTGCTTTACACAGAATGTTTTGCATAGAATATATATTTCTATCTAATTTTGTTTCACTTGTTTGTTTGCCTATTTTCTCAACCAATTCAATAATTTTAGATTTTATTACTCAATGAAATACTTTCTCAGCATCAAATGACAACCTCTAACCAAGTGACTACACCTTGAATATGAATTTTTATTAAAAATTTCAGGGAAATTATCCAATAATTTCTTCATATTTTCTTTTAAACATGGTTATGAGACAGCTGTTTCTTAACTGAACTCAAAATAACTGTCACCAAATTCACAAACTAATGCCACTGGGCCAATAATATCTTCAACATGTATAGCTGGCCACTCGTATTTGAGGATACCCGTCTACTAAGGTGGCTAGCCAATCTCTATTGCTGATGCTCGCTGTGGTTTCAATGCTGAGCAGATCTTAGTTACAGTTTCTGGGGAAGAGCGTGTAGTCTAGTGTGATCAACAATTTGAACAAAGTTAGCACACTCAAGCCCTTGGCCATGAATTTTTATTAAAAATTTCAGGGAAATTATTCAATAATAATAATTTTTCTTTTAAAATATAAACCATTATTTATTTATGACAGAATTTTTTTTTTATTTGAACATTTATTTTTTTATAGCAGCAAATTGATTTTGCTTTGTGAAGAAATTTGCTTTACAAAGAATGTTTTGCATAGAATATATATTTCTATCTAATTTTGTTTCACTTGTTTGTTTGTCTATTTTCTCAACCAATTCAATACTTTTAGTTTTTATTAATCAATGAAATACTTTCTCAGCATCAAATGGCAACCTCTAACTAAGTAACTATATCTTGAATATGAATTTTTATTAAAAATTTCAGGGAAATTATTCAATAATTTCTTCATATATTTTCTTTAAACATGGTTATGGGATGAATGCTTTCTTTTTCCACCGTAGCAGAATTTATAGTATGTAAGTATAAGTATTTATACAAGTAGTAACTGAACACAAAATAACTATATCACCAAATTGACAAACCAATGACACTGGCTACTCGTATTCAAGGATACCCGTCTACTAAAGTGGCTAGCCAATCCCTATTGCAAATGCTTGCTGTGGTTTATACTGTATTAATACTGAGCAGATCTTAGTTACAGTTTCTGGGAAAGAGTGTGTTATCTAGTGTGATCAACAATTTGAACAAAGCTAGCACACTCAAGCTCTTGGCCATGAATTTTTATTAAAAATTTCAAGGAATAAATTTCTCCGTATTTTCTTTTAAAATATAAACCCTTATTTATTTATGAAAGAAATATTTTTTTTATTTGAACATTTATTTTTTTATAGCAGTAATTTGATTTTGTTTTGTAAAGAAAACCATAATGATGTGACCTTTAAGGGTAAAGAAAATCTGCTTGTATGTGATTTCTCTGACTTTCTTTTTGAAGGAAAAAATTCTTTGGGAAATAATTTTAAAATAGAATTCTCCTTGAAAATAATTTTTAATTCTGTTTATCCAATCAATCATGGAGTAATTAAGCTCACACAGTTTTCTGAATAAATATTAATTTCATAGTCCTTGATTGGAAATGCCATCAATAATAGGAATTACTACAACACTGTTTGAAAATCAAGATGGAAGTCACATTTCACTGGTGTCAAATCAGTTGTCACAGCCAGAGTTCAATTTTTACTTTTTAAATTTCATCTATTCTTTTTTTCATTCTTTATCTTAATTATTCACACTTTCATTCATTTCTTTCATTCACCTTTTTTCTTTTCTCCTTTTTGAGTTTTTTTTCTTCTTTACATTCATTTTTAGCTTCAGGTTTTTCTCAACCAGTATTTTACCAAAAACTACAAGGGATAAAACCTATAAAGCAAAATAATAACTCAAGTAACAAGATACAATTGATTACCATGTTTGTTGTGTGTCAAACCTGCTCCTTAAAATGCATTCTCAGTGTCAAATTTATTACTCTACAGGAAATCATTTTGTGTTTAAATTTCAAAGAAGACTAACACTCAACAATAAGATCAGACCTAGAATAATATTATCTGTGAAACAGACACAAGAATAGAATGTTTCTCTTAGAGGACTGTTATCACTTTTTCTATGTGCTACATCAGGACATTGGAAATCATAACTCTTTATAATTTCTTGCCCTGTATAGTTCTTAATAAATTTTTGTCTTTTTGCTATCTCTCCTAAAGCCTGTTCTGTTATCCATTTACTCAAGCTTGTTAGGTAGGGTATGCATTATTTTCCTCTGTCCCACATTTTGATAGCAAAAGTGACTTCCAAAAGCTAAGCAAAGTATTAAGTAAGAGGAAGATCTCATTAGAAACAAAGAAAAGAAATGTGGTTCTACAGAAGGATGCTGAGAATACCGTGGACTGAACATGTGCACAACAACAAAGTTTTAGAGAAAATGGAAACAAAAAGAAAACTTATGCTTAACAGGAGATAATTGGAATGAAGAATGAGAACTTAGAAAATTTTACACTTACAGGACATAGTGAAGACAAGATCGATAGAGGAAAACAGTGAATAACCTACCTAATAAGTTTGTGTAAATGGTTGCTAGAACGGAAATTTACTGAAAGCTACATGGACAGGAAATACTGGAGAGCCATGATTGTGTACATCCTGAAGGGACATGACACATAGCTTAATAAACACTTGGGTATTTAATTATTTACCTTATTGAACTGTTATCCTCATCTTCATTGCCATATTCACAACATCCAACCTTCTTTAGGTGATTGGAATTTCAAATTTGGGGTAGATTGTTCTAGTTCCAAGTGCCATGCCTCTTCCGGATGTCTCAGTTATTTCCCTTTTACTCAACTCTCCAAGTTTTTGGTTCACCACTGCTGTGCCCTGGTAGTGAACTCACAACTCTTTGGGTGTAATCACTGTAGCTAACCAATATCTTTATCCACTAGGCCAACGATCATGGTTCTTCACAGCTTCCTTTTTCTTTAATACCTGTGATTGTTCTTGAGCAGGACAATAGAGTGGTTTCCTCTTGCCTTCTCCAAGGTTTTAAATTCAAAGTTGTCTTCTTAGATTCATTGCCAACCAAAGCTAGAGAATAGTAGATAGATAGATAGATATTCAAGATATATATATATATATATATATATATATATATATATATATATATATTCAAAGGCTGGCATAGATAGATACATTAATATTCAAGGACTGACAACATGTGTATACACACACATATATATATATATATATATATATATAGATAGATAGATAGATAGATAGATAGATAGATAGATAGATATTCAAATATTAACATAGAGAGACAGATATTAATAGACTGACATCATTGCAAACCAAGGCTAGAAATCTCGATCTACCTTACTCTTTAACCCATAGACGGGGAAGAAGAGATGAATTCATATATTTCTCAATACCATCAGTAAAAAATGAGCAGAAATAGTCTCAGCTTGAACTTGAACTCTGTTCCCTGAATTCATTTCATGTGCCAATAGCCTTTATGCCAACTCTAAATTCTTTGCACAATTACAAACAGATCAAATTCTACTTTACAATAAAGAAAGACATGACGTTTTCATTCCGGTTTCGTTTGTTTGATTCCTGTCAAAGTTTTACTTGTCTCCATTTATGTGGTGGCATTTTTCTGACTACAAGAAACAATCAATGGAAATCCAAAGAAAAGCGTCAATTCCTCAGCTCCAAGGCACATATCATATTTCAAATCAGCAAAATAATACAACGCAACTGATGCTTTTACAAACGTACTTTTGAAATGAAAAACTTGTAACCTTGAACTGTAAATTTATATGCAGAAGCTGTTATCTTTTGTGTCTTTGAGATAATTCCCTCACCCCAACTGCCAAAATGTGTGTGTGTGTGTGAGTATGTGCACATAGGTTTGTGACAGACAGAGATGATGAATAGATGAGCAAAGACAAAATATTATGAAACTGATTAGAACAAGGTGAGATTGCCAAAAAGACATGAAAAACTCTGATAGAAAGATAGACAGATAGATAGATATTCAAAGGTTGACATATATATATATATATATATATATATATATATAGAGAGAGAGAGAGAGAGAGAGAGAGAGTGAGAGATAGATATTCAAAGATTGACATAAATATATATTCAGAGACATAGATATATATGAAGAAATATAGTCGTAAGGTGTGCTATATTTATGGGATAAAGTGCTCAATATCAGAGATAGAGCGTGTGTAAATATAAAAGTGAACATTGAAGTAAACACTTAGAGGTGACAGGCTGTTTCATGCAAGATGCAATCGTCAGGCCACCTATCCATAGTTTATTAAATAACACCTGCAAACAACATATATATATATATATATATATATATATATAGAGAGAGAGAGAGAGAGAGAGAGCGAGAGGGAGCTAGATAGATAGAATGATAGATATTCAAAACTGACATAGATAGATAGATATTCAAAGACAGACATGCATATTAACAGATTAAGATATAAAGATATTAAAGGATAGACATAGATAAATATATATATAGATAGATAGAGAGATAGATAGATATTGAAAGACTGATATTGATAGATATATAGATCTTGACATATATATATATATATATATATATATATATATGAGAAAAGTGTATATAAATATAAATAAATATATATATGTATAATTATTTATATATTATATATGCGGTACTTATTAGAAAGCGCTCAATATCAGAGATAGAGCTAACATATTTAGTTCGATTGTCAGACAAACTGATTAATTTTTAAATTAATCAGTTTGTCTGTTTTCAATCGCTAAAGTGTGAAACCCAGGGTCACAAACTCACATCTATCCAACTAAATATATATATATATATATATATATATATATATATATATAGAGAGAGAGAGAGAGAGAGATTCAAATACTGCCATCAATAGATAGATATTTGAAGAGTGACATAAATAGGTAAATATTCAAAGACTGATATAGATATATATGTATAGATATTCAAATACTGACAAATAAACATACTGGGATAGATAGGTAAATAAATAGATATTCAGACATAGATAGATAGATAGATATTTAAAGAGTGACAGAGATAAATATTCAAAAACTGACCTCGATACATAGATAGATGGATGGATAGATAGATATTCAAAGCCTTGCTCCTCTGAGTACACCCCGATGTCCTCCCTGAATTTATCAAGATAAGTCTGAAGGATATGGACTTTGAGGGATCTCAAGCAGCTGATTTTGCCCAAATTTTTCGCCAGGGCCTCAACAAACTCCATGTAGTTTTCAGACTTGTGATTCCCCAGGAAGCCCTGAACCACTGCGACAAAGATGTTCCAAACTGCTTTCTTTGCACTTAATAACCATCTTTATTTGTGGTCCGACAAAAACACTGGCTTTGTCTTTTGCCACAGACAATGTAGGGAAGAAGTTCTGAAGGTTACAGGCTCCTTATCTTGGGGCTGTGACAAAATTGCTTTGTAAGGCCCACTTTTAAGTTACAGTGAAGGAAACAATAATTTTAGGAGTTCAACATTCATTTTTCCACCCAACTCTGAACTCAGTCTGCTGTGACCAGTGCTATGCAGTGTCCCTGCTGTCCCAAAGGCAAAGATAACATGGAAACTTGGTAAAGCCACAGTGGGGATCCATCAAGAAGTCCACTATTTTGAAGTCTCTGATACCCTTTCAACCATACTCTGCATATTTCAAGACATTTAGCAAGATCTTGACATACTTGTATTCCACTTTGTGCTGCATCGAGTGATTCAGGAGAAGAGATGGATACAGGTTCCTGTTAAGAAGCAGCACAGTTTTGAGGCTCCTGGGTGAGCTGTTGATGAAGAAACACCACTCGCTGGGGTTGCAGGCAATTCAATTTACCTCGGACAGACTGGTCACATTGTGACAGAATAAAAGCCCATTTTGATAGGTTAAAAAGCTTGAAAATCATTGCTGACATTTTCTCTGATTTGCGATTTGCACACTTTCATCTAATAAATTCCATTGCTTGAGTCGCAACATCAAAAGCTCAGTATTGGGTTTTGTGGGACCAAGATCTCTAATCAGGTCGTTGAGGTCTTTTTGGTTGGGGTTGTATGGGTTCCTCTCTCCAGTCTCTGTAATCTGGGTTGATGTCAACGTCCTCTTCTGAATTGCTGTTCTCTACTGAAGACGACTGTTCTCTCTTTGGAGGAGTGGGTACAGAGAGCCCAGGGCACTGGGGAAATCGATGACAGAAGGTCTGCATATATGATAGCAGGTGCATTCTTACCAGCTCAACATTTGGAAGAGTACACTATGCTAATTATTCAGTTGGCACTCTCCAATTTTGTTGGATTGCAAATTTCATCGCTCTATTTTCCCCTCTGTACCATCCTGCAAAAAAAACAAAATAAAACTATGAGTACATAGATAAAATTGTATTTCACAGTTTTATTGAAAAATTCTAAAAAAATTACATTTTTAATTTTTAAAATTTAAAAAAAATTATGTGCTGGATATGTAAAATTCTGACTTTGGACCCATAGTTAATGTAGCAAATGCCACAAAAATACAAAATCTTGAATACTAAACATCCCCAATATACTGCATTTTTATGACTCTTGCTATTCGTCCACAAATGCACAATTGTTGAAACATTTAATAAATATTTTAGTTAAAAAATTTTTGAATTAAAAGAAATTCCAAAACTTTTACACTTAAAAATTTTTCTATCCAAACAAGCAAAACTTTCCATTTTCTTAGAGTTCTCAGGTGAAATGAGATGCTAAGCATTTGTCTTGATCCCCAACAGGTATTCTTTGAAATATGCCTTGAGGAATACAAGGTAGATTTTGCCACAGAGTACTTTTTCACTTTGTCTTGTTAAATTCAGCATGGATATAACAAAATTCATCTGCCAGATGCTTACAGCCTCTTGATGCCATCTGCGATGAATGCATCTATCAACGATGACTTGTCTCCACTTGGACAGCAAGTCTATGTTGTCAAAATGTTCTAAATATTCTTGAAACTTTTAGTCTACTTTTCAAAAATTCTTGACATTTCTAGAAAATTCTCCTTCACCAATTCAGTGTTGAATCTTTCTGGAATGTAATGAAAAATAGGTTAGTTTCAAAACATCGATGTTCAAGTCACAAAGAAAAAGTTTGACTAGAAGGCTCCTCTTGTCAAGGGCACATGGCTGTTGAGTTTATCGGGGGAATGCTCTGTCCTGGCTGTTGATTTTAGTCTAGGAAGCTCTCTACAATAAAATTGTACAGATGTTCAAAACCCTTTCTATTTATTAATATTTTATCTGTTGATTTTATTTCATTTTTCCACAGATGAATTTCCATTCCTGTATTCAATTCTTTTATGAGCATTCAGAAATCTGTTAAAATCAACTGTTTATTGATATGCTAATTGTGTTCTATTTTATTAAAAAAAGATCAAATGATAACATTTTATTTTTTTGTTCTATGATTCATTTTTGTACAGATTTTTGCATCTTGTAAATATGCACTGATGAACCAAAGTGTTATGACCAGTGATACATGACACAAATCACAGCTATTGTCCCATAACAAGTGCACATATCAGGGTCAGCTTTATATAAGCAGGTATTTCAGATTACTCTATGTTATCCATGGCACCTCATTCAGAAATAGCTAAACTGTCAGCCGTAAACATCTGTCTCCTCAGATCAATGATTAACGGTGGCTTCTAGCGAATGGAGCTTGTCTGTCTTAAGGAGTATCATCCTTCTTCGAACATTGTAGACTGGCCCTACAGAATTTTAAACAAAGGACATTACTAAATAACAGAAACAATATCACTTGAAGATTTTCAACAGCAGCAACAACTGAAATGGATTTCACCTGTAACTCAAAGATAAAATAATAACATAACCAAGATGTTGACATTCCACACTACTTCAAATAAAAGGTTAAGAAGGAAACCCTCATCAATACTGGAAGAACTGATAACAGCTACTGGGCTTGAGAAGAGAAAATAATGACATAATCAAGATGTCGATATTCCACACTACTTCAAACAAAAGGTTAGGAAGGAAACCCCCATCAATATTAGAAAGAGTGATAACAGCTACTGGGCTTGAGAAATCTGTTTTCCTGAAAAATAGTTTTAATAATAAGTTTTATAACTTTCAACTAAAGGTACATCTCGCTGCTCAGTCAGTGAAACAAAATGGCTTTGAGGAAGTGAAGCCAGTGAGGTTTCATGAACATCATCCTTCTTCGAACCCCATGGACTAATGCAACAGAATCATAAACAAAGAGTTGTATCAGATAAGAGAAACCACATCACTTGAAGATTTTCAAAAGCAGCGACAGCTAAAATGGATATCACATGTAACTCAAAAAGAAAATAAGGACATAATCTCAGTGTTGACATTCCACACTACTTCAAATAAAAAGTTAGGAAGGAAACCCCCGCCAATACTGGAAGGAGCAAAAATGGCTAAAGGACTTGAGAAACCCATTTTCCTGAAAAATTGTGTTAATAGAAAGATTTAATATTTAATAAATTTCAACCAACAGTAGCACTGGCTCCTCTAGTCAATTAATATCGAATGGTTCCCTTTAAGGAAATGGCTAATATTAACATTAGTAATTTAGGACTGTTACCACAGTGATGGATAAGAAGAAAGATTTAAGTGACTTTTTAAAAATCAAAGTGTTCTAATCAAAAGATGAGGAGATGGCCGATAGAAAGGTTACATTTGGTTGTGATTAATATCTTCCTTTCTCAACTGTAAATTAACATACTTGTTCTTGGAAAAGAGAGTAGAATTGTTTCTCTTTGTCTTCTCCATGCTGATTTTATTGAGACACAACCTCCTGATTAGATGTTGACTTTTGGATTCCATCCACCTTTATAGATTGTCATATTAGGTTTACTAAACACCCTCCTCATCAACAAAGTAGGAAAAGGGATCTAATTGCTGACCATCCGATCACTACTAATTTTTAATTCAGCTTTTTGTCTTTCTCCTTAGATTTGTTAATATCCAGTTATTATTATTATTACTACTTTGTATACTAACTTATTTCTTTGTTTGATAATCTGATCACGGTCACTAAATACATGTGCCTTTCTCCATATATCCTGTTACTACATTCCCTTGACACAGTATCAGTTAACCAGCCATGCAAATACCACACCAGCCTCTAGAGTTGCTAATGCACAGTTTTAGCCAACTTAACAGCAGATCAAGATAAATCGTTGCAACCTTAATAAAATAGCATTGAGTTGAATAACACAATATAATGATGAATATGCTAGGGAGTAAATTAAATCACCCACTGCTCCAGGCCTGTATTATTATGTGTGTGCAAATACAATGTTCTACACTCAGTTTGAGATTTTTTTATCTTTTTTTTTTGGTTTGTGTCTCAAGTTAAAGCAACAAAAACAAATAAACCTATGTTCCCTATTTTTGTGCAAAATGAAAATTCTGAGTCGATGTGTAATCCCTCACTTTTGTGCATGTACCACTGTTTAGATACATAGGTAAGTAATTCAGTAGCAAAAAATTACTAACAAGGTACTTCTCTTAATTTTTTATAGTCTCTTGTATACGAACAAGAGATTTCATCTCCTGTGACTTTTTTGGAGTGTAGAAGTAGTCTAAATTTACTAGCTGTATTCAGCAATTAAGACTACTAGTTTTCACCCCTGAAAATTTTAATATTTCTATATTGGAAATTTTTGATGAATCATAATTCTTCAGCTAATGATTGAATAAGCTCATGACAAGTTCTACAACAATAAAACATCCATAGAAATTCACCTATCATGTCGTTAAATATTTGAGCTTAACAACTTTAACAAAATATTGCACTAACAATCATAAACAGTGAAATTGATATTTTTTTCCATTTAACGAGAACAGGCACTTAAATACATCTATCTTCCCTTCTTTCATTTTCTCACTGAAACCAAGTAGTGTCTTTGACATCTTTTGTCCCTCCACGTGGTCAAAATGAAACAGTTCATTATTTATGAGGTATTTGCAGGAGACATTAAAAATTTTCTTTCTTTTTTCACTGAAACAAAATAGTGCCTTTGAAAAGTGCTTGTCTTCCACTCACTTAAAACAAAATTGTCCCTTATTTATAAGGTTTCGGCAGGACGTAATTGTGAATCAAACTAGTGAACGTAGGGAAAAGTACAATTATAATAGAACATTTACTTTTTGACAATTTTGTAGACTGTTTACAATTGCATCTACACACCATGTACAAAGGGACAGTCAAAATTATTGAAAATGGCTCCTGATGTCATCAGTTCCTATATAGTTATTTATCAAATGATATTACCATTTACTTCTGTCTCAATAGCAAATACATCAGAACAAAGTAAATCTGGCAGTTATTCTTGAAAAGAAACTCCAATCAGAGGTTAACTGTGGCAAGAAATGGCTCGTAAATTTTAATGTCTCCAAAACTAAAGTGCTTTCATTTAACCACGATAGAGAATCTTTGCCTGCCATCACTATGGCTGATGCATATTTTCTGTCAATATATATATATATATATATATATATATATATATATATATATATATACGGTCTTGTTGGTTTTCTTTCCATCTCTAAGTTCACCATGTCCTTATAGTGGACCTTCTCCTAACAGGAATAAATACTTGTGTTCCTAATTTAACAACACGTAAACCCACGGTTTTACAAGATGGTATTTGATGTTGCATTTAAATCTTTGAAGATTGTCAGGGAAGCAAGTAAACAGAAGGAAGTTCCACAGGTGAGAAGTTCGAGAAAAGAAACTGCTGGAGTAGAAGTGGCAGTTGAATTTAACTATTTCAACAGTAAAAAGGTGGGACCTAGATGTCAATCTAGTAGCATGCTTAAATTTATGTAGCTAGGGAACCAGGGAAAAAAGCTTGTCTGAACAGTTTTCATAAAAAGTTTTGTAGAAAAGACAGAGAGAAGTCATGCCAAATCAGTGAGAAAGTCGCTGAAGTTCAAATGCTAAGTCAGGATTAATTACATTGCAGATCCTTCTTTGGATTTTGTCAAGAACTATGAGATGAATAGCAGAAGCAACAGACCAGATATGGCAGCAGTATTCAGTTCATGGATGAATGGTAGATTTGTAAATGTGCAAGATGGACAAGAAAAATTTTCAGATACAACACAATGATCCAACTATTCCTGCAGTAGATGCAGCAATTGATTCAATGTAGTCATTCCACTTCAAGTCAGTTGGAAACATGAGGCCAAGAAGGTACAGTGTGCAGCTCTCCAGGAGTTTACAATGGACATAGACATTAACATTTGTGTTTGTGTGTGAACGTAAAGAGTTTGTATTTTGGTGAATGTTCGTATGTGCGTGTATGTGTGTTTCATGGCATTTTCCCACAAGTAGGCAAAATGGAGATCTCTGCAAGAGATCACATTTTGTAAATGTGTCCACTGAAATGCAGAGTAAAAAGAGAATGAGGCAAGAAATCACCCAGTATTTATAGTGTAAGGAGGGCGCCACCTAGTGAACAATTAGGAAATTAAGGAGGAGTTAACTCTGACAATCTTCTATCTTCTTGAATCCCATTCATCTTATGTCCTTTCCTTAATCTTCGTCATACTCAGTCTTTTATTTCACTGTAATCCGCTGCATATTAGTGGCATTGCCGCCTTATTTGTAGAAATGGTCAGTTATGTTTCTACACAACTTCTTTTTCTTTATGTGCCATGTCCCCTCAGGACATCGATGATCATGACTCTCCACATCTTCCAGTTCCTTGCAGCTCTTAATAAATTTTCATTTATTCAAGCACAATAAGTATGTTCTGTGCTGTTTTCCTCTCTCTTACACTCACTCCATCCTGTGAGTATCAGATTTTCCAAGCCCTCCTTCTTCATTATGTGTCTCAGGAATTCCAACTCTCTTTTCCTGATTTTAATCTTTCTAATTTTGTATATCTGGTGAACTCGTTTTTTGTCTGTATTCAGGCGGTTTACTGTCAGTATGAGTTCTTGATTATTCTAATATCCTTCTCAAATATGTCAAAGTTACTGAGAAGTTTCAACATGTCTTTGTGGCATACTTTATTGAACATCTTTGTGCAATTTTGAGCAAAAATATTGTATTCTTTGTTTCTGAGTCTTTGACGAACCCACACCGTTCTTGTCCTATCTCCAGTCTGATTCTGCTGCACACTCTATTCATCAGAATTAAGAGGATGAGTTTTGTTACATGTCACATTAGGCTACACTTGGATAAATTATACCTCACTCAAACCATAAAAGAGATCTCTTATTCACATACTAGAAAAATATAATAAAAAAATTAACATAAGTACCTTGTCAGTCATTTTCAATGAAACATATATATATATATATATATTTTTATTTATGTTTTATTATTATTTTATTTTATATTTAAGCAAATGCTCTTTTATTATTATTATTATTTATTATTATTTTTATTATAATATTCGTTCATAGACAAAAATATTGAAAATCACGCCAGACATGCCTTAACCAGTTTTGAACCATGTTTCAATACTATATATGGTACAATCTTCTTCATAAGTGACTGGTGATTAAATGTCATTTTAAATGGACAAGGTCCGACAATTTTAAAAACAAATTTATGTTTAACGTTGTTATTTTATAGATACAAATTTAAGCAAATGCTCTGGATAAACAGTATTAAATAACATTTACGGCCCTGGTTAGAAATTAAAAATTCGTTCATAGACTTCGAACCTGGTATATCTTGATTAACCAATTAAACTCGCCACCATGAACCTTATGGTATGCAAGGTCAATTTACTAACTACAATCTTAAATCGAAAATTAATCTCATCGTAAAGAATGGAGATGAAATGGACAAGGTCCGACAATTTATTTATTAAAAGACATTTTTATTTATTTTATAGACGTATTTAACTTTTAAGATAAACAGTATTAAATAACATTTACCGGCCTGAATGTCCGAAATTTTCATGACCTGAAAAATAATTTTCTCATCTCTACCTTCTGAATTCAGGCTGTTTAAACTACAATTTCTATTTTAAATATTGAATGTCAAATGACGTCATATGTTAAAAATAAGGTAAACAATTTATTTATTAAAGACATTTTTTTTAAGAAAAAAGGTAAATAAACATATGGATATAAATTTCATTATTATTATTGATTTAATAAAAAATGTTGAAACTGCACAGTTATGTTTCAATACTATGATGGTACTTCTTCAAGTGACTGGTGATTAAATGACGGAAGAAATTAAAAAAAAGTTGCCTACAATGGGGATATAAGGTTGAATTAAAAAAACATATATCTTGATTAACCAATTAAATGTCAGCACTATGCTAAATAGAAAATTAAGCTCAAAGAATGGAGATGGGTGAGTTATTTTATCACGTTACTTTTTCCGGTTTATCATGACCTGAAAAAATAATTTTCTCATCTCTACCTTCTGAGTTTACTTTTCTATTTAGTGTCTACCCACCTTTAACTTTCAGAAAAGAGGTAACACTTGGATATAAATTTCATTAATAAACGATTTAATCACCAGTTTTTACCATTTTGTACAATCAAGTATTGAAACATGAAAACACAATTTCAACATGATTTTATTTGCCTCTTATAATAAAAATACAAACTTGTATTGGACTTTTTTTTTTTACAAACTATGGACTTTTTCATTTGTTTTCTGTATATATATATATATATATATATATATATATATATATATATATATATATATATATATATTAGCTCTCTCTCTAAAAAATATAAATTATGTTACCTCTTCACATATTCTTAACAGTTAACTTTTAAACTGACAATAATGGAGTGCATTTACAAAGAAATTACTATCAATTACATTATTTTTTTGTCTTAGCAATTCACCCTTGATGATGATCTTGAGTGAGATTGAAAGTATTTGGAAAAATAAAAGAAATGAAAAAAACTATGGCATCTTTCTTAATCAGTTTAATAACAACACTAAGATCATGAATTTGAGAGGATAAAATAGAAATAAATAGATAAGTCTACATTATTCAACCAAACATTCTTAAATGAAGATATGTTGCCTAAATATGTGTGTGTGTATGTGTGTGTGTGTGAGAGAGAGAGAGAGACAGACAGAAAGAGAGAGAAAGAGAAGGAAGGGGGATTTAAATGAAGAAAGATGCTAAAAGATTTACAGAACTGCTAAGAAGTCTTACTTGTAAATTATAATGTTTGAGTTTGGTCAAATTTTGGGCAGTGGGTCAGTGTGAGGACTTTTTTCAACAGACACATGCACATCAATAGATATATACACATACTAACAAATTACAAATTCACATTAAGATACACACAAATGCCCATATAAGCAAATTAATGTTATTGCCCTCATATTCATATATGCGCATACACATGTGTATGGTAGATATACTATATGTATTGGTGTTTGCATTTGCATACATATCTGCTTGAATGTGCTTTTGTGTGTGTGTGTGTGTGTGTGCACACTTGTGCATGTGTGTATGTGTGTAATCATTTAAAATAGAAAAGTTTATTGGTGAAATTCATCTCACAAAAAAAAATATGGTGGGGCAAACTGCTTTGTGCATAAGTGATTGCATGGAAGAAAGAAACCTGCTTAAAGCCTGAGTGTGCCCCCATGGGACAACAACACGGGAGGTGGAAGAGAAGGCGTGGCAAATGTTAAACATAAAAACAAATAAATAAATCCTATACATTTGAAAATAAAGTGCTTTTGTGTATGTGTATCTGTGCATTTGAGAAATAGAGAGTGAGAGAGAGTGAGAGAGAGAGAGACGTTGTGTTTTTGCCTGTTAAGTGCGTGATTGATAGCATTTTTTTACAATATGCCAATCAATTTGTAGACAACAACGATAGTGTAATGATGAAAAAAAACGTTTCTCTCTCAAACCAGTTTGCTCTTCTTGCAATGACCTTGTGTAAAACTGAATGAATAAAAAGTTTTTAAATACTTGTATTTTAATTATTTGCTAACTCTTAACTTAATCCGCTACAAGGCCATGTGAAGCATTTAGTTTTTAAATACTTGTATTATAATTATTTGCTAACTTTTAATTTAATCTTCTACAAGGCCATGTGAAGTGTTTAGTTTTTAAATACTTGTATTATAATTATTTGCTAATGCTTAACTTAATCTTCTACAAGGCCATGTGAAGTGTTTAGTTTTTAAATACGTGTATTATAATTATTTGCTAATGCTTAACCTATTCTGCTACAAGGCCATGTGAAGTGTTTAGTGAAGTTTGAGCACTTGACTGTTGTGAATTAATTGTTGAGTGTGAAAAATTTTCTGTACTAGGCATAATTTAAGCTGAAACAAAGCCATAATAATTGGACACTCAGAAAGAATTGCACTTTCTGTAGAAATGGTTACCTAACCATGGTTTTTCAAACTGTGGGTCCCAACCCCTTCAGCGGGTTGCAAGTTAAATAAAATGGGTTGTGACAAAAAAGAAAGAAAGAAAAATATACGCAAGTGAGAGCAATATGTAGAATCTAAAAAACTCGAAATGTTGCACAGTACTCATAAATAATTGTGAGTTTTTCACTGAGGTAAGCTTGTATTATATTTTATTTTTTTATATATATATATATATATATATATATATATATCACTAAGTTTTGTATCTTGTTTAGGATTAAGAACAAAGTTGTTTGTGGCCTGTTTAGGGGCCAGAAAGAAAGACACAGAACACAATGTATATATATATATATATATATATATATATATATATATATATATATATAATTATTTTATTTAAAAATATGATTCCAACATGCTACATAAGAGTTCTCATGTTTCAAAACAAGAATAAAAAACTTCAATATAATTATTTGAATTAAATTGAATTAAAGTACTAAGCTCTGTTCCATCTTCAAGCAAAATTTTTTTTGGAATAACTTATTTCTGAAATTTACATGTTTTATAAGGATATTCATTATTGAAATCAAAAGTTATTCCAAAAAAAATTTTGCTTGAAGATGGAACAGAGCTTTAGTACTTTAATTCAATTTAATTCAAAAATTATATGATTTTTTCTCTCTTGTTTTGACTCATGAGAACTCTTATGTAGCATGTTGGAATCATAATTTTAAATAAATAATTATATTTATGCTCTACTTTTGTATCGAGCACTATTTTTAAAAAATAATAACAGAAATACTAAGAACTTTGGATTATTTACCTAACGAGTTCTTTCCTATTTTCTATATTTTTATTTTATATATATTTTATATATATATATATATATATATATATATATATATATACACATTGAGACTGGCCAGAATGGTAACTTTAACAAGTATATTGAAATAACAGATATATACAAAGCAAGAGTGTTAATAATAACCAGATAGAGGTGTACATCCAAACGGTAGATTAACACTGCGTCTCCTCTCCCAACCGACTCTTGCAGTTAGTATTTATGAGAGGGGGAAGAGATCATTCTACTGTAGAAGAGTTTTACCACAACAAAAGGGAAATTTCTACTACTCAGTAAAAAGTCTATTTTATTACTATTGCCTTTTACAACTACTTACAGAAACAGACTCAACACTGCACCTGATATGCATGTTGCATTGTCTTCCCGTGTTCCCAGTTGGAATCAACTGTTTATGCACAAACAAGCATATCCATCTCATTAAATGACATTTTTTTCAAATATTATTTACTTTGCTTTTGTGTCATAATTTCCCTTAAATTTGTATTTTTTAAAGTAATAATTTTATATTCATACAAATAGATAATACAAATAGATATATACAATTCCGATATGTGTAGATCAAAAGAAATATACATATAAATTGTCAATGCTAAATAATGTACTGAGTGAACAAAGTTTATCTTTGATTTATTGCACGAAGGGGGATAACAGGTTGCAATACAAAATGTGGTTCTTGCTGTGTGGCATCGTAAAAATAGTTTGAAAAACACTGATCTAAACTCGCTTGTTAACCACTGCTAGCCATCAAGGCCTTTTGGAAGTGTATTTCTTAAGCTTAGATTTGTCTGGCAAAAGTCAACGATAACACTCAGTAAAGATCTTTTCAGTAACAAGATTATAAGAAAATTATTATAGGAAATAAAGCCTATTTCAATACAATTACATACTATATATATATATATATATATATATATATATATATATATATATATATATATATATATATATATATATATATATATATATATATATATATATATATATATATATATATATATATGTATATATATATATATATATATATATATACATATATGTATATACATATATGTATATACATATATGTATATTCATACATATTTCATTAAATAATATAGACAAGTGTTGTCTATTTATTTTATGTAAATTCTTTTCATAATGTCTGATAATTTACATAAAATAAATAGACAACAGTTGTCTATATTATTTAATGAAACGTATGAATAAATGCTGCCTAAATACACTCAATTTAAAATATGTATACACACACACACATATATATATATATATATATATGTATGTATGTATATATGTATATATATATACATATGTGTGTATATATATATATATATATATATATATATATATATATATATATATATATATATATATATGAGACATTTTTATGTTTATATGTTCTTTTATAGATACAAATATTTAAGTAAGTGCTCTGTTTATAATAAACAGTATTACCAACATTTACCAGAATGGAGAATTGTGTTTAAAAACAGTAAAATCAACCTTGCTAACTGAGTGCTCCTCCGTGGCCCAATCAGTTAAAGGCACATCTGTCTATATGACGGTTCCGTATAGGATACAGATTCAATTCCTGTCAGAGGACACATATTTTCTATGAAAATTTCTCGGACATTCAGACAGGTAAACATAAAAAATATCTTAAATAATTGTCAGATTTTGTCCAATTCATAATATATCTATATATATATATATATATATATATATATATATATATATATATATATATATATATATATAAAATATGCCCAAACATAATTTTATACTCGATAATGAGATAATAATGAGATTTCTGCAATAATGAAATTCTTCACACATCATTAGGAGATAAATGGATAGATTCTTTTTTTCCTTTTAAGTCAATTTAATTATCAGAATTTTCAAGATTCCTATCTCTAGCCCACCTTTGAACAAACATAAAATTTTGTTAGTGATTTTAGATAATCATAAAAGTAAAGTCCTTTTAAAAACTGACCACTCATCCAACTTTTGGGTGGTCTCCTTTTCCAGAACACAAGTTGACGGATAGGGGTGATGGGACCCCAGCCAGTATCCAAATAAGTCAGGGAGCAGAGGGCAGTGAGTAGTGTGGAGTCAACAGTCACTTAGACATTCAGTGAATATAAGAGTCCTCTTTCTATGGTTGGAAACTAGCAAGATACCAGTTCACTTTCTTGAGGCTGAAGGAAGACAATATCATGTTTAAGTGAGAAATCATATTGTTTGCTATTTCCCAATCAGAGTGCCTTGAAAAGTATTTGTCATTATTGTGTTGAGTTTGATCATGGCCAAGGAGACAAACTTGTGAACATAGCTAGCTGGGTGCATATATACATACAACTGTCTTGGATGTCATCACAATTGTGCAGTGCCACATGTACAGAATGTGTTATCACACAAACAATATTTATAAACATGCCAAAACGGTTCCACAATGCTATACACAGTTCAGAGTGTTTATTAGTTAGAAATTAACATCACCATATGGAATATTTGACAAATTGGAGAAAAATAAAAAACAATTTCTTTAGCTGACTTACAGAAAAAAAATTCTTATAAAAAGTTACAGATTTCAACTTCCAAGAGCTGAGATGTGATTAACTCAAAGTCATTCAAACACTAGAGAAGACGTGGCTGCATAGTGTTTTCCTCCTCCTCTCCATCTCATGTTGAAAGATACATGTGTCGCCGACTTCAAATGAATCATCTCCAACAACAACAGTTTGGATAGTCATTGAATCTCTTCTAAACCTCAGATTTTTCTGTGGACCCAAAATCTATTTTTACTTCTTTTTGCTTCTTTTTAATTCATGTACATAGATTTGTAAATAAAATGATTTATTTAACAAGCATACTCATGTTTTCTTTATTGTTATTTTCCGTCTTGGATATGACGATAAACTACATCCAGCAGCCAAGCCTCTGATCAGGAGGCTTTGAGGAGCGTGGAACCACTTCTTAATTGCTGGTGTTCCCAGGTCCACCCTGACCTGGGGTGGTAGCACCTGTTAGGGTCCCAGCTATGGGAAAATAGTTAACCCCGAAACTGAGGTAAAAAGCATTTTGAAAGTGTAAAAATAGTTTTTAATACCAGAAATACTTTGTAAAAAATTATTACCAGAAATAAATTTTTGAAGAAGAAAAACTATTACCAGCAATACATTTTTTTTAAATTATATTACTAGCTATACATTTTTGAGGAAAAAATATTACCAGAAATAGATTTTTGACAAAACAAAAATATTAACAGGAAAAAAAAGTAGTCGGCATTAAATGACCAATTGAGGTTGATATGCCATAAAACAAACCAAACCAAACCAAACCAAGTAAGTAATTAAAAAAAAACTTTTTACGAAAATAAAACCATCCAAGATTGTAAATTTCCTAAAGGAAGTTGGATTGTACTCAAAAATATGAGTAATTGAAAAATAGTTCAAATATATATATGTACATACACACCTTTTTTACGAAACGATTGCAATGAATCTATTTCAAAAATTTTGTTGGCATGAAACGACCCACTGAGGTTTTGATATGCCATAAAACAAAACAACCAACAACCAACCAATCACGTTTTCTTTATTGTTATTTTATTATTGTTCAGAATTCGAGTGTTCAAATTTTTAATATAAAAACCTGGATGACAGAATTTCCTACAATATCATTCCATTTCTTTAATCATTTTTCTTTTAAATTTTCATTATATTTGCTTTCTTACAAAAGAAATTTTCATTTTTATTTTAATATAATATTTTTCTTACTTTTTCTTTATTTAAAATAACCTGTTATTTTTAATTTTGTTATTTATATTCAGTTTAAATATTTACTTTTTACTAGTTTTTAAAGAAACAAAGAAAGAGTACTGCACTGTTATGTAATATCAGTACTTGTATACTAGACAATTTCCTTACAGATGAAGCAGAGAGTTGAAGCAACAGAAATCTAGTTCTACAGCAGGATGCTGAGGATACCATGGACAGAACATGTGAGCAACGACAAAGTTTTAGAGCAAATGAAAAAGAAAACAACACTAATTGTTACAAAATCAAAACATTAGTATCTGTCGATATTTCTGAGATGAGGTATTATGTACACTATTTCCATTATTTGAACTATTGTCCTCATTTTTGTCGCCATATTTATTACAACGTTTTGGTAACAATTGTCTATATGTTCTGAGATGAAAACTATTCTATTTAGCATTCATACTATTGTCCTCATCTTTATCTTCTGTACTAAATTTGCCTTCTTCAGGTGGTTGAATCAAATACACTTGATTTATTTGAAATGTTTAGTTCCAGTTACTAATTGTCATATAGTTATTTGTTAATGAAATATATTCAGGGTATGTGCCATCCTGTCACTGGATTTTCATTCCATTGGTGTGAATAATGTAAATATCCTGACTCAATCTAGATTATTCTCTCTCACCTAGAAACTATAACAAATGTCCCCTCAGCATAGTTGCATTATAAACAACGGGTTGGCTCTGTGGGTGTTGAATAAACAGAAATGTGCTTGAGTAGGCGTCTGCAACAAGGACTATTTAGCTAACCTAGCAGACAGGTGTGCTTGGATACAAGTGGCCAGCTATACTGATACTGATACAACCACAAATACATTGGGGGTAGAATTCAGTATATTGTACTTGAGCACTAGGGCAGGGATTGGCAACCTGTGGCACACCAAGCAATCTCCAATGGCATGCAGCACAAATGTCATCACAAAGTTCAAACTAATAACTACTACAACACAAAGAAGATATTTAGCTATTTTAATATACACTAAAATATACATACTATATATTACTATATAAAATATATTGTAGAACAGGTATATTGACCTTGACTTGTATAAAAATATGTATGCTGTTGGTATGCTGTATAATTTTAAAACCCTACGTCGGCACATAGTTAGCAAAAGGTTATTGACCCCTACCCTAGGGGGCTGTCCTTCTCTGGGCAATATATCTCCTTCAGGAGGCAGTCACAAAATGGAAAAGAAGAGGAAGGCCTGAAATTTTTCCCATAATCATATGTACACATAGGATTCCCACTTTAAATTTTGTACAAATAGTCATATGGATATATATCTACTAATCTACTGACATACATAATAACATTTTAATAAAATAAATGATAAGAGGAAAACTTTTTATGTTGACATGTTTCATTCCTTGAGGAAATTTGTCAAAGACATATGTGGAAATTTTATTAAGAAACCTGCATTTATACACACAGAAAAAAACTATTGTTGGTAAGAAAAAAAAATGCACCGTTTCACATTCAAGTTTGAATTAGAGAACATTAACAAATATTAGAAAATCTTTCGATGTTTAGGAAAGGAAAGAAAAATATGGAGGATGCTGGGGGGGTAAATATTTGACATGTTCTTAAACAGAAGTGAATTAATGTTGTTGTTGCTCTAGTTATTGTTGTTGCTCTGGTTGTTGTTGTTGTTGTTGTTATTATTATTATTATTATTATTATTATTATTATTATGTTAAAGCCAAGAGTTAAAGGTTTTCCTTTAATTTTACACATAATTTTAATGTTTTTACACATAATTTTACACATATTTTTACACATAATACCAGAAGTTTTTTTTTTTAAAACTCACTATATTTCTAAGTGTTTCTTTTATAGAAAAGATTGGGATTTTACATTCTCCAGTGAATTATCCTTAAGTTTTCACTTAACCTTATGGCTTCCAGTCTAATAATCTATTCACTTAGTTATTTTGCTGGCACGAAAGACCCCAATGTTGCCAAAATCATATATAATTTCTATGTATTTTTCTTTACAATCTGTGTTTATTTTTTCTTTTCTTTTTGAGTGTCACGTGAGTTCTTAAACATTTCTATCTTTGCTTGCCAATTTATTTTTCGACATTATTTTCCATTGTTGTTATTGCTGCTGATGATGATGATGATGATGGTGCTGGTGTCTTTTCAATACGCACACAAGTCTTTTGTGGGGAAAAGATTTGTAGCCAGCAGCATTTTGTTTCATGTTTGCAAAATTGACCATTTAAATGTTTCCATTATTTTATTTTATTTTTTTACTTATTGTATTTTTTTTTCCTTTCATTTATTATTTCTAGTTGTCAATTGGGCTCACCTCAAGTAACTTTTATCAATTATAGATAATTTTCAAAACAACCCCAACCCACTTCAAATATATATATAAAATAAATAAAAGGAAAAAAAAAACATCACAAATAACACGCATGTATAATATACGCCTTAACCACTTTATTCCGTCACCTTTTTTTTTCGGATGTAGATGCAAATATAAAATAAAATTGAAGAAAAAATAAAAAACAATGGCTTCATTTCTTGGAGTCCAGACGTTTACACAATACAGGACAAAAGCTACAATATGCATCGCGAATTCTTTACCTGGTCGTTTATTTTCACAGTGAAGACGAAACATTGCATACTTTTTTCCCCCCGCGAACTTTGTCATTGTGTTAAAAATAATTAATGTTCAATGTAATCGAGACCCAGAAGGTTTGGGTATAAAGCTTTTTTTTCTTTTTCATTTTTCTTTATTTTTTTTTTTGAAAAGTCCTGCTTCATTCACAATATGGCTGTCAAGAAGATCTGGTCGGTCGATCATCCTTCCTTTACCTTTCATTTTTTTCCTTGTATTTATTTTAAACTTCAGTATATCGGTCTCTGGCAAAATGAAGTTGTGATTGAATAATAATAATAATAATAATAATAATAATAGTGGGTAGTTATGTAGAAAAAAACTTCCGAAAACTATATAAAAACATAAGCAGTAGAGACAAAATTGCAAATATTCATGAAAAAAATAAATTACACAAAGATTAATAAATATCCAGATAATTAGAAAAAAAGATGATGAAATGATTCATTTGTTATTTACGGTTTATCAACCTTCTGTAAGTTAGTTTGGGATTGTAAGAATAATTATTTTATATTCATATGGATGTCATTCACAGCATCATAGATGTTCAGATATGTCTAAACCAGACATAGGCAACATGATCTCTGGCTCATCCTAAGGTTTGCCACACTTCTAAACAGATTCAAGGTCATTTTTCATAGTAGGTGTCTCATTTATTTTAACTATTGATGACCATATGCATAAATAGGTACCTCAATTTTTTCACTATAGAAGACCATATGCATAAATAGGTACCTCATTTATTTTCACTATAGTAGGCCATATGCATAAATAGGTACCTCATTTATTTTCACTATAGTAGGCCATATGCATAAATAGGTACCTCATTTATTTTAACTTTAGAAGACCATATGCTTAAATAGGTACCACATTTATTTTAACTATAGAAGACCATATGCTTAAATAGGTACCTCATTTTCACTATAGAAGACCATATGCATAAATAGGTACCTCATTTTTTTCACTATAGAGGACCATATGCATAAACATATACCTTACTATTGGGGATTTTTTTCCTTTAGAGAAAAGATTTTTCTATACTTAAAAATAAGTTTTGGTATAATATTATCACTGATGACAGTGTTATTAATCCATGTCACACCAACCAGAAAACCTCTAGGGAGGTTGCGGAACAAGGCTCTAGACCAGGCATGGGCAAGTTTTTTTTAGCAGTGGCCACATGATCTGAGGTTCATTACAATGTGTGCTCCATGACTAAAAATATTCAAGGTAATTTTTCCATAATAGCTATCTCAGCTATTCTCACTATGGAAGACCATATGCGTAATCATATACTTTTTAAAATGGGGGTGGAAAGCTGATTTCTTTTTCTTTGGAAAAATAGGATTTTTTTATAATTAAAAATTTTAGGTTTTGATATAATATTATCACTGATGACAGTGTGATCAACAAATTTTGCTGCATGGGATTTATTTCTAATTTATTCATTTGAAAATAAAAAAAAGTGTATTTCTTCTACAGAGAAAAAAATTCTTATGAATTTTTCTTCTTTCAAAAGCAATATATGTTTACACATATGATCTTCCTTATTAATAATCACCAGTCATGTAAAATGATGAAAATGTTGTTTTCACCAATAGTTTACAAAACTCAAGAAACATTGTACTTTTTTTTTTTTAATCATTTCACTGCAAGCAAGGTGCAAATGCCACTGTTACGCAGGGAGTTACATAGAGTGAAGGTGGGAGAAAAGATTGGGTAAGGGGAACAGAGGAAAGGATAAAAGCTGAACTGGGTTCACAAAGATAGATGGTGATTGACATTGCATTTAAATTTCTGATTATATTTATCAGGGAAGCAAGAAAACAGAAGGAAGTTCCACCAGTGAGAAGTGCGAGAAAAGGAACAGTTGGAGTAGAATTGTCAGTTTACATTTAACTACTTCAGCAGTAAACAAGTGGAACCTAGGTGCCAATCTAGTAGCATATGTAAACTCACATAATCTGCATATAAGGGAAAAAAAGTAGTTGTCATGAAAAATGACAGAGGGAAACCACATCAATTTCTGTGAGAAAGGGACTGGTGCCAAGATGCCAAGTCAGGGTTGATTACATTGCAGTTCCTTCTTTGGATTTTGTCAATATCCTTGAGATAAGTAGCAGGAGTATCAGACCAGATATGGCAACTGTATTCAATGCATAGATGAATGGTAGATTTGTAAATGTGCAAGATGATCTCTGATGAGAAAAACCTTTTGGCACAACACAGTGATCCAATTATCTTTGCAGTAGATTCAGCAGCTATTGATTAGATGTAGTATTCCACTTCAGTCTGTTGCTCTCTATGAGTCTGGCATCAGCCATACTGATGACAGGCAGAAAAGATTCTCTATGGTGGTTAAATGAGAGCAGTTTAGTTTTGGAAGCATTAAAATTTACAAGCTATTTCCTGGCCCACAGATTAAAAGTTCTTTTCAAGAGCAGTGACTAGGTTAACTTTGTTCATTCTGGTGGATTTGCTATTGAGACAGGAGTAAATGGTAATGTCACCAGCATAAATGCCTACTTGAGAATCGATGACATCAGTAGATCATTGATGAAGATCAGAAACTGTAGAACCCAAAATAGACCCTTGGGGTCACTTGCATTCTGGAAGCGAGCCCATTTAAAACGACCTTCATTTCATGATTTGATAGGAATGATTGTATTAAATCAAACAGTTGTCCAGTAATACCATAACACTGGAGCTTACATAGAAGACCAGCCTGCCAAACTCTGTCAAACACTTTCAAGATATCAAGAGCCGCAGCTCAAGCTTTATCATTATTATACATATTTGATATACATATTTGGTGATGGTGGTTAGACCTGGCAAAATGGATTATTCAATTTACATTATTCAAACTATTGTCCTCATCTTTGTCGCCATATTTATTACAATGTTTCGGCTTTTGTACGCTACAGCCTTCTTCAAGTGATTGGAATGTCGAACTGAACCCTTTATTTTGCTCACTGGGGTAGACTGTTCTAGTTCCACATGCCATGTTTAATGGATAGCAGTTACCTTATCTTAATTCCTCTCAACAAGTTCTCCACTGCCTTAACCGGGTATTGAACTCACACTCTTTGGGTCTTGTCCAACCAACACCTTTATCCACTGTGCCATGTGTCCTTGAGGACATCTGTGTATGAACTTCTGAGTATTATAAACCTATTTGAAGTTCATACACAGATGTTCAACATTTAGAGTGAGTGTTGGAGCAACTGGTCCCTGAACAGGAAATGCAGTGAAACAACATTCATCTTTTCATGGTGTGATGTCTGGCATGAAGAAAAACATGTACATTGTGGCAGCCAAGTCAATGTTAATGAAGTTTGCATGTTTTTTGTGGGTATGTCTTTGTATATAAACAAGAAGAAGAAGAAGAATACAACAACTAGAGTTTCAACCATGGAACATTTATTTCCTCCTTTATTGTTATTATAGTGAAAGAAACTTCTCAATGACTCTTTGGTAATCCGATTCCTTTTTCTTGATTCAGAAGAATATACAGAATTACTAACAGGCCTGAAATTCTAAAAACCGAAGTAGAAGTTGCACTGGCCAAATTGAACAGAAACAAAGTGGCAGGGCCAGATGGAATTGTAATGGAAATGCTGACAGCCTTAGATTAATTTGGCATAGGCAAGATTACAGAAATAATAAATGAAATCTACAACAATAGTGATATAACAGAAATTCTCAGCAGATCTATTTTCATAGCACTGCCTAAGAAACCAGACGCAAACGATTGTGAACTCCACCGAACAATCAGCCTAATGAGCCACATGACATAACTCATCATCCATATTCTGATGAATAGAACACGGAGCAGAATCAGGCCAGAGATAGGACAAGAACAGTGTGAGTTTGTTAAAGACACTAGAACGAGGAACGCAATATTCATGTTCAGAATTTTATCAGAAAGAGCAATACAAATGCAGAAGGACATGCACCCATGTTTTATAGAATATGCAAAGGCGTTCAACAATGTACGCCACAAAGATCTGTTGGAACGGCTAGGGGAGAGATAAATGGTCTCGATCAGCCACTCATTCACACAAACTCATTAGAATTCGCTGTTCCTCTTTGGTTTACTCGGTACTCGTACGATCATCAAAGTTAAGCAACGTTGAGCATGGTTAATAACTAGATGGGTGACCACTTGGGAATACCAGGTACTGTAAGCTTGGATGGGCGGGTGGTATAAAGCGCTTATGACTATAACACGTTGAAACACCGGTAATCGTACAATCATCAAAGTTAAGTAACGTCGAGTATGGTTAATAACTAGATGGGTGACCACTTGGGAATATCAGGTGTTGTAAGCGTAGATGTGCTTAAATATTTATAGTTTATGAACAGTTGAATAAAATATCGGAAACTTACAAATAACCTATTATCACAGTGAAAGATAAAAGAAAAGACACTGTAGAGAAATTAACACAAACTGGCATCTATATTCGGAGTGAAAAACTTTTCTGGGTAAGTAAAAAAAAATAAAACAAAAATAAAAAATTGAAAGGCTACGCTCCAATCCCAAAATAAGAATAAGGAGTGTGATCTACAAGTTTAAGGTATTTGATATTGTAAATTAAATTCTTTCTTTTTTTTATGTCATGACCTTTGAGGGCGTAGGCGATCATGGCTCTCCTCCTCCCTTGCAGCTCTCAGCAAGTTCCTTCCCTCTGCTTCCTTCCCCAGATCACATTCTATCATCCACTTGTGAAGTCCGCCAGGTATTTCACGCGTTGTTTTCCCTTGCCTCTCTTTCCTTCTATTCGACCCGTAAGTATCAGATTCTCCAGGCCCTCCTTCCTCATTACGTGTCCCAGAAACTTCAGTTTCTTCTTCCTGATATTAAGTATAAGCCTCATCCTTGTTTTCAACCTCTTTAAGATCTCGCGTTCTGGGTAAGACGATAAACTACTCCCAACAGCAAGGCCTCTGGTCAGGAGGCTTTGAGGAGCGTGGAACCTCCTCTTAATTGCTGGTATTCCCAGGTCCATCCTGACCCAGGGTGGTAGCGCCTGTTAGTGTCCCAGCTATGGGAAAATAGTTAACCTCGAAACTGAGGTAAACATCATTATAAAAGTGTAAAAATAGGTTTTAATACCAGAAATATTTTGTAAAAAATTATTACCAGAAATACATTTTTGAAGAAAAAAAAACTATTTTTGAAAAATAATATTACCCGCTATACGTTTTTGAAAAAAAATAATATTACCAGCTACACATTTTTGAGGAAAAAATATTAACAGAAACAGATTTTTGACAAAACAAAAATATTACCAGAAAAAAAGGTTGTCGGTATTGAGGTTGATATGCCGTAAAACAAAACAAACCAAACCAAACCAAATATTTAAGATCTCATCGTTGCTCACACGCTCGGTCCATGATATCCTTAGCATCCTTCTGTAGAACCACACCTCTGTGGTCTCGAGTCTCTTCTTCATCTTTGAGGAGACCGTCCAACATTCGCTGCCGTAGTGTATATCGTCACCTTTGAGTAGATATCTGCATAGATATATACTAATGATCCAAGAATGTTCCTGGATAGAGAATAGGACCGTGAAGAGTGTCTGGAATGATCACATGGGCTTCAGAAGACTGGCCATCAACGACGATTTTCATGGACCTGTCCGATAGAAAGGTCGATAAATATGATCACAGGTCTAAGTAGGTTTTACAGGACTCCAGAGAATCGAATCTTCATGGACCTGTCCGATAGAAAGGTTGATAAATATGATCACAGGTCTAAGTAGGTTTTACAGGCCTCCAGAGAATCGAATCTTCATGGACTTGCCCGATAGAAGGGTCGATAAATATGATCACAGGTCTAAGTAGGTTTTACAGGCCTCCAGAGAATCGAATCTTCATGGACCTGCCCGATAGAAAGGTCCATAAATATGATCACAGGTCTAAGTAAGTTCTACAGGCCTCCAGAGAATCGAATCTTCATGGACCTCCCCGATAGAAAGGTCGATAAATATGATCACAGGTCTAAGTAAGTTCTACAGGCCTCCAGAGAATCGAATCTTCATGGACCTTCCCGATAGAAAGGTCGATAAATATGATCACAGGTCGAAGTAGGTTTTACGGACCTCCAGAGAATCGAATCTTCATAGACTTGCCCGATAGAAGGATCGATAAATATGATCACAGGTCTAAGTATGTTTTACAGGCCTCCAGAGAATCGAAGATCTTTCCATTAAATGAATTTTGTAGGGATCGAAATAATCGTGGTAATTTGAAAGTGCTACGTCATATGAATAGGATAGATATAGTAGAATATACAATAGGAGCAGAGAGATATGCCTATTGCCTGGTTCACGCGCCTCCTGGTCTTTTGAACAGGTGTAGACGTTTAACCTTTGTCTCCTGTTTAGGATCGATTTGCCTGTTTAACAGCATATTAACTCATTTAATGCCAAAAAATAATTTTCTTCTGAGCTTTGAAGTAATGCAAATATAATACATGTTATTCTGCTTTCACAGTTGAATACATGGTAGATGATACTCAGCTTTTGTGCACATACATGTTTGTGTGGACATAATTACTAGAGGCAGTGATATGTGTGTTTTATGTTGTAGATTTGTTGAAGTTATATTTTGGAAAGAGTTTGATTTCTTTATGGATTAATATTATGAAAGAGTTCATTCATGTTGGTTGCTCGGTTGTTTGGTTGATTTTGTTTAACGGCCTATCAACACTTCTATGGGTCATTAAATGCCGAAATCTAAATAATATAAACACAATTTATGCTTTCAACTACAGATAATGTATTTTTGGTCATTTTAATATAAATAGGTATTGTTGGTCCTTTTTTATATAAAAATTTATTGCTGTTATTTTTACTATGAAAATGTATTTTTATACTTTCATAGTGTTTTATTTAGGGGTTCACTATTTGACCATAGCTGGGACGCTAACAGGTGCTACCACCAAGGGGTCAGGGTGGACCTGGTAATGGCAGTAATTAAAAGGTGGTTCCACACTCCTCAAAACCTCTAATCTCCCGATCAGATGCCTTGCTGCCAGATGTAGTTTATCATCATAACCAGGACTCCGTTTGAAAAGATAACAGAGATAAAAGAAAACGAAAGAAAACTAATAAAAAGAAGATGAAGTTAAAAAAGAAGTGGAGGAAAAAGGAAAAATCGAGAGAATGGGTGACTGAAGCAGGAGAGAGAGAGAGAGGCGAGGAGAAAAGAACGGGGTGTGGACAAATAGCGAGGAGTAAGCAGTATTTGGTTGACAAGCGATAGAAAAATGATCCCATGAACTCCGACGTAAGACAAACATTTGACATCGATGGCCATCAAGACGTTTAAATGAAATCATCCCAGGCCCACTTGCAAGATATGATCTCGACCTGACAGTTTGCTACCCAGGAAAGTGATCCCCCAGGATTTTTATGTCTTCCTTCAGTCCCTCCGTTCCTTTGGATATTCCCATTACTGTGATTATTTACTTCCTGGATTCAAGGATTCATTTTTTATGCAAACAATAATTTACTCGCTTCTTCTTCTTCTTCTTCTTCTTATTATTATTATTATTATTATTATTATTATTAGCGCAGTACCCGTCAATTTTTTACGCATGCATCGTCACTTCCTTCTAGAATCAGAGTGTCTCACTCTATTTTGTCTTTCAGACAGTGATCTTTTCTTTTTAAAAATCTCAAGTAAGGTGATAAAGTCACTAAGACGCAAATGGTTACTGACAGTGAAAGAAACTACAAAAAAAAATTACCGAGTAGAAAGTGCTATAAAAAAAACAGGTTTCAAGCATTCCACAGGCGAGATGTGCGAAAGGAGAAACTAATAAAATAGAACTTACGGTTACATTTAACAATTTCAACAGTAAGATTAAGCTACCAATCTACTATCACTCTTTAATTGGTAATGCTGAATTACCAAATAAGAAAGATGATCAGAACAATTACCATGAAAATATTTATAGAAAAAGTACAAGGAAATTACATTACGGGGATGGGAAAGTGACTGAAGCAGAGATGCCGGATCAGGACGAATCACATTGCAGAATCTTCTTTGAATTTCATCAAGAATCTCTAAATACATAACAAGGGCACCAAACCAGATGTGGCAACAATATCCAATGTACAGACAAATGGAAGACATAAATATTCAAGAAAAACTTTAGAATCACAGAAAACCAACTTTCTTAGCATCAGTCTTAGTACTTGACTTGATATCATCGCTCTAATTCATATCAAGAGAAGATGTTAGTCCGAGAAGAAACGACGAGTTACTCTTCTGGAGGTTAGCAGCAGCCATCTGTTTTCTTTGACATATTCTCGTACAGCTATGCGACGCCGTGTTTGTGCTTTCGAGCTGATCACAGTCAAGTGATGAAATGGATTTATACCTTTCCTAAGGACATTTTTGCGAAAGTGAATACAAAACCTCAGCCAGAATTTTAATTCGGCACACCGTTACACTGCGCTGATAACCACTACATTGCGCTACGCACACATCCATGAAAAAATAAAATATTTAAAAATAAAATATTTAAAAAAATAAAATCTTTAAAAAATAAAATATTTAAAAAATAAAATATTTAAAAAAATAAAATATTTAAAAAAATAAAATATTTAAAAAATAAAATATTTAAAAAGATAAAATATTTAAAAAATAAAATATTTAAAAAAAGATAGTGGCGTCATTATTTCATATGTATTATGTAATGTAGTTAGTAGTTAATTAATTCTTTCCACTTAAATATTATTTTTATTTTTTTTAATTTTTAACAGGACATTAAAATACGTCCCCCCAAAAGATCTTTATTGTTAGAGTAAGCGAACACTGGGTTGGAAACTTGTTTATTACCCAGGTCAAAGCATTTTCACGGTATTGCCATTACAAAAATCTGGCTGCAATGTGCCGATTTTGCTGTGTAGTAATAATACATGCGCAAACAGAAATCAAATCATTATAATGAAGATTAGTTTTCTTTTTATCATAGAAATAATCTTATCACTTCATTTTTCTTCCTCTTCATTTTTATTATTTTAACCTTTCTCGCCGTTTTCCACTTTTTGTCTCCTAATCTGCTTTTTAATATAAAAATAACAATGGAAAACATTTTTATAGTTTTTCATTTCCAACGAAAGAATTTTATATGTCCATAACTTACAGAAATGCTATCTTCGAAAAAACAAAGAAACATACGACAAATAAAATGGAGAATTAGGAGAGAGAAAAGCGGGAAAATCCGAAGAGGTAGACGAACACAGGCAAATATAAAAAGATGGAAGTTGTTGCTATTTAATATCACTGGAAATTAATCAGAATCTTTGGTTTTCTATCTTTTAGTAATCCCGAGTTCCCAATACTCTCCCGGTTTCGTGTCAGTGAGATCAACCCCAGAACTTAACCAGACTCTTGCTAGAATCCAATTCCTGGGACATCAGATAGAGAAGTTGAGATATAGAATTAGATAGGTTAATAGTTTAATAGTCCATCATGCTGTTATTAGTTTATAAATGGACGGTTGGTGTCAAAGGAAGAAAGAATCAAACAAAAAAGAAACAAGACAGAAAGGCTATCATAAACAGGGAAAATATAGGGAAAGAAATTAGGGAGTGGAGGAAAATTGAAGAAGAAGAAGAAGAAGAAGAAGAAGAAGAAGAAGAAGAAGAAGAAGAAGGGAGATGCAGAAGAAAAAGTTTGAGCAGAGGTGAAAGAAGGAGAAGAAGAAGAAAAAGAGTATAAAATAACGTAATAAATCTATATAGAGTAGAATTAGAAGAAAAGGCTAAGGCTGTGAGAGAGAGGAACGAATGAAAAAGAAAGAAAGGATGAAAGGAAAAGAGTACGAAGAGGGTTAAAGAAATAAAGAATAAAAGAGGCACAAGCAATTACTTTTAAAGAAATATAATGAAGAAAGACAAAAGAAAGATGATAAACGCCCTACAAGATATATATATATATATATATATATAGAGAGAGAGAGAGAGAGAGAGAGAGAGAGAGAGAGAGAGAGAGAGAGAGAGAGAAAGATGCACGTGGCCGAGTGGTTAGACCATGAGTGACCATGAGACCCGGGTTCGAATCTCAGCATGGTCGATTAGTCAGGAAGGAGACTTCCTGATGTTATCGGACTGGAGGGGTCGTTCCCAGCTGTCGAATTTACTGTATTTGAACCGAACTTGCTAACCGAACGCGCCTCTGTGACCAAATCGGTAAAGGCACGTCAAGCTAAATGACGGTTCCGTATAGGATACAGGTTCGAATCCTGTCGGGCGACGAATATTTTCTGTGAAAATTTCTCGGACATTCAGGCCGGTAAATATTGTTTAATACTGTTTATTATAAACAGAGCATTTACTTAAATATTTGTATCTATAAAAAAAAAAAGAATGTATAAACATAAAATGTCTTTATATATGCGCGGTACATATTGGAAACCGCTCATTATCAGTGATAGAGCTAACATATTCAGTCGTATGGATATGAGTTTTATAACCCTGGATTTCAAGCTTTTGCGATCATCAGACATTTCTATCCCCTTCCACAGTTAATCATTTCTCTGATGACAGCAAAAACGTAACTCAGGGTTACAAATTCATATCCATACGACTGAATGAATAATATATATATATATATATATATATATATATATATATAATGAAATAGACAAAGTCCGACAATTATTTTTAAGACATTTTTATGTTTATACATTTTTTTATAAATACAAATATTTCAGTAATTTTCCTGTTTATAATAAAGTATTAAACAACATTTACCGGCCTGAATGTCCGAGAAATTTTTACAGAAAATATTCGTCCCCTGACAGGATTCGAACCTGTATCCTATACTGAAGCGTCCTTTAGTTTGACGTGCCTTAACCGATTTGGCTACAGAGAAGCGTTCGATTAGTAAGGTCGAATTTACTGTCTTTAAACTTCAATCTTCCATGAATCTCTCACGTACATTCATATCTGCTCAAAGCGCATCCAAATGTAAACAAATGACGTCACACATTATGAATATATATATATATATATGTGTGTGTGTGTATTGTATATATATTTGTGTGTGTGTGTGTCCGCGTAAGGGTTGCGGTATGTAGATTTGGGATTGTAGCAAGTTAAGAGTTTAAGACACTGGATTGTGTTGCGTGATGACTTTAGCGATAAATACTAAATGTTGTCAAACTTTGTCGACTATCACCGTCTTCATCACTATCGCCCCCTACTGCCGACCTTTTCGCCACCGCAACAACTCTTTAGCGCCACCGCTATCACCGCCAGAAACTGTTCTTCTTGGTCTTACGCTTCCATCTTGATCTCAATTAATTGAGAAACATTAGCCTCCCTTCTTCGTCATGTCGCATTCACTTCGCCCCACACCATCCGATTACTATGACCCGCCACCTCCTCTCGGCCCTGTGTAATGGGAATATTTCCCACCCTGCCAGATCTGGGCACTGCAGATCATTTCCTAAACTCGTATATCATGATAACCACAGCGTGATCCGATCCAAATGAGAATTATCAATATTCATCAAAATTTAGAGGTCAAGATGGCCGCAGTTATGTGCCCCTGATTCTTGACATTGTACAATTCCTTCTCTTTTACAACCAATTCCCCCATGTCATCTCTTTCTTCATTTCCCAATTCCCCGCCAAATCCGTCTCTCTATTCTTTTCTTATTTCCCATTCTTTATCTCTATTCCTCTCTCTCTGTCCTCTTTCATTGCTGATAGAGTCGGATTGCAACTCTCTCTTCACTGGTCGTGACGATGTCCGTCAGATTTTCATTGTTAATCTCTTTTTAGACTATCACTATTACGCCATTTCCTTTATTCCTTCTCATCACACTACCGATCTCTTTCTTATTATTTATGGTGCATCATTTAATTCTTATCCCCCCTCCCACTCTCTCTGTTTGTCTGTCTTTCCATGACGTTATTTATTTTTGTCCCCCTCCACAGTTAATCGTTTTATGATATCAGTCTTTTTGCCCCTCTCTTTAAAGAGTAGCATTCAATTTTTCTCACATATTTTCGTAATGTAACCCCTCTCTCATTATATATAATATCGTACGTCACCCTCTCTTTTTTTCTGTTATCTCATTTTCTGTCTATCTCTCTTTATATAAATTCTATTTTCCTCTCTCTCTCTCTCTCTTATTGTGCTCCTCTTCTCGTGTTATTTTATCGCTACACACTGTCTTTTCTACGATTCTGTCTTCCCTCTCTCTTTCCCTGTTAAGCTGTCCTTTTCTGCTCTAAAATTCCATTTTTCTGAGCTGCTATCCTACTTTCTTTTGCACGTTATTATTTTGTTGTCCACCGACAGACAAATTGTACATATGGGAACTAGTTAGGACCACATAAAGACTATGAGGTATTATGGTGACTGTAGTAAGAATGGTAAGTAAGAATGTGTTGTTTTGGTGTAAGGAATACAGTAATTGTGGTTAGCCAAATTTAAGATGAGACAGATTGAATACCAGCCTTCTTCTATTCCCCATTTTGGCCTTGTGCCACATTTTTGTATTTTCCAAAATAAATATTACTTTCTTTTGCTCGTCAGGCAACTTTCTCACCACTCCCTCTATTTCATTTTGTTTTCTCCCCTCTTTCCCACTCTCTTTATCAGGACGCTCCACACATTCTATTTTATGTTTTGTTGCTTCTCTCTCTCTCTCTCTCTCTTTCCATCATTGATTTCCTTATCCCCCTTTTCTTCTGCCACCTCTCTACCCCATCTTCCCCTTAATAATTTTGCTGCCGCATTGTTATAGCATTGTTGTCTGGCTGTGCTGTCTCGTTTTTTGGGGGTGGGGGGGATTGTCATTCACTGGAAATAAATGTTTATAAAAACGCTGACGTCGATTTCTCATGGGCGCCGCCATTTTGTTTTTGATCAGATACTCTGAAGTACAGAGGAAACTGAACAACACCCTCGACACAAAGTATGATAAAAATACTTCTCCCAGCAGATCGTACTGTACGCTACTATATGTCTATGCTTCTTATTAATAGCACAAAGCGCTAGTTAGCTTATAGCAGAAACGCTAGGCAGGATATGCATAGAACGTAATATATACGTCGACAGCAGGCAATGCAAGTTTCAAAAAGACGTATAAGTAAGTACGTACACAGCAGCAGAAGTGTTAATTAAATACTGCCAGTTGAAATATTCCTTTACTTGCATCTGCTTCGTAATTGGAGTTATTGAATATTTTCCAGCGGCGCCAGTTATCGTTGACCGAGTCCAACTAAAAGCCAGGGTTTCAAATGATTAATTTTAAAACAAATAGATACTTCCTGTGATAAAATGTCCCTTTCTCAGTCTGGAAACTTGACCCCAGGGCTCTAGCCAAACCGAGGTATTTCCATTCTATAATGCTGCCTCACTTCGTTGTCGAAGAACGCTTCCGCTAATACAGTGGTTCCCAACCGATTTTGGACCATGTTCCACTTTGGTATTTCTAAAATTCTGTTGCCCCCACTGTAATATTTAATTCTTACATACTCAAAATTTTACTGCAATTCACGTGAAGGAAGCTTAAAAGGCCATTAACTTGGTCTCTAAACAAGCCTCCAAAGACCATGGCTTCCATGAAAGAGGAAAATTAAAGAACAACAAAAAGACAGTTAAATATATATATAGTTTCAAAACATATAACAGAGAACTGAAAGGTAGAAATATAAAATATTTGAACAAAAGCTTATTCTGTAATATACTTTGATCATTTTAATCATGAAATAATAATGGAAAATGTAATTTGAGCTCATTACATAAATGACTGTTAGTGAGACCCTTGCTCTAGTACGATGATTATGCCATTTATCATGCAGAACAGTTTTTTAGAGTAATGATTACGATCCCCACTGAGTTTTCCCACACCTATGACCTTGCACCAAAGCCAAACACCATCCACTCCTCCTTTGTCAACACCATTCTGGATAATCCACCATGGTTAAAGAGCCTAGTTTACTTTGCTAGTTAATCTATAACTTGGTTTGGAAGAGAAGAAATGGATTCATGCCTTTTCGAAGGGTATTTGTGCGAAAGTGAATGCAATAAATTCAACCGGAATTTAAACATGTCACACGGATTTCTCATTCCACGCCGCTAACCAGCATATCCAAAGACAAAGTAAACATTGTCAATAACCACAGATAGCACCCGCCTATACAAGCTTACATCACTTGGTATTCCCAATTTGTCACCCATCTAAATACTGATCAGGCTCGACGTTGCTTAACTTTGGTGATCGTACGAGAACCGGTGTTTCAACATGATATGGCCGTAAGCCAGAGAGAAACAGAAGGTTCTAATGACTTTGTGGGAATGAGTGGCTGATCGAGGACAGGCTCATGCTACAGAATTAAACATTGCTTCGAGCTACAAAGGGTAGAAAGTTGTGGAGAGCCATGACCAGCCACGTCCTGAAGGTGCATAAAGGAAAAAATACCGTTAATTTTTCATGAATGGTTCTTCTACTGACGATTTAAAAACTTATGGGGTTTACTGCAATTTTTTTCATCTTGGTTTTAATCTATTTATAATTTCGCCTCGTCTTTTGCTGATCTCTAGTTTTTAACTCATAAATTCATCTTTGCTGATCCGACCAACCTTCTTCTACGTGTCGTGTCCGTTCAGCATGTTGACGATCATGGCTCTCCACAATTTCCTTTACTTCATAGCTCTTAGTAAATTTTATCTTCTTGCTATCTCTCCGAAACCCGTTTCTGCCAAGCATTTACACAATATCGTTAGGTAGGTTATTCGCTGCTTGCCTTCAACATGTCCTGTGAGTATCATGTTTTCTAAGCCTTCTCTCCTCATAGAAATTTCAGCTATTTCTTCCTGATTCTAATTATAAGTCTCCTTTTCGCTTCCCTTTCTCTAAATCTTCCACGTTGCTCGCATGTTCAGTCTATGTTCTCGGCATCATCCTATAAAACCACATTTAATATTACATAACAGTTCTGTGCGCTTTTCTTTGTTTCTGTTTCTTCAAGTCCCTTCTTCATCTGCGAGGAGATTTTCCAGCATTCACTGTCATATAGGGGGACTGATATTACATAACAGTTCAGCACTCTTTTCTTTGTTTCTGTTGCTTTAAGTCTCTACTGGATCTGTGAGGAGATTGTCTAGTATTCACTGCCATATAGGAGTATTGATATTACATAATAGTTCAGTACTCTTTTCTTTGTTTTTATTGCTTCAAGTATCTTTTTCATCTTTGAGGAGATTTTCCAGCATCCACTGCCATACAGGAGGACTGATATTACATAATAGTTCAATACACTTGTCAATATTTATGACGAACTTTCTTTGTTTCTTAATGCTTTGCTTAGACTTTGAAAGACACCTTTCGCTATCCCAAAATGCCTTCGAATTTCGGTGTCGCACCTTCCGTCCTCTGTTAAAACACTTCCCAGATATTTAAATTTTGATTTTGTCCTCTCCAATTTGCATGTTAGGCTGTTCTTTTTGCTGATATCCATATATTTCGTCTTTTTGCAATTGATTTTTAGCCTTATCTTCTCTTTTTCTTTCACTACTTTTGCAGGATTTCTTGTGCTTTCCTTTCGCTGCCTGCTATCAACACCGTACCATCTGAATATCTTATGCTGTTAACAGTGCGGCCGCCAATAATGAAATCTGGTAGAACTTCGAATTCTCTCAAAATCACCTTACAACATAGATTGAAGAAGTCCGGTGAGAAGACACATCCTTGTCTTACACACTTTTCATTAACATTCTACGTCCTTTTATCGAGTCTTTGTCACGACAACTTCCAGAATATCGAAAATCAAGACGGTCTATTTCCTGTTTTGCATTTTCTAACTTTTCGCATTGATAAAGTGTCTTAACATACCATGTATCCATTGAGTTCTTTTCTTTGTTGCGGACAGACGCTAGATGACGGGAAGGAGATACCTGTCGCCCATGTTTTAACTAATCGGGCGAGAAGTCAGTTCCAAATAACTGACTTCTTTTAAGTTTTTACGGAATCGTGCACTGCCACGATTGTTTTGTGGAGCGACAGTGGTATGGTTTTCCATTGCCTTCTCCACGATGTTATTATCGAGACACTAGCTAGTCACTAATCCTCCGAAGTTTGCGTGCCCTTAAGTAAACTTATTTTTCTTACTACTGGTTTACTAACCATTTTGCTCACTCAGCGAGGCAGAATAATCGATTTAGTCGTCGAAAAAAACGACATTCGCACCACTCGATTCTACGCCTGTTGTTGGCTCTGTCACATTATTTGCAGGATTAGTCTTCGGATTTATATACGTGTGCGAAATTCTCGCCCATGAGTGATAGAAGCAAAGAGTCAAGACCTTTGTTTATTTCCGGGACTCATCGGAAGTCAGTGGATGAGCCCGACAGATAAAGACATGGCCGTTTAATGAAGTAATGTGATGTAATAAAGTAGATGTTATTGAGTTTTGGGATGTTGTTTAGAAAATCGGCAAATTCTACGACTGCTCTGGTAAGCACAGACGCTAAGTACGCCGCTGGTTCCGAGTTTTTGTCTGGCTTTGGTCATTATCAAGAAAGGAAGATATTAACCGTGGTCCTCAGCCTTTTCTACCCGATGTACCTTTTCACAATAAGTCGAAATATCAATCCGACTTTCCAAATAATATGCATATAATATTGAAAATCTTCATTCATTTTCATATTAGTACATATACATCTATTTTTATAGGGAATAATACAAATTTAATAGCAATAGAAAATGCTGACTGAGTTTTAAACTTGAATACATCTACAGTAAGTTGCATTAATTTATAACTAATTTTTAAATAAATAAACTGAAGCCTACTTCAAGAAACAAAAAGTTCTTTAGAATGCCAGGGTATTGTAATTCAACAGTTCAGTTATGTGCCATGCGCGATACACACATGGAACATAAACATGACTGACGAGGCAGTAGGTTGCCATTTCTTTCTGCGGTAGACCAGTTGCTATCCAAGGCTATCTATAGCCGGTCTGTCCCGCTATTTATCCATAGCTGGGTGGAGAAGAATAGGATTCATACATTTCCCAATGGTATTAGCACGTAAGTGAATATAATGGATTCGACTGGAATTCGAACTCGGCTCTCCTTAATCCGAGCCGCTATCCATTATTCCACCGTACCTCCTCCTGGAAACTTAACAAGAACTAATACGAAATGTAGACAGTTCTTATATATTGGGTTGTCAGGAAAGTTCTTGCCGATTTTTAGCCGTTCATGTTCCGTCACGTTAGAACACGTCAAATTTATCGACAGATATAATCTGCTGACATTTCAGATTAGATCACACTTCAAACTATGTTTTAAGAAAGAAAACTTAAAATTACTTAATTCGTGTCAATTTTCCATCCCTATGAAAATGGAAGATTATAATGTGCATTTTAGACAATTGATGATTTATTTTTTACCGTAAAGGCAAATATGCCTCGCAAGCACCAACAAAAAAAAAAGAAAAAAAAAGATATGTACTGTGTACGGTGAAAATGCTTTAATTGACAGAAGTGTACGGAAGTGGTTCGCTAAGTTCAAATTTGGTGATTGCAGCCTTGTTGATGAAGAACGCTCAAACAGAACCCCCGCCACCACCACCACTACAGATGATAACCAAATCAAGATACTGATTGAGAATAACCCGCATTACACAACGCGGGAATTGGCAGAAATACTAAATTTATCAAACACCACTATCCAAGAGTACTTAGTGAAGACTGGGTACTCAAATCGGTACAGTGTTTAGGTACTACATGATTTGAGTGAAAAGAATCTTTTAGATTGCATTTCATCCATAATTTACTTTGTAAACGCAATGAAAATGCCGCCTTTTTTAAGCAAATTGTGACGAGTGATGAGAAATGGATCGTTTATAACAAAGTTCAGCGAAAACGATCCTGGGTAAGCAACATGAGCCAACTTTAACCAGATGAAAAGCAGGTCTTCATCCTAAGAAATTTATGCTGTGCATCATACGGTATTGAGTTCATTGCCGAGAAACCACCAAAATTCTGGGAAGATAGAATCTTTGAGTTCAAGGAAAAACGGAATTGTGCATCAAAATGGTTCATATTTAGTTGAATAAATATTTACTGGTATAATTTTGTTTTGTGTTTGCCCTTAAAAATCGGCATGAACTTTCTGGACAACCCAATATATATATATATATATATATATATATATATTGGGTTGTCCGGAAAGTTCATGCCGATGACCATGGAATATTAGTGTTTAAGCCTTTTTATTATATCCTTACTCTGTCCTGGACATTGAGTTCTACCTGGATTCTATCCTCTTGGAATTTTTATTCAAAACATATACATGTATGTGTATATACATTTTGCATATATTTACCACTAATTTATATATATATATATATATATATATATATATATATATATATATATATATATATATATATATATATATAGCCATCCACAGACTGTTTCGCTGTATCACAGCTCTTCAGTGTGGCTAGACGTGAGATTACTTCAAGCCAGGATCGAAACCAGACCGATCTAGCATCAGTCAGAGATCCTACCTCTAGGCTATCTTCGAATGGCAGAGGGAAAGGGAAATTTTAACGTGTTTCTATACGAAATAAAGCAGTAGCCGGGAGAGCTCAATTCATAGTTGAAGAGCAATGCGATAATAGCTACTGTTTTTAAAACAACCCCTTTCTCCAGAGAGCTCAACCGGATTTCCGGATATATATATATATATATATATATATATATATATGCATTTTCGGCTGACATGAAGTGTAAAAATGATATTGAATCCGTTGCTAAGTCTGGTCTGCAGTTAACAATGTTAGTTCACTGTGTCGTGTTAGACAATTTTTCTCTCCTGAATCTTACATATTTATAAGTCTACTATTCCTTTATACATTGAATATTGCTGCTACATGTGGTCCGGTGCTCCTTCTATATATGTAGAGATTCTTGAAAAAATCCAAAGAAGAATTAGTAATATTATTGGTGTTTGCCTGACATCTCGGCTTCACTCACTTTCTCATCGCTGTAATGTAGATTCTCTGTGCCTTTTCTATAAATACTTTCATGATAATTGTTTGGATGTGCTCTTCGCTATGGAACCTAAACTTCAAGTGCAGTACTAGATTGGCGACAAGGTATTGTCAGTTTACAGTTGAATTTGCTAGATGTGGCCATAAGTTCTATGCTAACATTTTCTTTTCTCGCACTTCTCACTTGTGGAACTTTCTTCCGGATCTCTGCTTTCCAGACAACTTTGATCTTTAAAAATTTAAATGCAGTGTCAATTGATATGTATTGTCCTGTTAAACGTTATTATAGTGGACACTTCGTAATTGAAATATTATCCCTCATTTTTATTTATTAAACAGTGAGTATTAGTTCTGTCGACCTGCGCATTCAAGAATACACAAGCCAATAGACATAATACACACGGGTTAATAAATAAAAACGGGCTGTCTATTTCAAATACATAGTATCCCCTATAATAACGTATTATTTGGAGTAATATATATATATATATATAATATATATATATATATATATATATATATATATATGTTATACCATAATACCTATTCTATTGTAATAGACTCTCCCACAGATAATAAGTAGTAGTAGCAGTGGCCGGTTGAGATCAGTGGTGTTGAGTGAGTCAGTCGATGTCGGACATTGGAGTATCAACCATCACAACTAGATTGCTGCGTCATTAACTCTTATTTCAAGTTCCTAACGTTTTGTACGTCGAACCTAATTTAGGATGACTTATTGAAATACAAGCCTCCACTGTGAAAACTACTCTACAACAATATATATATATATATATATATATATATATATATATATATAATTGAATATATAACTACAATTACTTACCGTAAAAAAACATAAATGGGTATATGTTACATATTAGAGAAATTTCTTGAAGTCGACCTGGATTCATCTTTAGCCATGTGGGTATCACTTTGTTCTGTGATCTCTCACTCTGTCTTTTCTCTTTCTTTCCTTTCTATTCTGTCTGTGGGATCTTCTTTATCTCTTTTCCTTATATTTCTTCCTCCCTATCAACTTCACTTCTTCTTCCTTTTTTTTCTATCTGTTCTCATCAACTTCCTTCTTGTTTCCGCTGAAAAGTCTCCATTTTACCTCGTTTCGTGAATATAATAAGTTCAGTGAAGCTGCAATAACAAAAGTTGATTATTAATTCCTTTTTAAATATAACCCATTTTAATTTGCTATTTGCTTTTGCGCCCTACGCTGTCATCAGTCAAAGATTTAATCTGAAATCGAGGCAAAAGTCATCAGATCAACGAAGACGACAATGAAAACGGTGACGAAAACAGCGGAAGACGAACTGCAAGCCATATTAATTCAACGCAATTGATAACTTAGAGACAGTTTAAATCAATTATATTGACTCTAGGATCAATTATTCGTTGATACGGACACGCTTCCTCTTCGTCTAACATGGTCTTTTCATCTTCAGGTGCGAATAAAGGGTATCTGATATCTCAGCTGGAACAATACCGGATGTCGGCACGTCAGCCATTTTCTTCTATTTCTCTTTCCTCTTTTCTTCATCTGACGTCGCCCACCACTCCATGTCGACTAGTAAATCGACCGGTAAATTTCCCCGCCGTCCGGTAGTAACCCTAATACCACTGCGACCTCCCCCCCCGACACACACACAAACACACACACACCGAAACGACCGATATCATCACCGCTATTCTGGATTCGCTCTCGTACAAAGCCTTCCCGCGCTTTCTTCAGATGAAGGCGGGAAACAGTTCCCTCGGTGATACAACCGACAATGGCGGTAGCAGTGGCATGTATCTCGGCGCAATCTATCACTGTCAAGTATTATAGCGAAATGTATGACAGCTCAGATCTGCTCAGTTGACTATTCGCCGGGGCAAATGATCTATGTTGCTCTAACAAGGATCAATGCCGTCAGCCATCTTTATGACCGGAGAGCGTGAACATTGCTGGACCCTCGTCAGGCGAGTAATGACACTGTATTAAAGGGTGACACTTCATGACACGATAATGAATGGACATTAATAGGAATATTATCCGCTAGATGGACCATAAGACTAACAGTAGTATTTACTGTACTTCTGCGCGGATCTTATATTCCGGCACATAAATTAAGCGGTCGGAACATCGCTGCGCGTGCATAAATCATATCTGGCGCTAGGAGATCATGTAACCGCACAGCGGTGCTATATCGACAAAGAACAGAGATTATGGACCCGATTGAAAGCTGCATATTTCTTCTTGGGACAGGGCAAGGAATATTTATTAATCGCGAAAGAGGATTGTTCATAATTTGGTACATGATTTCGTTTATAGAAAGTGGTCGGAATTTTCTTTTTCTTTTTCATCATCATCGTCATCTTGTTTTTACTATTATCCTTTCCTTTTTCAAACAATTCTTTTATAAAATTCATTTATTCATTCTTCTTTTTCTTCCTCTTTTTTTACTATTACGATTTTTTTAAAAGTAATCCCTCTTCTTCTTTTTCTATTTTTCTTTCTTTCTTTCTTCCTTCAATTCTTTATAAATTTAATTTCCCTTCTTTTATTACTGTTATTGTTTTTACCTTTTCTCTCGAATTCTTTTAAAATTCATTTGCCGTCTTCTTCTTCTTCTTCTTCTTCTTCTTTTATCATTTTCATTTTTTCTTCTTTCTTCAATTCTTTATAAATTTTATTTTCCGTCTTGTATTACTGTTGTTATTTTTTTCCTTTTTTCTCGAATACTTTTACCACTACTACTTTTTCTTTCTTCCAATTCTTTTTAAAAATGATTTTTTTTCTTTTATTACTGATATTATTTCTTTCTCTTTTTCCTCGAATTCTTTTACCTTCCTCTTTTTCTTCTTCGTCTTCTGTTCCTATTATTTTTCTTTCTTCTACCGATTCTTTTTAAAATGAATTCATTCATTTCTTCTTCTATTTCCTCTTCTGTTACTATCAGATTTTCCTTTGCTTTTTCTTTCCAATCCTTTTAAAACGTAAATCTCTTTCTTCTTCTTCTTGCCTTACGGCCATAACACGTTGAAACATCAGTTCTCGTACGATAACCGAAGTTAAGCGATGTTGAGTCTGATACCTAGACGGGTGACCGATTGAGAAAACTAACGACTGTAAGCTTGGATGTGCGGGTGGTGTAGTGGATAACAGCTTAGAATGAGAAATCAGAGAGCAAAGTTCGAATTTCAGTCGATTTCGTTACATTCTCTTACTCGGAATTACTATCGCTAAAGGTATGAATCCGTCTATTCTCGCCCCCAACGCCAGTTATTTTAACTTTTTTTTTTCGTAACAAGGGTTAGAATTAAGTTAGGTATAACAGTAATTTTAGGGTGCCATCTTTTATCAATTACAAGATCCTTATATTTATTTATTTATTTTGTGATCATCTTTAACAGAAATATTTTATCTGGTGACACTGCCATATGTACGAGAAGACGTTTTTCTGTAGTCTTTAATTATTATGTCTGCTCTCTTAGCTTTTATATATCTGTCAGTGTGAGTGGAAGAATCCCACAGAATAATGACTTCATGGTCTTCTGTGACTGGTTCATTGCTTTCCGTGTGTGTGTCTGTGTGTTTATGTATGTATGTATGTATGTATGTATGTATGTATGTATGTATTTAAATGTAAAAGTCGACACTGAGGTCATTACCAAGCGGCGACAGTCGGTTTCATGCTTGAACGCGACATTCAGGAACAGGACCACTTCGTAAGAGATTTAAGTAACTTAGTAAGAAACATAAAATTTCATAAACAACTAAATGCTTTTCAGAAAACGAAAAAAAAAAAAAAAAAACTAAAAAGAGACATGTCACATAGTTACATGAGTAACTACCGACACCAAGGTTCGAGCTTGACACTCTGAACTTTTGAATATATGCTTTCCGCCAGGTGTATACATAGCGGTGTCAGGCTACTGACTGACGTGATTATTGAGTGGAACTATCCAGTTGAATTAGTGTGCGTCGATGATTTGGGTTTTGATTTAGGATTTATCAGACGTTAAGTCGAGCCGCGCTACTAACAAGGTATTCACTGAAGTGGTTAATTATCTTTGGTTGTCTTTTACTTTTTTGTTCTTGTTAGTATTTATTTACAGTTGTGATTAAATACTGTTTTATTTTATCCATTGCCCTCTCGAGCTATACTTAATTATTAATGGCCACTGTACGTCCCAGAAAGATATAACTAAAATAAATAACTCCCTAACATATTTATCGCAGCGAACAAAACTAGAAATTTATATGACCGAAGCCCCCCCCCCCGACAAAAAATGCCCCCACAGCAAACTACTAAAGGACAACATAACTAAAACATAGAAAAAGGCACCAAAAACTACAGAATATGATATTAACATATTAACATGGAAGCTAAAAAAACACACCTAAAAAAAATCGAGTTCCTAGATATCACATTCAACCTAAGAAAAGGTAAATATTAGCAATATAGAAAATCCAATGACATACCACTTTATGTAGACACATTTTCCAACCTTTTCCAGCGATAACCAAACAGACCCTACAATCAGTTAACCACGAGTTATCTGAAAATTCTTCTAGTGAAAAACCATCTACAACAAAGGCAAAAAACATTATGACACAGCCTTTAAAGACAACGGATTTCAGCAGCACTCACATACACATCACATGATACAAAAAAAATAAAACAACAGGAAAAGTAAAATCATATAATTCAATCCACTGTAAAACAAAAATGTAAAAACAAATATAGGAAAAATATTCATTAAACTTATATACAAACACTTCCCCTATCAAGCATTCTTCATGAGATATTTAATAGAAATACGGTAAAAATCAGCTATAGTTGCACAGAGAACATAACACAAATAATAAAAAGTACAAGAGAAAAATAATCATTAAGTCACCCGCACAAACAAAACCCATCTGCAGAGCAAAGAACGAATGCCACTTAAATGACAACTGCTTGTGAAACAATATAATATACCAAGTCACCATAAGGGATTATGAAGAAAAATATACATAGGAATAACTGATGGACACTGGAAGCATAGAAACTATGCACACAAAACATCTTTTACAAGCAGTAAATACACAAAATAGCTGCATTTATTGTATTTGCAATCAAATTTCTTCAAAAGTCATAACTGTTCAGTTTTGTATCTGAACCAAAAACGAAAGCAATTTCTAAAGAATTAATGGATTCTCTTCATTGATTAATCAAACAAATTTTTATTACTGCATTGTGACTACATATATATATATATATATATATATATATATATTATGAAAATAAAAAATATAAGATCAATTTTGCCCTTCATGATAAAAAAAAACAAACAGCTGACCAGGTTCACACTCACTCAACAGAGCTAGAATCAAGGGAATACATATCACGATATAAAATATAAAAGACATATATTGTGCAATGTTAAAAGCAGAACAATCTATATTAAAATAACATCAAGTCCTAACAGACACCCCCACTGTTTACAGAGGGAGGGCTGTTAGGACTTGTTATAAATTATAATATATAAATTGTTTCTGATAAAAATTGTTCCTAATGTCTCCAAATGTAAAAGTGAGCAAGCACGACTTTTTGGACTTTTTATGAAGAGCTTCGTAATGGCAGAACCATATGTACTGTTGACAATGTCAGTAAATTACAGCTTTGTTGAATGAGAGGGAAACTGGTCGACTGGTTGTTTTTTTAAGATGAAGGGTAAAGTTGGTCTTACCTTTTTTATTTCGATAATAAAGTTCTGTACCCCAAAGAAAATTATGATATATATATATATATATATATATATATATATATATATATATATATATATTATGTATATTTTATATGCGCAGTACTTAGTGGCAAGTTCTCAATATCAGTGATAGAGCTAACATAATGTGTATATATGTTTGGTCGAATGCAGAGATGTGTATCTGCGCCTAACATCGAATTGTTTATATAGGTGTGTTTGTGTGAACTAAAATGCATACACCTATATGTATGTGTGTCTATGTGTGTGAGAGAGCCATCCCAAACAAACACAGGAGAGAATTCCCTCTTGCACCACCAAACATAATCAAACACAAATATGCATATATAGATGCATTTTAAAAAAATAAACCAGTTTGTCTGATGATTGCAAAAGCATGAAACCCAGGGTCATAAACTAGCATCCATCTCACTGCATATATATATAAGTTTGACAATCACAAGGGTGTGAAACCCAGAGTCACAAACTCACATCAATCTAACTAAATATGTTAGCTCTATCACTGATATTGAGCACTTTCCAATAAGTACCATGCATATATAATATATATAAATAATATATATATATATATATATATATAAATGGCTGACCACTCGTATTTGAAGATGCTTATTTACTAGCTGTTTCAGACACTTTCTGAGGCACATGTATGTTTGTTCAACACCCACAGAGCCCAACTGTGATTTATACTACATCTATGCTGTGTGGACTTTAGTTTCTGGGAGAGAGCACGTAATCTAGCATGATCAACAGTCTGAACAAGGCCAGCACTCTGAAATCCTCAGTCACGATGGCATAGCACCTCCAACCACACACTTTAACATTTTATTTAGTTCCACAGCATTTTCTTTTTTTCTCAGGCTTTGCCTCTTATGCGGTCTTTCTTTCTCTATTTTCTTTGGGAAGCTGACATTATTACTGAATTTGAATAATTATAAAAAATATTGAAGCAAGCAAAGTTGGCTCACTGTTACCAGAACATTTTTCTCACCAGAATCCATCCTGCACATTTACAAATCTACCATTCGTCCATGCACTGAATACTGGTGCTCCTGACATACAGAACACTAGAGAGGCAGAGAGAAACAGCAAGGAACATACCTAACAAATGCATTTATAATGGATGGCAGAATAGGGACTAGAAGTGATGGTGATAAGTTAAGCGTTACTAAGACCTACAGAAGACAGGAGGTTGTGGAGTACCATGATCGTTTCATTTACTGTTTCATTTCTTTCCACTTCCTGAATTCTGTGGGCAGCTTCAGTGAATTTGAAGCCCAAGTTAAAATATTGCTTCAATAATTTTTCTCATCAGAATCCATCTACCATTCATCTGTGCACTGAATACTGCTGCCATATCTGGTCTGGTGCCCCTGCTGTTCATCTTGAAAATCTTGCCAAAATCCAAAGAAGGGTCTGCAATGTAATCAATCCTGACTTGGCATCTTGACTTCAGTCACATTCTCACAGATGTGATGTGGCTTCCCTCTGTTTTTCTACAAATATTTTCATGGCAACTGCTTTGACAGGGTTTTTTTCCCTGTTGCTCTGATTACATGAATTTAAGTGTGCTACTAGATTGGCATCTAGGTCCCACCCTTTTACTGTTGAACTAGCAAATTGCAACCACCATTTCTACTTCAACAGTTTCTTTTCTCGAATTTCCCGCCTGTGAAACTCCCTTCTGTTTACTTGCAACACCAATCACCATCTTCTGTCTTCTTGAATCTCGTTTGTCTTTTGTTCTTTCCTCAATTCTTCTTATTCTCAGTCTTCACTTTCATTTTCATTCCCTGTAACCCCTGCACAGTATTGGCATTCCTGCCTTGCTTGGGGTGAAATGATTAAAAAAAAACTTTTTCAGTTGGCTTGAAATAGCCCAGGAACTTACAAGATAAACACACAGACACACTGAGTGTCACAGATTTTCTTCATTTTCTTATGTCAATATCCACTGATGTTTTACAAACAAAATTAGTATGCATACATATATATACACACGCGTTCATTTGTGTGTGTGTTTTCAGAGAACAATGACCTAACTTGTAGAGGAAAGACATTTTCAGAATAGCAAAGGACAACTGGAGCATAAAGAACTGGACAGAATCTGCAATACAACAGAATCTACTTTATTGACCAGCCATAAAATCCTACTTGCAATATTAAGCATTCCCCATTGAGTATATATAAACATAAAGGACCCTCCAGATCCATTATTTGTTTAATTCTATAAATGGGGTCCAAAAATATGTTAACAGCATTCATTTATTCATATGTTGTTTGCTTGCAAGGAAAGGTTGTATGGAGATTCTTTCTGTTGCTTGAAATGTTGCATCTCAGCTGCAAAAACAAATCCTGAAACTCCTTTTTAAGGAGAGCTAGCAGCTGCATCGTCACATTCTCTTGGATTGCCTTTATGTCTAGAAATCTTGTTCATTTAAAATGGAATTGCAGTTAACTATGGTTTTTTTATGTGAAGATGCCTCCCTTCCAACTCTAGGTCATTGTCATCATCTTTATTTTGTAACCAAGATTTTTATTTTTCCTTTACAATGATGGCATTGATGACTAAATTCGCCACCAATGTGCAGGTTCATGACAAGAAGCTTCCAGTTTCCCCAAAACCTGTTCCCGTCATCCATTCTCATTGCTGTTTGGCTGTGTAAGAGTTGGTTGAAGGTGAAATTAGAGAAGAAAGTGCTGATGATGTGAATTTGCTTAAGGTGGACCTCACCTTGCTAGGAAGTGAAGTGGCCCACACACCTGATTTCATGACCTTCCTCTGAGACATATATAGTATGAGACATGCAGAATCCAGTTATGAAACTGCAACGGACTGCTGCCGACACTGTTATAATTTTGAGTGACGCTTTCTGCAACATGTCCATCATGTGTAGTCCTCTTCATCCGCTGGTTCAACTGTTGAGATCTGTTGTAATCATCCTCTGCTTGTTCCACCGTTGAGTTATTTGGAGTTGGTTGCACTTAATCTGGGTCCCTGTCTTCAACATTGCTGCCAAAATTGGTCCCATCAGGAGTTTAGAGCTCCCAACAGCATCGCTCTCAGTGTCATTGGACCACACAAGCACCTCCATGATAACAGGGAGCAACCATCTGAGGTACCTCTAAGTACTGGACTATAAAAGAAATAGTCAAAATGGGCAGTAGTCAAATTGAATTGCATAAAGCTATACTACATGCTTAATGGATACGTTAGAACATTTGCAACTATGTCTCACTGTTTTACTATTGAATTACCCAGATGAAACTGTATGTTCTCTAATAATTCTTGCACTTCTCTCCTGTAGAACTCTCTTCAAATTTCTTGTTTCCTGCCACCTACAATCTTGAAAATAATACATGCAATGCCAGTTGCCATCTTCTGTCTCCATGAATTCCATTCTTTTATTCTTTTTATACTCACTTCTCTTCAAAAAAGTCTTCTCATTCTCTTTCACTTCCAGTAATCAGTTGCATTTTAGTGGTATTATAGCCTTGCTTGGGGTGGAATGATTTTTAAAAAACCTTCCATATGGGTATTATATGCAAAAAAAGTAGAAATGAACAATCCAAATGATGTGTATCTAAAATCAAAGCAAAAATGTTTACAGCAGGGGAGGATCAATTATTCAAAGTACCATACTCAATACACATTTGGGCGATAATATCTTGTTCTATTCATGACTGCTTCGGCAGGAGATTTTCCTACAATTTTTTGGCATTTCTTTCTGCAGTAGACTGGTTACCAATCAGGGCTAAAGAACTCAGTCTGTCCTGCTATTCAACCCATAGTCAAGGGGAGTAGAGATGGATTCATACCTTTCCCAAGGGTATTTGCGCATAAGTAAATGTAACGACTCCAACTGAAATTTGAACTTGGCTCTCTGGTTTCTTATTCCAAGCCATTATTCATTACACCACCTGCACATTCTAGCTTAGTAAGAGTTAATTAAACCAAAGAAGGTATGAATTACTAAATCAAGAAGTCAATTTCAAATTTTGGTCTATAGTGTAAATACAATGCCTCAGGAGGTTCTGTAGTATGTCCTCTAATACTTCTATTCTTTACCATAATTCTGTTGTTAATGTCCAAAATCTGCAGGAACAAAGACTGTGAAATCCAGTGGACTGATCTTTGATTTTTGGTAAAGCTTCATGTCTTTCCAGATAGATTTTAGTTTTCTGACAACTTCTTTTTTAAATCATTCGAGCTCAAAGAAGGTAACAGAACTACTAGCACATAGAGGAATACTGAGTGTAAAAAATTATTAAAAAGAGTGAAAACAAAAAGAACCGAATTTATGATGACGAAAGATAATGAGTAACATTGCATTTAAATTTTTGAAGACCAAAGTTGACTGGAAAACAAGAATACAGAAAAGAGAGCCACAAGCCAAAGGTCTGAAAACAGAAACTGTTAGCATAGAACTTAGAGTTACATCAAGCTATTTTGACTGCAAAATAATGAGATCTTGCTGCCAATCTTTTAAATTCATAGAATTTAGGTGCTATAGTGGAAAATTCATCAGAACATTTACCATGAAAGTCTTTATAGAAAAGCCCACAGGGAAGCAACTTATGGCAATGGAAAAGCGACCGAAGTCAAGATGCCAAGTCAGAACCAGTAATATTGCAGATTCTCCTTTGGATTTTATGAAGTCTGTCCTGCTATTCAACCCATAGATGAGGAGAGTAGAGATGGATTCATACCTTTCCCAGGGGTATTTGCGCATAAGTGAAGCATAAACTTGAGTCAGTCAGTTAAGTTCCATACATGATATTTCTCTTACATACACATGTATATAGACATTTATATACACATGATATATCTCTTATGTATGCATGTATATACACTTTTATATATACGTTATATCTCTTATATACACATATATATACACTTTTATATACACATGATATATCTCTTATATACACATGTATATACACTTTTACATACACATGATATATCTCTTATATACGCATGTATATACACTTTTATAAACACATGATATATCTGTTATATAGACATATATATACACTTTTATATATGCATGATATATCTCTTATATATATACAAATGCTTATATCTCTTTGGATTCATGACTGATTCTATATGCAAAAAAGTCTGTTTGTTTGTAGAAAATAAATAGAAATGAACAACCCAAATGATGTGTATCTAAAATCAAATATTTACAGAGTAGGATCAGTACATCAAAGTGTCATATGTTGCACATGCTTGGGCAATCATGTCTTGTTTGATTCATAATTGACTAAGAAGATTTTCCCATACTAGGTTAGTGTTTCTTTTTATGGTAGAGTGGTTACCAATCAAGGCTATAACACCCAGTCTGTCCTGCTATTCAAACCCATCGCTAGAAGGAGTAGAGATGGATTCATACCTTTCCCAAGAATATTTACGCACAAATTAATGTAATGAACCTCACTGGAATTCGAACTTAGCTCTCTAATTTCTCATTCCAAGCTTGTTAACCATTACACTAGAATAGATCAATTTTTTTTTCATTTTTGACAGTAACAGGAATAAATATAGAATCATGAATCTTTAAAACTTAAAATCTAATTTAGTGCCTCCTTAACATTTGGTTTAGCCCCCACCGCCCCGACACACTTTTAACATCTGACTTTGCTCCACCCACTTTTAACATTTAACTTAGCCTACCCCACTGTTAACATTTGACTTAGCCTCCCCTCACATTTAACATTTGACTTAGCCTCACCCCACTTTTAATATCTGACTTAGCCACCACCCACTTTTAACATTTAACTTAGACCCCTCCCCTTACACTTTTAACATCTGATTTAGCCCCAACTTATTTTGTGGTTCAGTAGCTGCATTAAATTTTGTCATAAATTCATCTCAATAAAGACCACTCCTCAATGAAAATAATTTTTTCAAGTAAATCAGTTTATATAAAAAAAAGGACTATAAATGCTTTCAAAAGTTTTAAATAATGTAGGCTTTACATTTGTAAAGAAAAATTCCAAGTTAATTCTTGACTGTCGAAAAAAACTGATTTTGATGGCACTGCTTGAACTAACCTATAGATTTTTGACCCAACACCGATTTTTATGATGGCTTAGTTTGTCGGTGGCACCGCTGTCAAAGATGGTTTTATTTTATGACAGTTTTATATACATTTGATTATCTTTCTTAGTTTTCTACTGCCCTTCAGTTTTGGTCCGCTCTTCACTGCAGTCTTGTATTTGCGGGGACACTTGTATGGTAATCGTCGTCCGATAGCCTCGTCTCTGTGACGATGATGGCAAGAAAATGATAGGGTTGCCGACGTCAAAGGCCATATTAAACCTCTCTAATGATGCTTCTTGATTTTGACCGCTTTATTATTACTCTTAAACTTGAACCTCTGTCTTTCTCCATTGTTGATTCTTCTCTTTCTATGTCAGATCAACATGGCTTGATGTTGTTGAGCTGGACTCAGTTGAAGCCAGTTTTCCCAGCCATGCCTTCAGCTTATAACCTATTATTTATGATAGATTTCAGAACTGCCGTCTTTTACTGCAAGATAACAGTAGGGCAATTGTGGATGTAGCTATATGGTTACAGCTTAGAACTGTAGAATTTTAAAAACATTGAAATTTAAGCACTGGTATCCTTTTTGTTAAAAGAGAAAAATAATAACATAGTGGCAAAAAAGTATCCTTCTTTTTAAAAGAAAAAAATAATAACATAACGGCAAAAAAGTAATTAGTAATATATCAATTAAAAACTCGATGAATCTAAGAAATTCATATCCATTGGGTAGGTAGAAAAATCCGGTATCGTAGATCTGTCAGGTTTCTTCAGAATGTGGGTGATAATGGCTCTCCACAACTTCCTATCCTTTGTAAACCTAAGCAATGCTTCTCTCTTTATTATCCATATGCCATCCATTTAAGCTTGGTAGGTAGGTCACTAGCTGTTTCCCACTGCCACTCTTGCCTTCAGAGGGACAAGTGAGTATCAAATTCTCCAAACACTCTTTCCACATTACATTCTCAGAAATTTTATCTGCCTTTTTCTAATTCTATGATTGCAGCTTAGAAAGGTGGTTCATTATAACATGCTAGTCATTTTTTCTTGGCAGAATCTATCTTACATATTTATAAGCCTACCATGCATCCTTGTTTTGATGGTCTGGTGCTCCTGCTATATATTTAGAGATTCTTGATGGAATCCATTGTTTGTAAAGTGAAAATAGAAGGAGGTGACATGCATCAACTTATCAGCCATATATATATATATATATATATATATATGTCTAATATGGATTTTGATATTATCCGGTTTACTTTGCATATGTACTTTGGAATTTTCAAAGTACTTGGGTGCTTGTATTACTGCTGAAATGGATTTGTCAAGTTAGTACATTGACTTCTTTTCTTGCATAATGCTATCAATGCTATCCTCCTGGGTATGATGATAAACTACCTGACAGCAAGGCCTCTGACTGGAAGGTTTTGAGGAGAGTGGAACCACCTCTTAATTGCTTTTGTCCTCAAGTCCACTTTGACCCAGGGAGTTAGCATACCCAGCTATGGGTAAATAGTAAATCCCTAAACTGGAGTCAAAACATGAAAATATAACATTTTATAAAATTACCAACAATATATTTTCATAGTAAAAAAATGAAAAAAATTACCAGTAATACAGTTTTAGAAAGAAAAAAAAATTATCCAAGCTCACAAGAAAATAAAATTTCAGCATTAAATCACCCATAAAGAGTTGATATCCCATTGACTAAACTATTGTTTGAGTTAATGTTAGAAATTGCTACCTTAAATATTTGAACCCCTGCATAATTCTTCTTCTACTGGTATGAGCCAGGTACCCTCAGTACCATTTTCTAATGAAATCTCCAATTTGTAATTCATATCTTGAGTTCTTGTGGAAAGCATTCTTTGCTAATTCATTGCAACTTCAGATTTCAGTGTCACATGTTCTGTTCCCTGTTAAAACAATTCCTAGATATTTAAATTTTGGTACTTTCTTGATTCTGGTTCAAATCTTGAGTTCTTGTTTTTGATAACAACTATACATTCTGTCTTTTTACAATTAGCAGTTAGTACTTTCTTCTCTCTTTTCTTTACTACCTTCTGTAGGAGGTCCCTGCAATTTCTTTTCCGTGTCTGCTATCAATTTTGTGCATACCTTATATTTTTAAGATTGTACCTGTCAATAATAAATCCTGATAGCATTTTAAATTCTCTCAGAATTGTCTCACTGTATAGGTTGAACAAATACATGGAGAAGACCCATCCTTACACCCCTTCTATTTTTGTATATTAAGTGAATTCATTTTTCTTTCCCAGTATGGTGGATAGCTGCTTGGATTCAGGAATCGGAGAGCCGAGTTCAAATTCCAGTCAAGTCTATTGCATTCACTTAGGTGCTAATACCCTTGGGAAAGGTATGAATCCTTTTCTCCCTCCCTGCTATGGGTAAATAGCAGGACAGACCGGGTTCTATCTCGTCAGTCATGTTTTGAAAGATACATAATCACTTAAGCATGTATCACGCATGGCACATAAAATGAACTGTATTACAATACCCTGTTTTCTGTATATATATATATATATATATATATATATATATATATATATATATATATATAATATAATATAATATGATAAATTTAATTGCTAATCTGTATGGCTAATTCCAGAGAGGATATAAATCTGGAGAGGTCAATGTAATAAACAGAGCAAGTAATAATTAATTAACAAATTGGAGACTTCAGAAAGCTATGGTAATATTTTATTTCACAAAATTTTGATTTCATGAAATAAAATATTACCATGGCTTTCTCAAGTCTCCAATTTTTAATAATGAATATATATATATATATATATATATATATATATATATATATATATATATATATATTATATGCATTAAAAATATATATTGAGAAATACATGGATGTGTGTTTATGTCTACCTGAGTGTGAACATACACAATTGTATGTGTGGGGAAGAAGAACTCTCAAATCAATTGAGATACTAACCCATCAAGGTTGCATTGTTTCCTATAGAATTTCTCTATATATTGAATGCTGGTTCCAAACAAATCAATGTAATTTGATGTAAAATAATTTATGCTGAGTATAAACAGCCTAACATTGTGTCCCTCAAAGGACATACAGGAGTGGTCATTACTGACTGAACAGTATGTGCTTGTTGTAAAGATATCAGCAAATATTTACGTTGTTTGTAGTGATATTCAATCAACAGTGTAAAGTCTATCTATATACACACATACACAAAGACATATATATATATATATATATACGCACATATATATATATATATATATATATATGTATGTATATATATATATACACACACACACACACACACACACACATGTATATATATATATATATATATATATAGGGTATCCAAAAAAAATTTGAAATCATTTTGCAGTCAAATAATTCTTGTTGAAATAAACTCAAATTTTCACAGAATATATAGAAACAGATCAAGATTTTATATTTAATGTTTTATTTTTGTTCTGTTTTCATGTTAAGCCATGCTGTTCACTCCCAAAGAGAAGTCATTTTGCATCTTGGAATATGATCACACACAGTTACCCAAGACTGTGCAGCATGCGTTTATACAAAATTTAGCAAAACTTCACAAACTGGCAAACAAATTTGAACTTGGTACCAAAGATTTAAAGAGGAAGGTTGCTTATACAGAGCTAAAGGATGTTGTAGACCATAATCGACATCAGGGTGTTTGGCAAGAGCTTAACTACCGAATTGACGTGTGCCATGCCACGGGTGGTGCACATATTGAACACTTATAAAATCAGTCCCATAATAAACTTATGTTGTTCAACACCTAAACTGTTCAATTTCATTAAGCTAGACTTAGTAGTTTTCAAGATAATTGCTTTTAAAATGACGTCAAATTTTTGGGATACTCTGTATATATATATATATGCAGAGTGAGCCCAAAAATTTTGCAAAGAATTGAGTGTACCTCATCACCACACACATATGTACACACACATATGCACACACACATATATATATATATATATAGAGATACACTCAATTCTTTCCAAAATTTGTATTTTCAATTTTCTTTGTATAGTTTATAATCTGCAATAAATATTTATCTCTTAATTAAATGTTCTATATCTATATCTATATATATCTATATCTGTCTGTCTATCTATCTATCTATATATATATATATATATATAGATAGATAGATAGATAGATAGATAGATAGATAGATATTAATGAATATTAAACACTTAAAATACCATAGGTAATAATCTTGAGTATACTCAAGAGAATGCAATGGAAATCCTACTTCTTCAATCCTCCAGATGATCTACAAAAAATGATATATATATATATATATATATATATATATATATATATATATATATATAAATAAATCAACAATGTTTTGCAGCAATTTTTCACATCAGCTTCAAAGTTTTCTAATTAAAAAGTTGAATAATTTTGGCACATTCAACATTATGGATAAAATATTGTGAATTTTATATAGTTTTTTTTTGATTTAGTTTGAGCTAATCAAGTTCATGCAATTTGACTGATAAAAAAGATCCCAGATTTATGTCAAAATCTTTAAAAATATTTCATACACCGGCCCTGTACTAAAAAGGGAGGAAGGATGCCTGAAAGAAAGGAATGGCAAACATACATTGTTCACAAAGATATTTCTTATGCTGCAATATATACAAATATATATAAATCAGTCACTATTTGTACCACACAGAGAAATTATAACACACAGAAACAACAGGAAGTGTCAAAGGGTGAAAATTGAGGAAGTCTTACTTGTAATATTTGCAATGTGGTTTCTTCCCTTCCACTGCTGGCTTGTGATGATGTCTATTGTCCTTGCGGTCTATATAGTAAATGGGGTTTGTTACCACCACAACCTGATGTCATTCACTGGCCATCATGTAAACTTCATCAATTCACCTTACCCATTGCATTGCTACTGTTATTATCTATTATTATTTTATTTTTTAAAATATATATATACATATATATATATATATATATATATATATACACACATTGCATGCCAAATTATTACTGAGATAACTTTTTTTCTAATATTTCAAAAACCATCCAATCAATTCACACAAAATTTTCACACAATGTTGGCAACACTGGCACCATATTTGTTATCAGCACAGTAATTTGAGCGTGCCAAATTATTAGAAAAGTGTCAGAATTTAGTGAAAAGATGGGCCGTAAAAGCAGTTTAATTGATGCTGAAAAGAAAACTATCACCTCAGAACTCTCAAAAGGTAAATCTACCCTAGAAATTTCTAAAATGATAGGGAGGTGTCATCAAACAATGAAAAAGTTCACCGCTGACCCTACACAAGTACGTAAAAGAGCAGATAAAGGCAAGCCGAGGGTTATTTCACGTCGTCTCATGTCACGACTTAAACAAAGAACCCTGGACTTACCAGTCAAGAGCTTTTCAGTTGCATTGGGGATCCTACTGTGTCTAAAAGTACTCAGTGTCGGTATCTGAGGGATATAGCAACAACAGTCAAACCTGTATCGAAACCTCCATTGACGAGAAATCACATTCAAAAGCAATTGAAACGGGCCAAGGACAATATGAAGATTGACTTCTCTAAAGTTTTGTCCACAGACGAAACTCAAGCAACACTTGATGGGCCAGATAGATGGTGCAAAGGCTGGGTAATGAACGGACAGGATCACCATCAGCGTTTGAGATGCCAACAAGGCAGTGGAGGCATAATGATCTGGGGTGGTATTATTGGAAAAACATTAGTGGGTCCACGGAGAGTACCAGATGGCATCAAAAGAGTTGCCTTCAGAAGGGCCATTGTTTTATAATAATAATGCTCCCTCACATGCTGCTCACAAGACTACTGAATATTTGAAACAGGCTTCGATGGACTTCGAAAAATGAAGCGAAGACTATATGCCAATGGATGACAATTCAGGAGCAAGGCTGAGTTGTGGGAAGCAATTCTTGACATATCTCGTGGCATTACAGCAGATGACATCCTACAATTAACAAATTCTATGGATCGTCGATTTCTTCAAGTAATTTCAAAACAGGGAAAGCACATTCCTTATTAATTTGTTTAAAACTGTGCCTTTGTTTGTATCTGTTATTATTTGTTTGATTATCTTTATTTATTAGCTTTTTTTGATCATAAACATTCACGTGCAACATTAATAAACGTTTTGTTTGCTCAATTCTGGGAATTTTACTAAACCTTTCTAATAATTTGGCATGCTCAAATCACTGTGCTGTTAACAAATATGGCGCCAGTTTGTTTACATTGTGCAGATCAGTACGAAAATTTCAGTGATTGTGCAGGTCAGTGTTGCCAACATTGTGTGAAAGTTTTGTGTGAATTGATTAGACAGTTTTTGAAATATTAGAAAAAAAGTTATCTTGATAATAATTTGGCACGCGGTATAGATATATATATATATATATATATATATATATATATATATATATATATATATATATACACACACACTCTACATCTTCAATTTTCATAAGGTAGTATTAATATAAATACAAATTTTATTATAACCTATCTATCTATCTATCTATCTATCTCTCTCTCTCTCTCTATATATATATATATATATATATATATATATATATATATATATATATATATTTATACACACACATCCACCCCTGAATATGTCATATGCTTTCCGGAATGTAAGATACAGTCCCTCCTTCTTCTACATGTTAAATTTCATAAAGTAGTATTCATATAAATACAAATTTTATTATAACTTAATTATGCACAGTAATAGATCATATGCAATATAGGTGAACAATTCAACTAGAAAAACTGAAAATTAATACAATGTATTTAAATACAAAATTAGAGACATGTCATTTAGCTAGTTTGCTTAAAAAAAACCCCAGTGATTATTACCTGAGTCATATTGCAATAATTGTAAGTAAATGCAATACCAGTAATCATTTTCTGTTCTATGAATATAGTGCCTTGTAAATTTCTTTAAAAGACTACTTATAGTTTAATTTGGTAAGTAAAAGCTTGTAGTGAGAGACAAAAAAGTTACCTCTCATTGACCCAAACAAAAATAATAAAAAATAATTGGAAACATTCACAAGAATTAAAATCATGTGACCTGACGAAACCTGCAAAAGACATCATTACATAGGTAGGTAAATCAGTCTCTTTAGCTCCAGGAAGTCAAGGAATCCAGATGCATGTATTTCATACTCGTGACAAACCAAACAGATAAGTACAAAAATTCATATTGATTTTTGGTATACAGTCTTTTGAAAGTAAATACATATTAACTTTGTATTAAGAATTTCAAATATAATATATATATATATATATATATATATATATATATATATATATTTCATATTTCATTAAAAACGACAGACAAGGTACTACAGTTAAGCTTTTTTATTTATTGTTCTTTGTTCTGACAAGAGTTTTCTTTTCTGGACAAAGGGTGTGTTTGTCCAGAAAAGAAAGCTCTTGTCAGAACACAAGAAAAATTAAATAAAAGCTTAACTGTAGTAATTTTGTCTGTCGTTTTTAATGAAACATGCATAAAGGAAGGATTGCTGCCTAAATATACAACTATATATATATATATATATATATATATATATATATATATGCAATTGTTTTATACAAATACTTTTGTGTTTTATTTGAACTTTTTCATATATTTATGTTGTATGTTTCATTCACTTTATAAATGAGACCGAGATTTCCTATCTGTGCACAACAAGCTAAATTCATTAAACAATAAAGATTGATGCAAATGTGCATCCACAACAATGTACATCATGGTAATTTTTAGCAAGAAACTGCTCTTCAAATGTTGGTAAACAAGAAAAAACTGCTGGAACAAATAACAGTAAAGTCGCTATCCTCCATATTACCGTAAATAAAAATAAAATTGTGGATTGGATACATGTCAGAAGTTATATGTGACATACCAGCTGTCATTTGACATGCAGCGTGATAAAGAAAACAAGCATTATTTATTACTCAAGATTAAAACTAATTCATATTTCATAGTATTTATTTTACATATACATCTGTTGTATCACAATGACACTCCCACATTTTTAAAAAACAATTGGAGGCTGAATCTTAACCTTCCTGGAACAGCAACTGTTGCAAAACTGATTCATCATATAAAAAGGCATTAAAAATCAACAAAATCACACCCAATCTATGACCAAGATGCCTACGATAAAAGTGTAGTATCGATTTCAGCGGCTCCAGCCATCATTGGCAGCAGCATCAATATGTGATAAATTGTCCTTTTCAGGACAACAATTCTCAATGGCTACAAAACTCTCCTTTCAGGACAACAATTTTCAGCAATTACAAAACTCTCCTTTTCAGGACAACAAGTTTCAATGATTATAAAACTGTCCTTTTCAAGATAACAATTTTCAACCATTACAAAACTGACCTTTTCAGGACAACAATTTTCAACGATTACAAAACTCTCCTTTTCAGGACAACAGTTCTCAATGGCTACAAAACTGACCTTTTCAGGACAACAATTTTCAACGATTACAAAACTCTCCTTTTCAGGACAACAGTTCTCAATGGCTACAAAACTGTCCTTTTCAGGACAACAATTTTCAATGATTACAAAACTCTCCTTTTCAGGACAACAGTTCTCAATGGCTACAAAACTGTCCTTTTCAGGACAACAATTTTCAATGATTACAAAACTCTCCTTTTCAGGACAACAGTTCTCAATGGCTACAAAACTGTCCTTTTCAGGACAACAATTTTCAATGGCTACAAAACTGACCTTTTCAAGACAACAAGTTTCATCAATTATAAAAGTGTCCTTTTCAAGATAACAATTTTCAACAATTACAAAACTGTCCTTTTCAGGACAACAATTTTCAATGATTACAAAATTGACCTTTTCAGGACAACACTTTTCAACCATAACAAAACTGTCCTTCTATTCAACACTCTTATCACCTTCTTCATGAACATGAAGACATGTTTTTTGCATAGTGCACTGTTGTGTCGATGTATTTTCTTTAATGAAAATAAATTTGGCAATATACACATAAAAATACAATATGCAGGGACATTTTTTTACATGAGTCTTAGTTAAAACCTTTCAGACTACATTGCAAATGTATGAATGTACTTTTAACTATAACCCTCTCACTACAATAAGGAGATGGTGTCTGAGAAATAGACCCTCAGAATATTTCTGCACATGAAACTGATATCTGTTCCTGAAGAACGTTTCACTTGTCTGCTCCTTTAATCAGTCTAGTCTTTTACTAAGAAGTCACCATCTTTGAAGCATTTACAATATGGCAGTGCTTTTTTGCTCTTTCAATAATAGTGTGCAAGCATTTGAATATTTTTTTTAATTCCCTGCCTATTTTAGTGCATTCTTATTTACACTTTCCCAAAGAAAATCATTTCTCAAGGATGACAAATCACAAAAGTTAGAGAATAAAGATGGACAGACAGCCAAGCTAGTCAGCCATACTTTGTAGAAGGGAAAAGGAAGTTAAAGGACTATAACTGTCAGTCAGTTGAACGCTCAATCCAGCGATTGTGACGCCTCAAATTGGGGTCAGAACCCCTTTGCTGTGATCGGTGTGTATAATTTAAAAGCTCAAACACACAGTAGCAAAGGCTAAATGGTTTTATCACTTACACTTTGACCAGGGACCTGACCTCAGATCAACCCATTATATCGAATTAGAGCCAATTTCATTGCCAACCAATCAACTTGACAATATGGACGAAGGAATAAAATGTTGAGCCTTTATAGAGGGATGAGTGTAGGCACATGGTTAAGAAGAAGATGTAATGACAGGGAAAGGAAAGTGAGAAAGTGGAGAGGGGCTAAGGAAATTGAATCATGCTTGGATATCGAAGTTCAGTTCGGAATCAGCCAGCAGTTGTTTCCGGATGAAATGGAAATGAAAAAAAAAAGGAAAAGAAACAAATAGATTCAGATAAATAAAAAATCTTATTGAGAAATCACACACTTTTCAGTCTTTCTTTTAATAAACCTTTCTATTTTATTATTAATGTAATTATCTAATATTCACATACATAAACCAAAAGCAATAAGTAACACATTATGATGATAACGATACTGCTGATTGAGAGAGCAGCAAGTACCCAAAGTGACAATGGGATACAAATACACAAAGCCTTATATACCCATTATTACACCCAGTCTTATGAGGATATAGAAGGCACATTCATCACAGCCAAATATTGGTGATATGATGGCAAATTTTAATAAAAGCAGAGCATAAACTTGCAGGTGGAGCCCAGTTAGAAATACCTTCAAATCAGGTAACTAGGTTCTCCCAGTCTCCAATTGAGAGTGTTCCTAAATATTAATTCACCTTCACTAACTCATCCTTCTAACCTAAAAAAAACAACACCCAAAATGCAGCCATGATGATCTCCCACTACTGAACATATATATACACAGTGCATTAGCCATCTGGAGGAAATGCCGAACTGGTTATGATTATCAACGACTTTCCTTGATGGCATCAGTTCTCAACTCGGTATCTATGCTGATAAAACAACTATTTATTCTTGTCTTAATAGTAAGTCAATAAGGTCAAATTGGCAGCTGATCACAAAAATGACCTACAATCTGTTGTAAACTGGGGCAGGAAATGGCTTGTTAATTTTAATGCCAACAAAACAAAACTGCTCTCTTTTAATCATCTGAGAGAACAGTTTTTCTTCCATCAGCATGACTAATACTAACTGCCAGGAGAATAACTCATTGTGCTTTCACAGACTAAGGTTTGCTTCAATTTCCAAAGTGGCTTATGACACATCACTTTAAAACACTAGTTTCCATATGATCACCGAAATTAAGCAACATTGAACCTGTTCAGTATCTAGATGGATTGAATGTTTGGGATACCAGGTGCTGTAAGCTTGGATGTGCAAATGGGGTAATGGATAATGGCTCAGAATTGCTAATCAAAGAGCCAAGTTCCAATTCCAGTTGGGGTCATTAAATTCACTTATGTGTAAATACCATTAGGAATCCACCTTTTCTCACCCCAGCTATGGGATAATTATTACGACTATTTGCAGTTATGTTTCACTATGCAGTGTTAATTCCTATGTTCACACTGTCAGACACACAGACACACACACACACACACACACACACACACACACACACACACACACACACACACACACACACATATATATATATATATATATATATATATATATATATGTATATATATATATATATATATATATATTATATATATATATATATATATATATATATATATATGTTTGTTTATATATATATATATATATATATATATATATATATATATATATATATAGATACATACATACATACATATATACATACATACACAGATGTAAATATAAGCACAGAACACACATGACTTGAAAATTGCATTCAATTCTGTCACAATTTGGTTTGTATCTCAGTGTCTACTTTTCTACTTGCAGACACTCTTTCTTTCATACTGAGCACTTTTAGCCAGAAATATATTATATTATATATATGTGTGTGTGTGTGTGTTTATGTATGTATACATATGTATATATGGGAGAAACATATATATATATATACATATGTATGTTTCTCCCAAACTCTGACTCTTCAATCCGAGCCACAAACCAATACTCTACTATGTCTTATACATAAAATATGTGTAGAAAAAATTATATATATATATATATATATATATATATATATATATATATATATATATATATATATATATGATATATATTTTTTTATATACCAGAACAATGCCAGGAAAATTAATGACAAAGTGTAAAAAAAATTGTTTTCATGTTACATGTTTCATCCTTTGGCTTTAGTACTTCATTGGACAAATGTGATATCTATATATATATATATATATATATATATATATATATATATATATGTAAATATTACGAATTTGTGACTGGTAGGGATGATTCCAAGGAGGATATTAATTCAGAGAGAGCTAAATATAAACTACAGAGCATTATAATAATAATAATAAATCTAGAAGAAAACCTTAAAGATTCATATTGGTTATAATTTATTTTGTGAATATTTCTATATCTTCATCTTTTCAGACTGATTAAGAACTTTCAGAGAGAAACCAAAATGGATTTTTTGAAATTTTCTTCTTCATTTATTATATATATATATATATATATATATATATATATATATATATATAGAGAGAGAGAGAGAGAGAGAGAGAGAACCTTCTGTATTTTTATGATGTTTCACAGCCATGAAGGGAGGAAGAAAATTTAAGAATTTTCTAACAATATTGAGACATTTGCAATTAAAGCAAAATTATTAGCTAGTTTCTAATTTGCTGAGTAAAGAAAAGTCTGCAATTGCAAGTTGAGTTAATGATGATTATGGGCAATGGTGGAAAGGAAGTGGTTGTTGTCCACAAGAGGGAAAAAAATGTGTAGAACCAATCATGCAGGCTTACACTTGGCTTCTTAGGTAGTCCATTTATGGGCTGAAGGGTGTAAAATGCTTTTGTCTCTTGGTCACAGATTGATGTGGGAGAAAACACAGAGGAATACTTAGCTGGGTATGGAAGGTGTCTGTCTTCTTAGCACCTTCAATTGGTGTCTTATGGAGAATTCACATGAAGCAGAAGGGAATGGTTTCAACTGTAGATGTTTACACTAGATATTTATACACACACACACATACACACACACATATATATTGTAGGGATATTATTGCTATTATAAATTGATAAAAATAAAATATAAAGTAATAATAATAATGAAAATTATAAATAAAATAAAACAAAAACATAAAACTTTCTTAAAAATAAATTAAATAAAAATAAAAATAATAAAATTACTCCCATCATGCAATGAAAACTGTTCCTGCTGGAAATACGGACATCCTGCCAAAAGATGTTAAATTCAATCTTTTCGCCAAGAACTTTAGTATAGCCAACATGTGTCCAACTTCACTCTATGACATAGCTTTTTACTGAGTAAATACTCCCTTTTATCACATGTGCCATAAAGCAATTATAATCTAAAAAATGCACGCACCAATACACACAAAAATCATGCTTTTCCTGTTATTACTGCACGTTTTATTTTCTATCAAGTATGCTTTTATCTCTGAACACAAAGCTAATTTCTGCTGCTATGACATGAGTGAATCCCCTACAATATATACATACGATTACGTCCTGCATGAAACAGCCTGTTGCTTCTGAGTTTTAATTTCAATGTTCACACACACACACATTTATATGTGGATGTGCAGATGGTGTAGTGGATAGCAGCTTATTATATGATATCTGTGAACCAAGTTCAAATTCAAGTTAAGTGCATGACATTCCCTTTCACACAAATAACCTTGGAAAAAGTATGAATCCATCTCTTCTAACCACAGCTATGGGTTAAATAGTAGGACAAACTGGATCCCATAGCCCTGGTTTGTAATCAGTGTACTGCTGGAAAATCACCTGCCTAGTCAGTCAGATATATTTGTGGGTAAAAATGCTCAATATCAGCAATAGAGCATATGTAAATATAAAAGTGGACACTAAGGTCCACACCAAATGGTGATAGTCTGTTTCATGCTACACATTCTTGGGCAAATGTTTTCCACCAACATAAAGTGGAAAAATTATATCACATCACTTGGTAGATCTGCTGATAGGAAGCTTAGTTCATTGTGTCATGCTAGACAAATTTTTCTTGACAGAATCTCTTTTACATATTTACAAGTCTACCATGCTTAGAATATTGCCATAGCATATGGTCTGGTTCTCCTCCTATATATTTAAATATTCTTCATAAAATCCAAAGGAGAATCTGCAATATTACTGATTCTGACTTGGCATCTTGACTTCGGTCGCTTTTCCATTGCCATAAGTTGCTTCCCTGTGGGCTTTTCTATAATGACATTCACAGTAAAAGTTCTGATGAATTTTCCACTATAGCACCTAAATTCTATGAATTTAAAAGATTGGCAGCAAGATCTCATTATTTTGCAGTCAAAATAGCTTGTAAGTTTTATGCTAACAGTTTCTGTTTTCACAACTTTGGCTTGTGGCTCTCTTTTCTGTATTCTTGTTTTCCAGTCAACTTTGGCCTTCAAAAATTTAAATGCAATGTTACTCATTACCTTTCATCATCATAAATTCGGTTCTTTTTGATAATCTTTTACGCTCAGTATTCCTCTGTGTGCTAGTGGTTCTGTTACCTTCTTTGAGCTCAAATGATTTAAAAAAGAAGTTGTCAGAAAACTAAAATCTATCTGGAAAGACATGAAGCTTTACCAAAAATCAAAGATCAGTCCACTGGATTTCACAGTCTTTGTTCCTGCAGATTTTGGACATTAACAACAGAATTATGGTGAAGAATTGAAGTATTAGAAAGGACATACTACAGAAACTCCTGAGGCATTGTATTTACACTATAGACCAAAATTTGGAATTGACTTCTTGATTTAGTAATTCATACCTTCTTTGGTTTAATTAACTCTTACTAAGCTAGAATGTGCAGGTGGTGTAATGAATAATGGCTTGGAATAAGAAACCAGAGAGCCTAGTTCAAATTTCAGTTGGTGTCGTTACATTTACTTATGTGCAAATACCCCTGGGAAAGGTATGAACCCATCTCTACTCCCCTTGGCTATGGGTTGAATAGCAGGACAGACTGAGTTCTTTAGCCCTGATTGGTAACCAGTCTACTGCAGAAAGAAATGCCAAAAAATTGTAGGAAAATCTCCTGCCGAAGCAGTCATGAATAGAACAAGATATTATCGCCCAAATGTGTATTGAGTATGGTACTTTGAATAATTGATCCTAACCCGCCATAAACATTTTTGCTTTGATTTTAGATACACATCATTTGGATTGTTCATTTCTACTTATTTTCTACAATGAGACATACAAACTTTTTTTGCATAGAGAATCAGTCATGAATCCAGTGAGATATAAGCATTTGTATATATATAAGAGATATATCATGCATATATTAAAGTGTATATATGTGTGTATATAAGAGATATATCATGTGTATATAAAAGTGTATATACATGCATATATAAGAGACATATCATGTGTTTATAAAAGTGTATATACATGCGAATATAAGAGATATATCATGTGTTTATAAAAGTGTATATACATGCCTATATAAGAGATATATCATGTGTATATAAAAGTGTATATATATGCGTATATAAGATATATATCATGTGTTTATAAAAGTGTATATACATGCGTATATAAGAGATGTATCCTGTGTATATAAAAGTGTATATACATGTGTATATAAGACATATACCATGTGTATATAAAAGTGTATATACACGCGTATATAAGAGATTATTCCTGTGTATATAAAAGTCTATATACATGTGTATATAAGAGATGTATCATGTATGGAACTTAACTGACTGACTCAAGCTCAGATGCTAGCACTATAACCTATTAATGAAAGGCATCCAATTTTTTAAACAGGGATTAATTTAAATTTAAATGCCAACCTTAACATTACCAATGACCAGTGAAACTTTATGCTGTAACAAGTTAAATTCATTATTATTAATATTGTATGTGCGATAAACCCTTTCAAGAAGAGAATGTCCTTCTGGCCTGACATGAGCTAGTAAATTATTTTTTTAAAAATGCATGCAACCTTCAATTTTCAGGCAATTCTTAAAAATTCAAAGGGTAACTCAAAATGCTGGCCGATAACGTATGTATGTATGCATATGTGTATGTTCATGCTGTGCCATGTATGCATGTACATGTGTATGTTCATGTTGCCATTTGCATGTGTGTATGCATGTGTGCATATATGTGCTAACAATATTTTATCCCTGGTTCTAAACAAAGAATAAGAAACATTTCAAGAAAAAGATTTCAAAATTTTTACGATTCTATATTCTTCTTAAGCAGAACATATTTTTTTCAAATTATTCTTTCAAATTATTTCAGATAACATCTCATTTTTTTTAAATTTAGAAATCAAAAGTTTTGTAAAGTAACTGCCTAAAAAAAATTAATTCCTTTAATAAACGAAAGACCATCCCAACTTTGAAAACAAAAAAAAAATTTCTTATTTAAATGAAAAATTATGGGAGGACATTTTCTTGCTGACTTATATTCAATTCTCCAAATATTTTTTTTTTTACCATTGTATGAAAACAAAATTCAAAGCTCTTATTTTTTGCTTTCATTCTTGTCTGCTTTTCAATTTCAATTCTACTTTTCCATATTTTTAAACCAGCCATTTTTTCTTTCACTTTTTCCTTCTTGATTTGCACAATCAGATATTTGAAATTTAACGGAAAAAATAATTTTTTACATGTTACAAAAAAAAAAACAACCTTTTACTTTAATTTTTTTGTTTAACTCTTATTCCATCTTTTTATTTCTTTTTTTAATCTCTCTCTTTATTATTTTTCTTTCTTTTTCACTTTAATTTTTTTGATTCTTTTCTTTGTTTTTTGTATCCTGGTTTCCATTGCTTTCTTTCTTTTTCATCTAACAAAGAAAGTATTTAAAATCTAAGCAGAAATTTTAGCCTTACCTATTCAACTAAATAAGGAACGCAAATAAATAATCAAGAAACAATCACAAATATCACAATAAAATTTCATTGATGCTAAAAACTTTTCATCCTTTTTTCATAAATTTTTTAAAATTTAAAGCCTGCAGCCTACATCATCATCATCATCATTATCAACATCAACATCACCACCACCGACACCAGCACCAGCAGCACCACCATCAGCATCAACAAAAACAACAGTATTTGCTTTCTGTTCAGTACAGTCCCTTACTAGTTCATTAACTGAGACATGGGGTATGTCAAGTTAGTAAATATACGCGTTCTGTTTACACACTTTCTATTTACTTTAAACAATTTAAAAAATTTAGTGATTACACATTTTTGTGTAGACATGCCCATTTTTTTTTTAAGCAGTGTAAATTCATGCCTACCAGCCTAGGAATTTGAATATAAAAGATAAAGAGCCATTCTGGTAGAATTCAAATATGTGTCCCAACCCTCATTGAGGAAATGACTGTCAGGCTTGATATGTTTGCTCAAAAATGTATATCCACTAACTATAATGTTTAAAGTTATAAGAAACAAAGTTCAGTTATGACTAGAATCCATTAATTCTTTTTCAAATTATTTGTTTATATTTTGGAGACAAAAATGGTTAGCAGATGTGAACTTCAATAGATTCATGACTGCCAATCGAATCCCAAATTATTACCAGTCAGATGCCCCCTTGAGGAGGCACTGTACCTTGAGAGACTACTGGGCTTTGGACTGACACCTGACCTCAAGTGGAACTCATACATACAATCCATCATTAAAGATGTAGGTAAAAATTGTTGGCTCCCTGTACCACTCCAGTAAGTAACTGACTCCTCATGCTATCCTTTTCCTTTACAAGAGCCTGAAAATGGAATACTGCTGACATATTTCAGCAGGAGCTGCCTGGACCTCACTTCCAGTCTTGACAGAGTTCAAAAATGTCTCCGAGTCCTTGTTGAAGAAGAATTATTTTCCACATGCCAACCTCTATCTCACAGGTGAGATGTGGCGAGCGACTTACATAGTAGCAAACAACCCTCATTCCCTCCGTATTCCATTTGTGAGGAGTAAGTTCCACTCAAACAGCTTCTTGCCATGAACCACTACTCAGTGGAACAGACTCCCAAAAAGATGTTTCTTGATCACTACAATCTTAATATGTTCAAGTCTAGAGTCAACTGTTATCTTCCTCTCCCATCCATATAAACTACCCACTAATGTAACCCTCTACCTCAAGTGGCCCCTGAACCTGGTACAGGATAAAACTTGCTGTATAAAAAAAGAAAAGTAGTTTCCTGTTGTTTTTCCATGTTTCACCTAGACTGGCTGCCATCCTTGCTATTTTTTGTTTTCTTTCAATTTTTTCAATCATGCATGAAAAAAGTAACATAATCTATTTAGTAATTATTTCTTTCTTCTTGATAACTAAATTCTAGGATGGATTCGGTTATGTGTTTTATTTCAAAGTCTCCTCAAATTGCAAGCACCTCTCACAGGCTCCAACATTGCATATGCACACTGACAGCAATTATCTGGAGGTTCTCACTGGGGATTGAGTGGCATTAAGTCTCTTCAAATCAACACCACTTTCCTCGGAACCTTTTCAGACACCTGCAATATATTTGCATGCTGGCAGATTGCTTCTGGTAAAAGAATTTTCAAATTTCCAGCACATTCCTCAGTATTCTTACAGACTTCAAAATGCATTTGCATATTGGCACTTTATTGTCTTTCCCATTATCCTTGCAGAATCCAAATGTCTAAATTCTTCCTCAAACATCAAAATAATTATTTTTACATAATATATTCTATATTTATAAATTGTTTTCCAACTTTTGAAGAAATTGATTTAAAACACTTCTCTTGAAAGGAAATTTTCAGAATAGAAACATCTCGAAAAAGTTTAGTGATATTTAGAATTTTTATTTGAAGCAATCTTTATCACCATCGCAATTGGCGAGGACAATTTATGTCCAGCCAAGCAAAATGTTCAAATATTAACAGCTTGCTGGTGTGTTTCAAATGTGAAAGATTATTTGTCAAAAAAGACTTTTCGCACCAGAGTGTGTCAAGGGTGTGAAGGATGATCAAAACAAATTTAATGTCAATTGTTTTATGATATTTATGTAGCTTATATAGCTGGTGCTATACATGGTTGCTGATGTTCTTTGTTCTCCTTCTGATCATTGTCTGTCTTCTACAAACAACCATAACATAATGCTTGAAATTACCTGTCTACATTCTTCCATTATGAATTCTAACCTTACTTTTTACTAATCCCAGTCTGTCATGGCCAAAACACATTTTTCGTTTTAATGACTTAACACTGAAATTGTACTATCGTGTGTATTTATTTATCTTTGTCTATGTTTTGTATTATTGAGCTGCCCAGGGCTGGTGTCAACTGCTCCAGAACCCCTGACCAGGAGGAGAAAGTTTGTTTGGGGGCAGTGCTTTGTAACCCTTGCTATAACGTTTTTCTACCTACATTTATATACATTACAAATTAAACTAAACACAACTGACTATTCGATTCTGGGGTCTTTTTTTCATCCAAACCCGTGAATTGGCTATTGACATTTCTATTAGCTGAAGTATTGTCAAATATTATTATTAAGTTTTAGCTAGAATTATTGTCAAGAGTTTTGTAGAAAAAGCACCTTAAAATAATTTATGATACTTTTGGGCTACTGTTATATTTCAATCTTTACAATTTCAATTAACATTTTGGATATTCACAATATATGATTTTTTTACTGTGAGAAAATAAATAAAAGGTTGCCTTACTATGAGCAGCAATTATCTAAGAGATGAAAATAGGAAATATATTTAGTAAGATGCTCCTAAATTTGGAGAATTTCTCTGATAATAATTAAAACAACATATACACCAGTTCTACAATTAAAACACTATCCTGTTGATTAACTTTCCATTTATCCAATATATCTGATATACATTGTATATCACCAAACAATACAACAAAATATAAGAAATCTGTAAATCATTATCAGTAGTACAAAATATTCTATCAAATAAACTGTAAAAACAACTACAAATAATACAGGGTGTTTCATTAAGAGGGATCAAAGTCAGCAGTAAATGAAACAATGTTATTGGTGAAAATTTATTTATTTCTCTATTGGATCATGTTATTTAAGTCATGGCAATTATGCATGAAAAATAATATCGCCCAAATTTCTGCCAAGGCTCGAGGGTACATCTCCACTTGATGGTCAAAAATTTTGATGAAGTCTCTGCATAGTTGCTCCTCGATCTCACCAATATGCCTTATTATCTCATCCTTCAGCTGTTGTTGTTGGCTTGTTGGCATAGACCTTATTTTTGAGATGACCCCAAAAGAAGAAATCTGAAGGCTACCAGTCACCTGATCATGGTGGACACTTGACTTTGCTGTTTTGACAGATGATAAGACCTGGGAACTTCTCATTGCATTTCTATTTGAACGTCCATTTTCGTTATAGACTTTGATAATTTTAACACATTTGATTGTTAGTCTCTCCATGGTTGAAATTTCCAAAGTTGTTAAATCTGAAAGAAAAAGAAAAAGTCATTAGAAGCTTAAACTTAATTCACATTTCAAATCAGTCAAAGGTATTGGAATTCCCTTTGAATCAACCCACGACAAAGAAAAAGGTATGAAAGGTTTTCCAGTGGGGAGCATAAGTCATGAAAATAGAGAAATAAGAAAATGTAATGTTTCCTTGATGAAAAACATAATAAGGGTAGTTTATTTTTGATTTTGGTGCTAATCATGGATTGCTATGGATAATGTTACTAAATTTGCTATCACCGTGACTGTAGGTAACCATTTTGAAATCCCATTACCCTTCAAGGGCAATAATCATTTTTGATTTCAGTTGAAGTAATCTAACTTTCCTTTTATGGAGAATATGTCTCTCTAACAAAAAATATAAAATATTTTTTATTTTTGTGTTCTTACAACAGCATTGTTCCCAGTGTGTATGAATGTTAAATTTTTGTTTTAAAGTTTGTTGTTTGTAGTTTGTTATTAAGTTAAAAAGAAATGTGATTTCTTCATGTGTATGTGTGAAAAACAGGCAAGGAAGAAAAAGAAGAAGAAAATGTAAGTGTCACATAGCTTAGTAAGGAAGAGTGTAAGTGTCTCTTAGCTTGATGAGACTATTTAAGAATACATTTCAATTTGATGAAAGTTATTGGAACACACTCTAGAAGCATTAACCATAAAAAGCAAGAAACATGATATCAATAAAATTTATCAAATTCTGGAACAAACCTACTAAAGATATTTTGTAACTAAAAGTGACAACACAACAAAAACTGGTGCGTTACGATGCAATAATTAAAAAACAACATCAAGTGTGAAGATACTATATCTAAAAATGATAGAACTGGCATAACACAAAAACAAAAAGCATACATATAGTTAGAAGATTAGCAACAAATGCACTGTGATAATTACCTGTGAAAGCTGAATATACTCAGATATCAGACAAGTTATACAGACATTTTCACCTGATGAAAAGGAAAATGATTATACATAGAGAAAAAAATATATAAAAAATCTTTAACAAAGAACTCTCATTCTTGTCTAAATAACACAAGAAGTTTCTGGACAAATATCCCCCTATATATACATATCTATATCTATATATATATATATATATATATATATATATATATATATATATATATATATAACAACCTGATGTGATGTCTAAATTAGAGATTGAAACAAATATGCATTTTGCCAGGTTAACTTGCATATTCCAATGTAACAGTTTATAATATATATATATATATATATATATATATATATATATATATTAGTAGTAGTAGTAGTAATAATCTTATAAGTATAAGAAATTGTACTCATCCAGAAAACCATCGGTGTCTTGATTTGTGAATAATCAAACCAATATCAAAGGAAAAAAAGGTATAAAAAAGAAAGAACTAAGAACATCTATGTTAGCCAAAAATAATTGTTGAAAATAATCCTCCATATTACTAACTATATATATATATATATATATATATATATATATATATATATATATATGTGGTGAATAAATAAATAAAAGTTCAGTGACTTACTTTTGACTCAGAGTTTCACAGTGGTAAATTAGGAGTAAGATAGATCTTTTAAATTTATCAACAAATATCATATCCCTCATATTATATATTATATGTGCATACATCTCTCTCTCTCTCTCTATATATATATATATATATATATATATATATATAGGTAATGAAAAGTTTGGTAATCTGTATGGATAATTTAGAAAACAGGCAGCCTTTAATTACCATTGATTATATTTTATTTCCCCAGGAAGGCTTCATTGATTATATTTTTTTTTATTTCCCCAGGGAAGGTGTTTCATTTTCTGTTTTCATCAGATCATGTTTGAACAGCCAGTTTTTTTTACCCAGATTTTGATAGTAAATGTCATCTGATGATTTTATCATATCTAGGCAAAAAACAAGTGCACCTACAGAATAGAGCTAAATAAAATATAATCATTATGAATCCAACAAAAATTATGGTCTATAAATGCTGTTGTCTGTTTTCTAAATGAACATCAGAAATTATTATACTATATATATATATATATATATATATATATATATATATATATATATATATTGAGTTGACCAAGGTCCTTGAACAGCCAGTTCCAAAATACCATCTTACCAGATTTTGATAGTACCATCTGTGATACACCTCTATGAACAAGCAAACCATCACCATCCTACCATTGAGATGTAAGATCTAAAGTTCATGAATAATCATAGATTGTACCTCATTTTATCATATCTAGGCAACCATTTTATCAAACAAGTGCACCTCAGAAAAGAATGTGAAACACAGAATTAGAGCTACAGACAGAATCACCATCCTACCAAAGATTAATCAAACATTTCTTTAACTGGCAAAGATATGAATTTACCAACAAAAATTAAACAAGCAGATGCTTTCTTGCTATTTGTGAAAAATTGAATAATTAAATCTTGCAAACATCAACACCATTGAATTAAGTGACTCAAGAAAATTCTTTCCATGAAAAGGCATAGATTTAAGCAAACAAATCATATATCATTAAACACCATTGAGATGTTGAGGATTCTTTCCATGAATAACAGAATAGATTGAGCAAACCATTCCACTCTACCATTGAGATGTAAGTTTTATTCAAAGATTCTTTCTGGGAATAATGGCATAGATTTAGCAAACCATCACCAATATACCATTGAGATGTAAGTTCCAAAGCAGATTCTTTCCATGAATAACTGGCATAGATTGTAGCAAACCAACAAAAAACCATTGAGATGTAAGATCAAGCAGCATGAATTCTGGCATAGATTTGCAAACCATCACCCATCCTAATTAGACTTCAAGCAGATTCTTTCCATGAACCTTTGGCATAGCAAACCATCACCATCCTACCATTGAGATGTAAGTTCCACTCAAGCAGATTCTTTCCATGAATAACTGGCATAGATTGGCAAACCATCACCATCCTACCATTGAGATGTAAGTTCCACTCAAGCAGATTCTTTCCATGAATAACTGGCATAGATTGTAGCAAACCATCACCATCCTACCATTGAGATGTAAGTTCCACTCAAGCAGATTCTTTCCATGAATTCTGGCATGATTGTAGCAAACCATCACCATCCTACCATTGAGATGTAAGTTCCACTCAAGCAGAATCTTTCCATGAATAACTGGCATAGATTGTAGCAAACCATCACCATTCTACCATTGAGATGTATGTTCCACTCAAACAGATTCTTTCCATGAATAACTGGCATAGATTGTAGCAAACCATCACCATCCTACCATTGAGATGTAAGTTCCACTCAAGCAGATTCTTTCCATGAATAACTGGCATAGATTGGCATAGATTGTAGCAAAACCATCACCATCCTACCATTGAGATGTAAGTTCCTCAAGCAGATTCTTTCCATGAATAACTGGCATAGATTGTAGCAAACCATCACCATCCTACCATTGAGATGTAAGTTCCACTCAAGCAGATTCTTTCCATGAATAACTGGCATAGATTGTAGCAAACCATCACCATCCTACCATTGAGATGTAAGTTCCACTCAAGCAGATTCTTTCCATGAATAACTGGCATAGATTGTAGCAAACCATCACCATCCTACCATTGAGATGTAAGTTCCACTCAAGCAGATTCTTTCCATGAATAACTGGCATAGATTGTAGCAAACCATCACCATCCTACCATTGAGATGTGAATAACTGGTTAGATTGTAGCAAAATCACCATCCTACCATTGAGATTTCCATGAATAACTGGCATAGATTGTAGCAAACCAACCATCCTACCATTGAGATGTAAGTTCCACTCAAGCAGATTCTTTCCATGAATTGAGATGCAAAACCATCACCATCCTACCATTGAGAGTTCCACTCAAGCAGATTCTTTCCATGAATAACTGGCATAGATTGTAGCAAACCATCACCATCCTACCATTGAGATGTAAGTTCCACTCAAGCAGATTCTTTCCATGAATAACTGGCATAGATTGTAGCAAACCATCACCATCCTACCATTGAGATGTAAGTTCCACTCAAGCAGATTCTTTTCCATGAATATCCTACCATTGAGATGTGGCATAGATTCTTTCCATGAATAACTGGCATAGATTGTAGCAAGCAAACCATCACCATCCTACCATTGAGATGTAAGTTCCACTCAAGCAGATTCTTTTAACCATGAATAACTGAATAATAACTGGCATAGATTGTAGCAAACCATCACCATCCTACCATTGAGATGTAAGTTCCACTCCAAGCAGATTCTTTCCATGAATAACTGGCATAGATTGTAGCAAACCATCACCATCCTACCATTGAGATGTAAGTTCCACTCAAGCAGATTCTTTCCATGAATAACTGGCATAGATTGTAGCAAACCATCACCATCCTACCATTGAGATGTAAGTTCCACTCAAGCAGATTCTTTCCATGAATAACTGGCATAGATTGTAGCAAACCATCACCATCCTACCATTGAGATGTAAGTTCCACTCAAGCAGATTCTTTCCATGAATAACTGGCATAGATTGTAGCAAACCATCACCATCCTACCATTGAGATGTAAGTTCCACTCAAGCAGATTCTTTCCATGAATAACTGGCATAGAGTAGCAAACCATCACCATCCTACCATTGAGATGTAAGTTCCCTCAAGCAATTCTTTCCATGAATAACTGGCATAGATTGTAGCAAACCATCACCATCCTACCATTGAGATGTAAGTTCACTCAAGCAGATTCTTTCCAACTGGCAGATTTAGCAAACCATTTCCATGAATAACTGGCATAGATTTTAGCAAACCATCACCATCCTACCATTGAGATGTAAGTTCCACTCAAGCAGATTCTTTCCATGAATAACTGGCATCAAACCATCACCATCCTACCATTGAGATGTAAGTTCCACTCAAGCAGATTCTTTCCATGAATAACTGGCATAGATTGTAGCAAATCACCACCATCACCATCCTACCATTGAGATGTAAGTTCCACTCAAGCAGATTCTTTCCATGAATAACTGGCATAGATTGTAGCAAAAACCATCACCAGTTCCTACCATGAATAATTGAGATTGTGCAAACCATCACCATCCTACCATTGAGATGTAAGTTCCACTCAAGCAGATTCTTTCCATGAATAACTGGCATAGATTGTAGCAAACCATCACCATCCTACCATTGAGATGTAAGTTCCACTCAAGCAGATTCTTTCCATGAATAACTGGCATAGATTGTAGCAAACCATCACCATCCTACCATTGAGATGTAAGTTCCACTCAAGCAGATTCTTTCCATGAATAACTGGCATAGATTGGCAAACCATCACCATCCTACCATTGAGATGTAAGTTCCACTCAAGCAGATTCTTTCCATGAATAACTGGCATAGATTGTAGCAAACCATCACCCATACCATTGAGATGTAAGTTCCACTCAAGCAGATTCTTTCCATGAATAACTGGCATAGATTGTAGCAAACCATCACCATCCTACCATTGAGATGTAAGTTCCACTCAAGCAGATTCTTTCCATGAATAACTGGCATAGATTGTAGCAAACCATCACCATCCTACCATTGAGATGTAAGTTCCACTCAAGCAGATTCTTTCCATGAATAACTGGCATAGATTGTAGCAAACCATCACCATCCTACCATTGAGATGTAAGTTCCACTCAAGCAGATTCTTTCCATGAATAACTGGCATAGATTTAGCAAACCATCACCATCCTACCATTGAGATGAAAACTTCCATCAAGCAGAATTAGCAAACCATTTCCATGCAAAACCATCACCATCCTACCATTGAGATGTAAGTTCCACTCAAGCAGATTCTTTCCATGAATAACTGGCATAGATTGCAAACCATCACCATCCTACCATTGAGAAACCATCAACAGATTCTTTCCATGAATCCAAACCATTGAGATTGAGATGTAAGTTCCACTCAAGCAGATTCTTTCCATGAATAACTGGCATAGATTGTAGCAAACCATCACCATCCTACCATTGAGATGTAAGTTCCACTCAAGCAGATTCTTTCCATGAATAACTGGCATAGATTGTAGCAAACCATCACCATCCTACCATTGAGATGTAAGTTCCACTCAAGCAATTCTTTCCATGAATAACTGGCAGCAAACCATCACCATCCTACCATTGAGATGTAAGTTCCACTCAAGCAGATTCTTTCCATGAATAACTGGCATAGATTGTAGCAAACCATCACCATCCTACCATTGAGATGTAAGTTCCACTCAAGCAGATTCTTTCCATGAATACCTGGCATAGATTGTAGCAAACCATCAACATCCTACCATTGAGATGTAAGTTCCACTCAAGCAGATTCTTTCCATGAATAACTGGCAAACCATCACCATCCTACCATTTGTAAGTTCCACTCAAAACCATCAAACCATCCTACCATTGAGATGTAAGTTCCACTCAAGCAGATTCTTTCCATGAATAACTGGCATAGATTGTAGCAAACCATCACCATCCTACCATTGAGATGTAAGTTCCACTCAAGCAGATTCTTTCCATGAATAACTGGCATAGATTGTAGCAAACCATCACCATCCTACCATTGAGATGTAAGTTCCACTCAAGCAGATTCTTTCCATGAATAACTGGCATAGATTGTAGCAAACCATCACCATCCTACCATTGAGATGTAAGTTCCACTCAAGCAGATTCTTTCCATGAATAACTGGCATAGATTGTAGCAAACCATCACCCATCCTACCATTGAGAAAGTTCCATCATTCTTTCCATGAATAACTGGGAATAGCAAACCATCATCCTACCATTGAGATGTAAGTTCCTACATGAATAACTGGCATAGATTTGCAAACCATCACCATCCTTGAGATGTAAGTTCCACTCAAGCAGATTCTTTCCATGAATAACTGGCATAGATTGTAGCAAACCATCACCATCCTACCATTGAGATGTAAGTTCCACTCAAGCAGATTCTTTCCATGAATAACTGGCATAGATTGTAGCAAACCATCACCATCCTACCATTGAGATGTAAGTTCCACTCAAGCAGATTCTTTCCATGAATAACTGGCATAGATTGTAGCAAACCATCACCATCCTACCATTGAGATGTAAGTTCCACTCAAGCAGATTCTTTCCATGAATAACTGGCATAGATTGTAGCAAACCATCACCATTCTACCATTGAGATGTAAGTTCCACTCAAGCAGATTCTTTCCATGAATAACTGGCATAGATTGTAGCAAACCATCACCATCCTACCATTGAGATGTAAGTTCCACTCAAGCAGATTCTTTCCATGAATAACTGGCATAGATTGTAGCAAACCATCACCATCCTACCATTGAGATGTAAGTTCCACTCAAGCAGATTCTTTCCATGAATAACTGGCATAGATTGTAGCAAACCATCACCATCCTACCATTGAGATGTAAGTTCCACTCAAGCAGATTCTTTCCATGAATAACTGGCATAGATTGTAGCAAACCATCACCATCCTACCATTGAGATGTAAGTTCCTCAAGCAGATTCTTTCCATGAATAACTGGCATAGATTGTAGCAAAACCATCACCATCCTACCATTGAGATGTAAGTTCCACTCAAGCAGATTCTTTTCCATGAATAACTGGCATAGATTGTAGCAAACCATCACCATCCTACCATTGAGATGTAAGTTCCACTCAAGCAGATTCTTTCCATGAATAACTGGCATAGATTGTAGCAAAACCATCCATCCTACCATTGAGATGTAAGTTCCATTGCAGATTCTTTCCATGAATAACTGGCATAGATTTAGCAAACCATCACCATCCTACCATTGAGATGTAAGTTCCACCAAGCAGATTCTTTCCATGAATAACTGGCATAGATTGTAGCAAAAACCATCACCATCCTACCATTGAGATGTAAGTTCCACTCAAGCAGATTCTTTCCATGAATAACTGGCATAGATTGTAGCAAACCATCACCATCCTACCATTGAGATGTAAGTTCCACTCAAGCAGATTCTTTCCATGAATAACTGGCATAGATTGTAGCATTTGAGAAAACCATTCTTTCCATGAATAACTGGCCATTAGCAAACCTACCATTGAGATGTAAGTTCCACTCAAGCAGATTCTTTCCATGAATAACTGGCATAGATTGTAGCAAAACCATCACCATCCTACCATTGAGATGTAAGTTCCACTCCAAGCAGATTCTTTCCATGAATAACTGGATTGTAGCAAACCATCACCATCCTACCATTGAGATGTAAGTTCCACTCAAGCAGATTCTTTCCATGAATAACTGGCATAGATTGTAGCAAACCATCACCATCCTACCATTGAGATGTAAGTTCCACTCAAGCAGATTCTTTCCATGAATAACTGGCATAGATTGTAGCAAACCATCACCATCCTACCATTGAGATGTAAGTTCCACTCAAGCAGATTCTTTCCATGAATAACTGGCATAGATTGTAGCAAACCATCACCATCCTACCATTGAGATGTAAGTTCCACTCAAGCAGATTCTTTCCATGAATAACTGGCATAGATTGTAGCAAACCATCACCATTCTACCATTGAGATGTAAGTTCCACTCAAGCAGATTCTTTCCATGAATAATGGCATAGAGTAGCAAACCATCCATCCTACCATTGAGATGTAAGTTCCACTCAAGATTCTTTCCATGAATAACTGGCATATGATTGTAGCAAACCATCACCATCCTACCATTGAGATGTAAGTTCCACTCAAGCAGATTCTTTTCCATGAATAACTGGCATAGATTGTAGCAAAACCATCACCATCCTACCATTGAGATGTAAGTTCCACTCAAGCAGATTCTTTCCATGAATAACTGGCATAGATTGTAGCAAACCATCACCATCCTACCATTGAGATGTAAGTTCCACTAAGCAGATTCTTTCCATGAATAACTGGCATAGATTGTAGCAAACCATCACCATCCTACCATTGAGATGTAAGTTCCACTCAAGCAGATTCTTTCCATGAATAACTGGCATAGATTGTAGCAAACCATCACCATCCTACCATTGAGATGTAAGTTCCACTCAAGCAGATTCTTTCCATGAATAACTGGCATAGATTGTAGCAAACCATCACCATCCTACCATTGAGATGTAAGTTCCACTTCCAGATTCTTTCCATGAATAACTGGCATAGATTGTAGCAAACCATCACCATCCTACCATTGAGATGTAAGTTCCACTCAAGCAGATTCTTTCCATGAATAACTGGCATAGATTGTAGCAAACCATCACCATCCTACCATTGAGATGTAAGTTCCACTCAAGCAGATTCTTTCCATGAATAACTGGCATAGATTGTAGCAAACCATCACCATCCTACCATTGAGATGTAAGTTCCACTCAAGCAGATTCTTTCCATGAATAACTGGCATAGATTGTAGCAAACCATCACCATCCTACCATTGAGATGTAAGTTCCACTCAAGAATTCTTTCCAGAATAATTCTTTCCATGAATAACTGCATATTCTTTCCATGAATAAGCATTGTAGCAAACCATCACCATCCTACCATTGAGATGTAAGTTCCACTCAAGCAGATTCTTTCCATGAATAACTGGCATAGAGATTGTAGCAAACCATCACCATTCTACCATTGAGATGTAAGTTCCACTCAAGCAGATTCTTTCCATGAATAACTGGCATAGATTGTAGCAAACCATCACCATCCTACCATTGAGATGTAAGTTCCACTCAAGCAGATTCTTTCCATGAATAACTGGCATAGATTGTAGCAAACCATCACCATCCTACCATTGAGATGTAAGTTCCACTCAAGCAGATTCTTTCCATGAATAACTGGCATAGATTGTAGCAAACCATCACCATCCTACCATTGAGATGTAAGTTCCACTCAAGCAGATTCTTTCCATGAATAACTGGCATAGATTGTAGCAAACCATCACCATCCTACCATTGAGATGTAAGTTCCACTCAAGCAGATTCTTTCCATGAATAACTGGCATAGATTGTAGCAAACCATCACCATCCTACCATTGAGATGTAAGTTCCACTCCAGATTCTTTCCATGAATAACTGGCATAGAGTAGCAATTCATCCTACCATTGAGATGAATCAAGCAGATTCTTTCCATGAATAACTGGTATTGTAGCAAACCATCACCATCCTACCATTGAGATGTAAGTTCCACTCAAGCAGATTCTTTCCATGAATAACTGGCATAGATTGTAGCAAACCATCACCATCCTACCATTGAGATGTAAGTTCCACTCAAGCAGATTCTTTCCATGAATAACTGGCATAGATTGTAGCAAACCATCACCATCCTACCATTGAGATGTCAACAGAAGTTCCACTCAAGCAGATTCTTTCCATGAATAACTGGCATAGATTGTAGCAAACCATCACCATCCTACCATTGAGATGTAAGTTCCACTCAAGCAGATTCTTTCCATGAATAACTGGCATAGATTGGTAAACCATCACCATCCTAACCATAGATGTAAGTTCCATCCTAAGCAGATTCTTTCCATGAATAACTGGCATAGATTGTGCAAACATCACCATCCTACCATTGAGATGTAAGTTCCACTCAAGCAGATTCTTTCCATGAATAACTGGCATAGATTGTAGCAAACCATCACCATTCTACCATTGAGATGTAAGTTCCACTCAAGCAGATTCTTTCCATGAATAACTGGCATAGATTGTAGCAAACCATCACCATCCTACCATTGAGATGTAAGTTATCAAGCAGATTCTTTCCATGAATAACTGGCATAGATTGCAGCAAACCATCACCATCCTACCATTGAGATGTAAGTTCCACTCAAGCAGATTCTTTCCATGAATAACTGGCATAGATTGTAGCAAACCATCACCATCCTACCATTGAGATGTAAGTTCCACTCAAGCAGATTCTTTCCATGAATAACTGGCATAGATTGTAGCAAAATCACCATCCTACCAGTTCCACTCAAGCAGATTCTTTCCATGAATAACTGGCATAGATTGTAGCAAACCATCACCACTACCATTGAGATGTAAGTTCCTCAAGCAGATTCTTTCCATGAATAACTGGCATAGATTGTAGCAAACCATCACCATCCTACCATTGAGATGTAAGTTCCACTCAAGCAGATTCTTTCCATGAATAACTGGCATAGATCACCATTGAGCAAACCATCACCATCCTACCATTGAGATGTAAGTTCCACTCAAGCAGATTCTTTCCATGAATAACTGGCAACCACCATCACCAGTTCCCTATTCTTTCCATGAATAACTGGAGATTGTAGCAAAACCATCACCATCCTACCATTGAGATGTAAGTTCCACTCAAGCAGATTCTTTTCCATGAATAACTGGCATAGATTGTAGCAAACCATCACCATCCTACCATTGAGATGTAAGTTCCACTCAAGCAGATTCTTTCCATGAATAACTGGCATAGATTGTAGCAAACCATCACCATCCTACCATTGAGATGTAAGTTCCACTCAAGCAGATTCTTTCCATGAATAACTGGCATAGATTGGCATCCTACCATTGAGATGTAAGTTCCAAACCATCAAACCATCCTACCATTGAGATGTAAGTTCCCTCAAGCAGATTCTTTCCATGAATAACTGGCATAGATTGTAGCAAACCATCACCATTCTACCATTGAGATGTAAGTTCACTCAAGCAGATTCTTTCCATGAATAACTGGCATAGATTGTAGCAAACCATCACCATCCTACCATTGAGATGTAAACAAGCAGATTCTTTCCATGAATAACTGGCATAGATTGTCCTACCATTGAGATGTAAGTTCCACTCAAGCAGATTCTTTCCATGAATAACTGGCATAGATTGTAGCAAACCATCACCATCCTACCATTGAGATGTAAGTTCCACTCAAGCAGATTCTTTCCATGAATATCTGGCATACATTGGAGCAAACCATCACCATCCTACCATTGAGATGTAAGTTCCACTCAAGCAGATTCTTTCCATGAATAACTGGCATAGATTGTAGCAAACCATCACCATCCTACCATTGAGATGTAAGTTCCACTCAAGCAGATTCTTTCCATGAATAACTGGCATAGAATGTAGCAAACCATCACCATCCTACCATTGAGATGTAAGTTCCACTCAAGCAGATTCTTTCCATGAATAACTGGCATAGATTGTAAAAACCATCACCATTCTACCATTGAGATGTAAGTTCCACTCAAGCAGATTCTTTCCATGAATAACATAGATTGTAGCAAACCATCACCATCCTACCATTGAGATGTAAGTTCCACTCAAGCAGATTCTTTCCATGAATAACTGGCATAGATTGTAGCAAACCATCACCATCCTACCATTGAGATGTAAGTTCCAGATTCTTTCCATGAATAACTGGCATAGATTGTAGAAACCATCACCATCCTACCATTGAGATGTAAGTTCCACTCAAGCAGATTCTTTCCATGAATAACTGTCATAGATTGTAGCAAACCATCACCATCCTACCATTGAGATGTAAGTTCCACTCAAGCAGATTCTTTCCATGAATGACTGGCATAGATTGTAGCAAAACCATCACCATCCTACCATTGAGATGTAAGTTCCACTTTCAAGCAGATTCTTTCCATGAATAACTGGCATAGATTGTAGCAAACCATCACCATCCTACCATTGAGATGTAAGTTCCACTCAAGCAGATTCTTTCCTTTTGGCATACATTGTAGCAAACCATCACCAACCTGTTCCACTCAAGCATTCTTTTCCATGAATTGGCATCCAAACCATCACCATCCTACCATTGAGATGTAAGTTCCACTCAAGCAGATTCTTTCCATGAATAACTGGCATAGATTTGTAGCAAACCATCACCATCCTACCATTGAGATGTAAGTTCCACTCAAGCAGATTCTTTCCATGAATAACTGGCATAGATTTAGCAAACCATCACCATCCTACCATTGAGATGTAAGTTCCACTCAAGCAGATTCTTCCATGAATAACTGGCATAGATTGTAGCAAACCATCACCATCCTACCATTGAGATGTAAGTTCCACTCAAGCAGATTCTTTCCATGAATAACTGGCATAGATTGTAGCAAAACAACCATCACCATCCCTACCATTGAGATGTAAGTTCCACTCAAGCAGATTTTTTCCATGAATAACTGGCATAGATTGTAGCAAACCATCACCATCCTACCATTGAGATGTAAGTTCCACTCAAGCAGATTCTTTCCATGAATAACTGGCATAGATTGTAGCAAACCATCACCATCCTACCATTGAGATGTAAGTTCCACTCAAGCAGATTCTTTCCATGAATAACTTTGGCATAGATTGTAGCAAACCATCACCATCCTACCATTGAGATGTAAGTTCACTCAAGCAGATTCTTTCCATGAATAACTGGCATAGATTGTAGCAAACCATCACCATCCTACCATTGAGATGTAAGTTCCACTCAAGCAGATTCTTTCCATGAATAACTGGCATAGATTGTAGCAAACCATCACCATTCTACCATTGAGATGTAAGTTCCACTCAAGCAGATTCTTTCATGAATAACTCTAGCAAAACACTATTCTACCATTGTAGCAAATAACTTTGAATCACCCATCCTACCATTGAGATGTAAGTCCCACTCCAAGCAGATTCTTTCCATGAATAACTGGCATAGATTCTACCATTGAGATGTAAGTTCCACTCAAGCAGATTCTTTCCATGAATAACTGGCATAGATTGTAGCAAACCATCACCATCCTACCATTGAGATGTAAGTTCCACTCAAAGATTCTTTCCATGAATAATGGCATAGATTGTAGCAAACCATCACCATCCTACCATTGAGATGTAAGTTCCACTCAAGCAGATTCTTTCCATGAATAACCATTGTAGCAAACCATCACCATCCTACCATTGAGATGTAAGTTCCACTCAAGCAGATTCTTTCCATGAATAACTGGCATGAATAGATTGTAGCAAAACCATCACCATCCTACCATTGAGATTTAAGTTCCACTCAAGCAGAGATTCTTTCCATGAATAACTGGCATAGATTGTAGCAAACCATCACCATCCTACCATTGAGATGTAAGTTCCATCAAGCAGATTCTTCCATGAATAACTGGCATAGATTGTAGCAAACCATCACCATCCTACCATTGAGATGTAAGTTCCACTCAAGCAGATTCTTTCCATGAATAACTGGCATAGATTGTAGCAAACCATCACCATCCTACCATTGAGATGTAAGTTCCACTCCTAAGATTCTTTCCATGAATAACTTGGCATAGATTGTAGCAAACCATCACCATCCTACCATTGAGATGTAAGTTCCACTCAAGCAGATTCTTTCCATGAATAACTGGCATAGATTGTAGCAAACCATCACCATCCTACCATTGAGATGATTCTTTAAAGTTCCCAAACCATCAAGCATTGAGATTCTTTCCATGAATAACTGGCATAGATTGTAGCAAACCATCACCATCCTAACATTGAGATGTAAGTTCCACTCAAGCAGATTCTTTCCATGAATAACTGGCATAGATTGTAGCAAACCATCACCATCCTACCATTGAGATGTAAGTTCCACTCAAGCAGATTCTTTCCATGAATATCTGGCATAGATTGTAGCAAACCATCACCATCCTACCATTGAGATGTAAGTTCCACTCAAGCAGATTCTTTCCATGAATAACTGGCATAGATTGTAGCAAATCATCACCATTCTACCATTGAGATGTAAGTTCCACTCAAGCAGATTTTTTCCATGAATAACTGGCATAGATTGTAGCAACCATCACCATCCTACCATTGAGATGTAAGTTCCACTCAAGCAGATTCTTTCCATGAATAACTGGCATAGATTGTAGCAAACCATCACCATCCTACCATTGAGATGTAAGTTCAGATTCTTTCCATGAATAACTGGCAGATTTAGCAAACCATTTCCATTGAGATGTAAGTTCCTCAAGCAGATTCTTTCCTGGCATAGATTGTAGCAAACCATCACCATCCTACCATTGAGATGTAAGTTCCACTCAAGCAGATTCTTTCCATGAATAACTGAGATTGTAGCAAACCATCACCATCCTACCATTGAGATGTAAGTTCAAGCAGATTCTTTCCATGAATAACTGGCATAGATTGTAAGCAAACCATCACCATTCTACCATTGAGATGTAAGTTCCACTCAAGCAGATTCTTTCCATGAATAATTCTTTAGCAAACCATGAACATCCTACCATTGAGATGTAAGCAAACAGATTCTTTCCATGAATAACTGGCATATTGTAGCAAACCATCACCATCCTACCATTGAGATGTAAGTTCCACTCAAGCAGATTCTTTCCATGAATAACTGGCATAGATTGTAAAGCAAACCATCACCATCCTACCATTGAGATGTGTAGCAGATTCTTTCCATGAATAACTGGCATAGAAGCAGATTCAGATTTTCCATGAATAACTGGCATAGATTGTGCAAAACCATCACCATCCTACCATTGAGATGTAAGTTCCCTCAAGCAGATTCTTTCCATGAATAATGGCAAGTATTGTAGATCACCATGTATTGAGAAAGTTCCACTCAAGCAGATTCACATGAATAACTGGCATAGATTGTAGCAAAACCATCACCATCCTACCATTGAGATGTAAGTTCCACAAGCAGATTCTTTCCATGAATAACTGGCATAGATTGTAGCAAACCATCACCATCCTACCATTGAGATGTAAGTTCCTCAAGCAGATTCTTTCCATGAATAACTGGCATAGATTGTAGCAAACCATCACCATCCTACCATTGAGATGTAAGTTCCACTCAAGCAGATTCTTTTCCATGAATAACTGGCATAGATTGTAGCAAACCATCACCATCCTACCATTGAGATGTAAGTTCCACTCAAGCAGATTCTTTCCATGAATAACTGGCATAGATTGTAGCAAACCATCACCATATCCTACCATTGAGATAAGTTCCACTCAAGCAGATTCTTTCCATGAATAACTGGCATAGATTGTAGCAAACCATCACCATCCTACCATTGAGATGTAAGTTCCACTCAAGCAGATTCTTTCCATGAATACCTGGCATAGATTGTAGCAAACCATCACCATCCTACCATTGAGATGTAAGTTCCACTCAAGCAGATTCTTTCCATGAATAACTGGCATAGATTGTAGCAAACCATCACCATTCTACCATTGAGATGTAAGTTCCTCAACAGATTCTTTCCATGAATAACTGGCATAGATTGTAGCAAACCATCACCATACTACCATTGAGATGTAAGTTCACTCAAGCAGATTTTTTCCATGAATAACTGGCATAGATTGTAGCAAAACCATCACCATCCTACCATTGAGATGTAAGTTCCACTCAAGCAGATTCTTTCCATGAATAACTGGCATAGATTGTAGCAAACCATCACCATCCTACCATTGAGATGAAAGTTCCACTCAAGCAGATTCTTTCATGAATAACTGGCATAGATTGCAGCAAAACTTCATCCTACCATCCTATTCTTTCCATGAATTGCATAGATTGTAGCAAAACATCACCATTCTACCATTGAGATGTAAGTTTCTTTCCATGAATAACTGGCATAGATTGTAGCAAACCATCACCATCCCTACCATTGAGATGTAAGTTCCACCAAGCAGATTCTTTCCATGAATAACTGGCATAGATTGTAGCAAACCATCACCATCCTACCATTGAGATGTAAGTTCCACTCAAGCAGATTCTTTCCATGAATAACTGGCATAGATTGTAGCAAACCATCACCATCCTACCATTGAGATGTAAGTTTCTCAAGCAGATTCTTTCCATGAATAACTGCATAGATTGTAGCAAACCATCACCATCCCTACCATTGAGATGTAAGTTCCACTAAAGCAGATTCTTTCCATGAATAACTGGCATAGATTGTAGCAAACCATCACCATCCTACCATTGAGATGTAAGTTCAGATTCTTTCCATGAATAACTGGCATAGATTGTAGCAAACCATCACCATTACCATTGAGATGTAAGTTCCACTGAGATTCTTTCTTGAATAACCATGAATAACTGGTCACTAGATTCTTTTGAATAACTGGCAAACCATCACCATCCTACCATCGAGATGTTAAAACAGATTCTTTCCATGAATAACTGGCATAGATTGTAGCAAAACCATCACCATCCTACCATTGAGATGTAAGTTCCATCAAGCAGATTCTTTCCATGAATAACTGGCATAGATTGTAGCAAAACCATCACCATCCCTACCATTGAGATGTAAGTTCCACCATTCAAGCAGATTCTTTCCATGAATAACTGGCATAGATTGTAGCAAACCATCACCATTCTACCATTGAGATGAAACCACTCAAAGTTTCATCACCATCCTTCCATTGAGATAAGTTCCACTCAAGCCAGAATGTAGCAAACCTTTCCATTGGAGATGTAAGTTCCACTCAAGCAGACTTTCCATGCATAGGATTGTAGCAAAACCTATCCTACCATTGAGATGTAAGTTCCACTCAAGCAGATTCTTTTCCATGAATAACTGGCATAGATATAGCAAACCATCACTATCCTACTCAAGCTAAGATTCTTTCCATGAATAATTTAGTATAGGATTTTTAGCAACCATCACCATCCTACCATTTAGATGTAAGTTCCACTCAAGCAGATTCTTTCCATGAATAACTGGCATAGATTGTAGCAAACCATCACCATCCTACCATTGATGTAAGTTCCACTCAAGCAGATTCTTTCCATGAATAACTGGCATAGATTGTAGCAAACCATCACCATTCTACTCATTGAGATGTAAGTTCCACTCAAGCAGATTCTTTCCATGAATAACTGGCATAGATTGTAGCAAACCATCACCATCCTACCATTGAGATGTAAGTTCCACTCAAGCAGATTCTTTCCATGAATAACTGGCATAGATTGTAGCAAACCATCACCATCCTACCATTGAGATGTAAGTTCCACTCAAGCAGATTCTTTCCATGAATGACTGGCATAGATTGTAGCAAAACCATCACCATCCTACCATTGAGATGTAAGTTCCACAAGCAGATTCTTTCCATGAATAACTGGCATAGATTGTAGCAAACCAACCATCACCATCCTCAAGCAGATTCTTTCCATGAATTGGAGATAGCAAAACCATCACCATCCCAACACCATTGAGATTCCACTCAAGCAGATTCTTTCCATGAATAACTGGCATAGATTGTAGCAAACCATCACCATCCTACCATTGAGATGTAAGTTTCCACTTTTTTCAAGCAGATTCTTTCCATTGAATAACTGGCATGAATAAGATTGTAGCAAACCATCACCATCCTACCATTGAGATGTAAGTTCCACTCAAGCAGATTCTTTCCATGAATAACTGGCATAGATTGTAGCAAACCATCACCATCCTACCATTGAGATGTAAGTTCCACTCAAGCAGATTCTTTCCATGAATAACTGGCATAGATTGTAGCAAACCATCACCATCCTACCATTGAGATGTAAGTTCCACTCAAGCAGATTCTTTCCATGAATAACTGGCATAGATTGTAAAACCATCACCATTCTACCATTGAGATGTAAATTCACCTCCAGATTCTTTCCATGAATAACTGGCATAGATTGTAGCAAAACCATCACCATCCTACCATTGAGATGTAAGTCCACTCAAGCAGATTCTTTCCATGAATAACTGGCATAGATTGTAGCAAACCATCACCATCCTACCATTTGTAAGCAAACATGAATAACTGGCATAGATTGTAGCAAACCATCACATCCTACCATTGAGATGTAAGTTCCACTCAAGCAGATTCTTTCCCATGCAAAATAACCATTGAGATGTAAGTTCACTCAAGCAGATTGAATAAGCAAACCATCACCATCCTACCATTGAGATGTAAGTTCCACTCAAGCAGATTCTTTCCATGAATAACTGGCATAGATTGTAGCAAACCATCACCATCCTACCATTGAGATGTAAGTTAATTCTTTTTCCATGAATGGCATAGATTGAGCAAACCATCACCATCCTACCATTGAGATGTAAGTTCCACTCAAGCAGATTCTTTCCTGGCATAGATTGTAGTAAAAACCATCACCATCCTACCATTGAGATGTAAGTTCCACTCAAGCAGATTCTTTCCATGAATAACTGGCATAGATTGTAGCAAACCATCACCATCCTACCACCATTGAGATGTAGATTGTTAAAACATGAATAATCACCATTGAGAGATTCTTTCCATGAATAACTGGCATAGATTAAGTCGCTAAGATTCTTTCCATAAAAACCATCAAAACCATCACCCTACCATTGAGATGTAAGTTCCACTCCAGATTCTTTCCATGAATAACTGGCATAGATTGTAGCAAACCATCACCATCCTACCATTGAGATAAACTGCAGATTCTTTCCATGAATAACTGGCATAGATTGTAGCAAAACATCACCATTCTACCATTGAGATGTAAGTTCCACTCAAGCAGATTCTTTCCATGAATAACTGGCATAGATTGTAGCAAACCATCACCATCCTACCATTGATGTAAGTTCCACTCAAGCAGATTCTTTCCATGAATAACTGGCATAGATTGTAGCAAACCATCACCATCCTACCATTGAGATGTAAGTTCCACTCAAGCAGATTCTTTCCATGAATAACTGGCATAGATTGTAGCAAACCATCACCATTCTACCATTGAGATGTAAGTTCCCCTCAAGCAGATTCTTTCCATGAATAACTGGCATAGATTGTAGCAAACCATCACCATCCTACCATTGAGATGTAAGTTCCACTCAAGCAGATTCTTTCCATGAATAACTGGCATAGATTGTAGCAAACCATCACCATCCTACCATTGAGATGTAAGTTCCACTCAAGCAGATTCTTTCCATGAATAACTGGCATAGATTGTAGCAAACCATCACCATTCTACCATTGAGATGTAAGTTCCACTCAAGCAGATTCTTTCCATGAATAACTGGCATAGATTGTAGCAAACCATCACCATCCTACCATTGAGATGTAAGTTCCATCAAGCAGATTCTTTCCATGAATAACTGGCATAGATTGTAGCAAAAAACCATCACCATTTAGATCCTACCATTGAGATGTGAAGTTCCACTCAAGCAGATTCTTTCCATGAATAACTGGCATAGATTGTAGCATTGAGATGTAAAACCATCACCATCCTACCATTGATTCTTTCCATGAATAATGGTAAGATTTTAGCAAACCATCACCATCCTACCATTGAGATGTAAGTTTCAGATTCTTTCCATGAATAACTGGCATAGATTGTAGCAAACCATCACCATCCTACCATTGAGATGTAAGTTCCACTCAAAGCAGATTCTTTCCATGAATAACTGGCATAGATTGTAGCAAACCATCACCATCCTACCATTGAGATGTAAGTTCAACTCAAGCAGATTCTTTCCATGAATAACTGGCATAGATTGTAGCAAACCATCACCATCCTACCATTGAGATGTAAGTTCCACTCAAGCAGATTCTTTCCATGAATAACTGGCATAGATTGTAGCAAACCATCACCATCCTACCATTGAGATGTAAGTTCCACTCAAGCAGATTCTTTCCATGAATAACTGGCATAGATTGTAGCAAACCATCACCATTCTACCATTGAGATGTAAGTTCCACTCAAGCAGATTCTTTCCATGAATAACTGGCATAGATTGTAGCAAACCATCAACATCCTACCATTGAGATGTAAGTTCCACTCAAGCAGATTCTTTCCATGAATAACTGGCATAGATTGTAGCAAACCATCACCATCCTACCATTGAGATGTAAGTTCCACTCAAGCAGATTCTTTCCATGAATAACTGGCATAGATTGTAGCAAACCATCACCATCCTACCATTGAGATGTAAGTTCCACTCAAGCAGATTCTTTCCATGAATAACTGGCATAGATTGTAGCAAACCATCACCATCCTACCATTGAGATGTAAGTTCCAAGCAGATTCTTTCCATGAATAACTGGCATAGATTTCTTTACCATGAATAACCTGGCATAGATTGTAGCAAACCATCACCATCCTACCATTGAGATGTAAGTTCCACTCAAGCAGATTCTTTCCATGAATAACTGGCATAGATTTCCATGCAAACCATCACCATCCTACCATTGAGATGTAAGTTCCCCTCAAGCAGATTCTTTCCATGAATAACTGGCATAGATTGTAGCAAAACCATCACCATCCTACCATTGAGATGTAAGTTCCACTCAAGCAGATTCTTTCCATGAATAACTGGCATAGATTGTAGCAAAACCATCACCATCCTACCATTGAGATGTAAGTTCCACTCAAGCAGATTCTTTCCATGAATAACTGGCATAGATTGTAGCAAACCATCACCATTCTACCATTTAGATGTAAAGTTCCACTCAAGCAGATTCTTTCCATGAATAATTGGCATAGATAGCAAACCACCATCCTACCATTGAGATGTAAGTTCACTCAAGCAGATTCTTTCCATGAATAACTGGCATAGATTTTAGCAAACCATCACCATTCTACCATTGAGATGTAAGTTCCACTCCCAAGCAGATTCTTTCCATGAATAACTGGCATAGATTGTAGCAAACCATCACCATCCTACCATTGAGATGTAAGTTCCACTCAAGCAGATTCTTTCCATGAATAACTGGCATAGATTGTAGCAAACCATCACCATCCTACCATTGAGATGTAAGTTCCACTCAAGCAGATTCTTTTCCATGAATAACTGGCATAGATTGTAGCAAACCATCACCATCCTACCATTGAGATGTAAGTTCCACTCAAGCAGATTCTTTCCATGAATAACTGGCATAGATTGTAGCAAACCATCACCATCCTACCATTGAGATGTAAGTTCCCTCAAGCAGATTCTTTCCATGAATAACTGGCATAGATTGTAGCAAACCATCACCATCCTACCATTGAGATGTAAGTTCCACTCAAGCAGATTCTTTCCATGAATAACTGGCATAGATTGTAGCAAAACCATCACATCCTACCATTGAGATGTAAGTTCTACCATGAATTGAGATTGTAACCATCACCATCCTACCATTGGAGATGTAAGTTCAAGCAGATTCTTTCCATGAATAACTGGCATAGATTGTAGCAAATCATCACCATCCTACCATTGAGATGTGTCAAGCAGATTCTTTCCATGAATAACTGGCATAGATTGTAGCAAACCATCACCATCCTACCATTGAGATGTAGTTCCACTCAAGCAGATTCTTTTCCATGAATAATGGCATAGATTGTAGCAAACCATCACCATCCTACCATTGAGATATAAGTTCCACTCAAGCAGATTCTTTCCATGAATAACTGGCATAGATTGTAGCAAACCATCACCATCCTACCATTGAGATGTAAGTTCCACTACCATTGAAGCAGATTCTTTCCATGAATAACTGGCATAGATTGTAGCAAACCATCACCATCCTACCATTTAGATGTAAGTTCCACTCAAGCAGATTCTTTCCATGAATAACTGGCATAGATTGTAGCAAAACCATCACCATCCTACCATTGAGATGTAAGTTCCACTCAAGCAGATTCTTTCCATGAATAACTGGCATAGATTGTAGCAAACCATCACCATCCACACCATTGAGATGTAAGTTCCACTCAAGCAGATTCTTTCCATGAATAACTGGCATAGATTGTAGCAAACCATCACCATCCTACCATTGAGATGTAAGTTCCACTCAAGCAGATTCTTTCCATGAATAACTGGCATAGATTGTAGCAAACCATCACCATCCTACCATTGGAGATGTAGTTCCACTCAAGCAGATTCATCACCATTTCCATGAATAACTGGCATAGATTGTAGCAAACCATCACCATCCTACCATTGAGATGTAAGTTCCACTCAAGCAGATTCTTTCCATGAATAACTGGCATAGATTGTAGCAAAACCATCACCATTCTACCATTGTAAGTTCCACTAGCATTCTTTCCATGAATAACTGGCATAGAAGCAAAACCATACCACCATCTTTCCATTGTTCCTTTCAAGCAGATTCTTTTCCATGAATAACTGGCATAGATTGTAGCAAACCATCACCATCCTACCATTGAGATGTAAGTTCCACTCAAGCAGATTCTTTCCATGAATAACTGGCATAGATTGTAGCAAACCATCACCATCCTACCATTGAGATGTAAGTTCCACTCAAGCAGATTCTTTCCATGAATAACTGGCATAGATTGTAGCAAACCATCACCATCCTACCATTGAGATGTAAGTTCCACTCAAGCAGATTCTTTCCATGAATAACTGGCATAGATTTTAGCAAACCATCACCATCCTACCATTGAGATGTGTTCCACTCAAGCAGATTCTTTCCATGAATAACTGGCATAGATTGTAGCAAACCATCACCATCCTACCATTGAGATGCCAAGTTCCACTCAGAAGCAGATTAGCAAACCATTTTCCATGAATAACTGGCTTTCCATGAATAACTGGTAGATTGTAGTAAACCATCACCATCCTACCATTTAGATGTAAGTTCCACCAAGCAGAGATTCTTTCCATGAATAACTGGCATAGATTGCAGCAAACATCACCATTCTACCATCGAGATGTAAGTTCCACTGCTAAGATTCTTCCATGAATAATTAAGTATAGATTGTAGCAAAACCATCAACATCCTACCATTGAGATGTAAGTTCCACTCATGATTCTTTCCATGAATATTCAAGTATACATGGGGCAAACCATCACCATCCTACCATTGAGATGTAAGTTCCACTAAGCAGATTCTTTCCATGAATAACTGGTATAGATTAAAGTAAAACCATCACTATCCTACCATTGAGATAAGTTCCACTCAAGCAGATTCTTTCCATGAATCACATAGATTGTGGCAAACTATCACCATCCTACCATTGAGATGTAAGTTCCACTAAGCAGATTCTTTCCATGAATAACTGGTATAGATTTAGCAACCATCACCATCCTACCATTGATGTGTTCCAAGCAGATTCTTTCCATGAATACCGGGTAGATTGTGCAAACCATCACCATCCTCCATTGAGATGTAAGTTCCACTCAAGATTCTTTCCATGAATAACTGGCATAGGATTGTAGCAAACCATCAACATCCTACCATTTAGATGTAAGTTCCACTAGCAGATTCTTTCCATGAATAACTGGCATAGATTGTAGTAAAACATCACTATCTCTACCATCGAGATGTAAGTTCCACTCAAGCAGATTCTTTCCATGAATTGGCATAGATTTTAGCAAACCATCACCATCCTACCATTGAGTAAGTTTCAAGCAGATTTTCCATGAATAACTGGCATAGATTGTAGCAAACCATCACCATCCTACCATTGAGATGTAAGTTCCACTCAAGCAGATTCTTTCCATGAATAACTGGCATAGATTGTAGCAAACCATCACCATCCTACCATTGAGATGTAAGTTCCACTCCAGATTCTTTCCATGAATAACTGGCATAGATTTAGCAAACCATTCCTACCATTGAGATAGTTCCACTCAAGCAGATTCTTTTCCATGAAGATGGCATAGATTGTAGCAAACCATCACCATCCTACCATTGAGATGTAAGTTCCCTCAAGCAGATTCTTTCCATGAATAACTGGCATAGATTGTAGCAAACCATCACCATCCTACCATTGAGATTAAGTTCCACTCAAGCAGATTCTTTCCATGAATAACTGGCATAGATTGTAGCAAACATCACCATCCTACCATTGAGATGTAAGTTCCACTCAAGCAGATTCTTTCCATGAATAACTGGCATAGATTGTAGCAAACCATCACCATCCTACCATTGAGATGTAAGTTCCACTCAAGCAGATTCTTTCCATGAATAACAGATTCACCATTTCCATGAATAACTGGCATAGATTGTAGCAAACCATCACCATCCTACCATTGAGATGTAAGTTCCACTTTCAAGCATAGATTCATTTCCTACCATTGAATAAATCAAGCAGATTCTTTCCATGAATAACTGGCATAGATTGTAGCAAACCATCACCATCCTACCATTGAGATGTAAGTTCCACTCAAGCAGATTCTTTCCATGAATAACTGGCATAGATTGTAGCAAACCATCACCATCCTACCATTGAGATGTAAGTTCCACTCAAGCAGATTCTTTCCATGAATAACTGGCATAGATTGTAGCAAACCATCACCATCCTACCATTGAGATGTAAGTTCCCTCCAAGCAGATTCTTTCCATGAATAACTGGCATAGATTGTAGCAAACCATCACCATCCTACCATTGAGATGTAAGTTCCACTCAAGCAGATTCTTTCCATGAATAACTGGCATAGATTGTAGCAAACCATCACCATCCTACCATTGAGATGTAAGTTCCACTCAAGCAGATTCTTTCCATGAATAACTGGCATAGATTGTAGCAAACCATCACCATCCTACCATTGAGATGTAAGTTCCTCAAGCAGATTCTTTCCATGAATAACTGGCATAGATTTTAGCAAAACCATCACCATACTACCATTGAGATGTAAGTTTCATCAAGCAGATTCTTTCCATGAATAACTGGCATAGATTGTAGCAAACCATCACCATCCTACCATTGAGATGTAAGTTCCACCAAACAGATTCTTTCCATGAATAACTGGCATAGATTGTAGCAAACCATCACCATCCTACCATTGAGATGTAAGTTCCACCAAGCAGATTCTTTCCATGAATAACTGGCATAGATTGTAGCAAACCATCACCATCCTACCATTGAGATGTAAACTCTAAGCAGATTCTTTCCATGAATAACAGGCATAGATTGTAGCAAACCATCACCATCCTACCATTGAGATGTAAGTTCACTCAAGCAGATTCTTTCCATGAATAACTGGCATAGATTGTAAGCAACCAAACCATCACCATCCTACCATCAAGCAGATTCTTTCCATGAATTCCATTGTCAAGCAGATTCTTTGAGATGTAAATAAGATTCTTGGCATGAATTCTGGCAGAATTGTAGCAAACCATCACCATCCTACCATTGAGATGTAAGTTCCACTCCAAGCAGATTCTTTCCATGAATAACTGGCATAGATTGTAGCAAACCATCACCATTCTACCATTGAGATACCATCGAGTAAGATTCTTTCCATGAATAACTGGCAGATTGTAGCAAACCATCACCATCCACCTTTCCATGAATAACTGGCATAGATTGTAGCAAAACCATCACCATCCTACCATTGAGATGTAAGTTCCACTCAAGCAGATTCTTTCCATGAATAACTGGCATAGATTGTATTCCCATCGCAAACCATCACCATCAGATTCTTTCCATGACCATTGATAGATAGCAAACCATCACCATCCTACCATTGAGTTCCACTCAAGCAGATTCTTTCCATGAATAATCCTGATTGCCATAATTCTTTCCATGCATCCTACCATTGAGATGTAGCAAAACCATCACTGGCCATCCTACCATTGAGATGTAAGTTCCACTCAAGCAGATTCTTTCCATGAATAACTGGCATAGATTGTAGCAAACCATCACCATCCTACCATTGAGATGTAAGTTCACTCAAGCAGATTCTTTCCATGAATAACTGGCATAGATTGTAGCAAAAACCATCACCATCCTACCATTGAGATGTAAGTTCCTCAAGCAGATTCTTTTCCATGAATAACTGGCATAGATTGTAGCAAACCATCACCACCATCTACCATTGAGATGTAAGTTCCACTCAAGCAGATTCTTTCCATGAATAACTGGCATAGATTGTAGCAAACCATCACCATCCTACCATTGAGATATAAGTTCCACTCAAGCAGATTCTTTCCATGAACGGCATAGATTTGTAGCAAACCATCACCATCCTACCATTGAGATGTAAGTTCCACTCAAGCAGATTCTTTCCATGAATAACTGGCATAGATTGTAGTAAAACCATCACCATCCTACCATTGAGATGTAAGTTCCACTCCAAGCAGATTCTTTCCATGAATAACTGGCATAGATTGTAGCAAAAACCATGAATCTACCATCCTCCTACCATTGAGATGTAAGTTGAGATGTAGATTGTTCCATCCTACCAGCATATTCTTTCCATGAATAACTGGCATAGATTGTAGCAAACCATCACCATTCTACCATTGAGATGTAAGTTCCACTCAAGCAGATTCTTTCCATGAATAACTGGCATAGATTGTAGCAAACCATCACCATCCTACCATTGAGATGTAAGTTCACTCAAGCAGATTCTTTCCATGAATAACTGGCATAGATTGTAGCAAACCATCACCATCCTACCATTGAGATGTAAGTTCCAGATTCTTTCCAAGTACAGATTGTAGCAAACCACCACCATCTTTCCATTGAATAACTGATTCTTTCCATGCATAGATTGTAGCAAACCATCACCATTCTACCATTGTTCCACTCAACAGATTCTTTTCCATGAATAACTATAGATTTAGCAAACCATCACCATCCAATTGAGATGTAAGTTTCTTTCCATGAATAACTGGCATAGATTGTAGCAAACCATCACCATCCTACCATTGAGATGTAAGTTCCACTCAAGCAGATTCTTTCCATGAATAACTGGCATAGATTGTAGCAAAACCATCACCATCCTACCATTGAGATGTAAGTTCACTCAAGCAGATTCTTTTCCATGAATAACTGGCATAGATTGTTAGTAAACCATCACCATCCTACCATTGAGATGTAAGTTCCCATGAATAACTGGCAGATTCTTTCCATCGAATATCTGGCATAGATTTTGCAAAACCATCACCATCTACCATCATTGAGATGTACCCATCCTACCATTGAGATGTAAGTTCCACTCAAGCAGATTCTTTCCATGAATAACTGGCATAGATTGTAGTAAAACATCACCAACCATCACCATTCTACCATTGAGATGTAAGTTCCACTCAAGCAGATTCTTTCCATGAATAACTGGCATAGATTGTAGCAAACCATCACCATCTACCATTGAGATGTAAGATTTTCCACTCCAAGCAGATTCTTTCCATGAATAACTGGCATAGATTTTAGCAAACCATCACCATCCTACCATTGAGATGTAAGTTCCCTCAAGCAGATTCTTTCCATGAATAACTGGCATAGATTGTAGCAAACCATCACCATCCTACCATTGAGATGTAAGTTCCACTCAAGCAGATTCTTTCCATGAATAACTGGCATAGATTGTGGCAAACCATCACCATCCTACCATTGAGATGTAAGTTCCACTCAAACTGGCAGATTCTTTTCCATTGAGATGTAAGAATAGACATGAATAACTGGCATAGATTGTAGCAAACCATCACCATTCTACCATTGAGATGTAAGTTCCTCAAGCAGATTCTTTCCATGAATAACTGGCATAGATTGTAGCAAACCATCACCATCCTACCATTGAGATGTAAGTTCCAATCAAGCAGATTCTTTCCATGAATAACTGGCATATAAACCATCTCATCCTACCATTTGATTCTTTCCATCAACTGGGTATAGATTGTAGCAAACCATCACCATTCCATGTAAACCATGAATTGGCAGATTGTAGCAAACCATCACCATCCTACCATTGAGATGTAAGTTCCTAAGATTCTTTCCAAGCAGATTCTTTCCATGAATAACAGATTCTTGGCATGAATAATGGTGCAGCAAACCATCACCATCCTACCATTGAGATGTAAGTTCCACAAGAAGATTTTCAAGCAGATTCTTTCCACTATTGAGATGTAATAATAACTGGCAAACCATCACCATTCTACCATTGAGATGTACAGATTCTTTTCCAAACCGGGTATAGAATCATTACCATTGAGATGTAAACTCAAGCAGATTCTTTCCATGAATTGGCATAGATTGTAGCAACCATCACCATCCTACCATTGAGATGTAAGTTCCTCAAGCAGATTCTTTCCATGAATAACATTTGGTTCCATCAAGCAGATTCTTTTCCATGAATAACTGGCAAACCATCACCATCCTACCATTGAGATATAAGTTCCACTCAAGCAGATTCTTTCCATGAATAACTGGCATGAATTAGCAAACCATCACCATCCTACCATTGAGATGTAGTTCCCTCAAGCAGATTCTTTCCATGAATAACTGGCATAGATTGTAGCAAAACCATCACCATCCTACCATTGAGATGTAAGTTCCCACTCAAGCAGATTCTTCCCATGAATAACTGGCATAGATTGTAGCAAACCATCACCATACTACCATTGAGATGTAAGTTCCACTCAAGCAGATTCTTTCCATGAATAACTGGCATAGATTGTAGCAAACCATCACCATCCTACCATTTAGATGTAAGTTCCACTCAAGCAGATTCTCCATTCTAGCAAACCATCACCATCCTACCATTGAGATAAGTTCCTCCAAGCAGATTCTTTCCATGAATAACTGGCATAGATTTTAGCAAACCATCACCATCCTACCATTGAGATGTAAGTTCCACTCAAGCAGATTCTTTTCCATGAATAACAGCATAGATTGTAAACCATCACCATTCTACCATTGAGATGTAAGTTCCACTCAAGCAGATTCTTTCCATGTATAACTGGCATAGATTGTAGCAAACCATCACCATCCTACCATTGAGATGTAAGTTCCACTCTGCTAGATTCTTTCCATGAACAAAGTATAGATTGTAGCAAAACCATCACTATCCTACCTCAAGCAGATTCTTTCCATGAATAACTGGCATAGATTGTACCATCAACCATCACCATCCTACCATTCTTTTGAGATTTAATTTTCCACCATCAAGCAGATTCTTTCCATGAATAACAGGCATAGATTGTAGCAAACCATCACCATTCTACCATTGAGATGTAAGTTTCACTCAAGCAGATTCTTTCCAGAATAACTGGCATAGATTGTAGCAAACCATCACCATCCTACCATTGAGATGTAAGTTCCACTCAAGCAGATTCTTTCCATGAATAACTGGCATTGTAGCAAACCATCACCATCCTACCATTGAGATGTAGATTCAAGCAGATTCTTTCCAGAATAACTGGGTATAGATTGTAGCAAACCATCACCATCCTACCATTGAGATGTAAGTTCCCAAGATTCTTTCCATGAATAACTGGCATAGATTGTAGCAAACCATCACTATTTCCATTGAGATACCTCAAGCAGCATGAATAACTGGCATAGATTGTAGCAAACCATCACCATCCTACCATTGAGATGTAAGTTCCACTCAAGCAGATTCTTTCCATGAATAACTGGCATAGATTGTAGCAAAACATCACCATCCTACCATTTAGATGTAAGTTCCACTCAAAGCAGATTCTTTCCATGAACCTTTAGCATGATTGTAGCAAAACATCACCCATTCTACCATCGAGATAAGTTCCTCAACGAATTCTTTCCATGAATAACTGGCATGATTGTAGCAAACCATCAACATCCTACCATTGAGATGTAAGTTCACTCAAGCAGATTCTTTCCATGAATACCTATGGCATAGATTGTAGCAAACCATCACCATCCCTACTATTGAGATGTAAGTTCCACTCAAGCAGATTCTTTCCATGAATACTTCTGGCATGAATTTTTAGCAAACCATCACCATCCTACCATTGAGATGTAAGTTCCACTCAAGCGCGAATTCTTTCCATGAAAATCACCATCCTGAGGGCATGCAATTCTTTTGAATAACTGGCAAACCATCACCATCCTACCATTGAGATAAGTTCCACTCAAACGAATTCTTTCCACTCAAACAGATTCTACCATTCCATTGAGATGTAGAAAGTTCCTGGCATATAATTATGTAAACCATCACCATCCACCATTGAGATAAGTTCCTCAAGCAGATTCTTTCCATGAATAACTTGGCATAGATTGTAGCAAACCATCACCATTCTACCATTGAGATGTAGTTCCTCAAACGAATTCTTTCCATGAATAACTGGCATAGGTGTAGCAAACCATCACCATCCTACCATTGAGATGTAAGTTTCAATTCTTTCCATGAATAACTGGCATGAATTTGGCAACCATTCTTTCTCATTCTTTCCGCTTGAATAACTGGCATAATTGTAACCAAACCATCACCATTCTACCATTGAGATGTAAGTTCCCTCAAGCAGATTCTTTCCCGCGAATGCTTTGGCATGAATAACTGGCATTTAGATGTGTTCCACTCAAGCAAACCATCACTGGCATCCTACCATTACCAGATGTAAGTTCCACTCAAGCAGATTCTTTCCATGAATACCTGGCATAGATTGTAGCAAACCATCAACATCCTACCATTGAGATGTAAGTTCCCGCTCAAGCAGATTCTTTCCAGATATCTGGCATGGGTGTAGCAAACCATCACCATCCTACCATTGAGATGTAAGTTCCCTCAAGCAGATTCTTTCCATGAATAACTGGCATAGATTGTAGCAAACCATCACCATCCTACCATTGAGATGTAAGTTCACTCAAGCAGATTCTTTCCATGAATAACTGGCATAGATTGCTTAGCAAACCATCACCATCCACCATTGAGATGTAGTTCCTCCAAGCAGATTCTTTCCATGAATAACTTTGGCATAGATTTGGCAAACCATCACCATCCTACCATTGAGATGTAAGTTCACTCAAGCAGATTCTTTCCATGAATATTTGGCATGATTGTGGCAAACCATCACCATCCTTCCATTTGAGATGTAAGTTCACTCAAGCAAGATTCTTTCCATGAATAACTGGCATAGATTGTAGCAAATAAAATACCCATTCTACCATTGAGATATAAGTTCCCTCCAGCAGAATTCTTTCCATGAATAACTGGCATGGTGTAGCAAACCATCACCATTCTACCATCGAGATGTAAGTTTCCACTCATGAATAAGCATAGTTAGCAAACCATCAACATCTACCATTGAGATAAGTTCACTCAAACGTTCTTTCTTGAATCTCATACATTGTAGCAAACCATCACCATCCTACCATTGAGATGTAAGTTCCTCAAGCAATTCTTTCCATGAATAACTGGCATGAATTGGCCTTCAGCAACCATCACCATCTACCATTGAGATGTAAGTTTCACTCAAGCAGATTCTTTCCATGAATAACTGGCATAGATTGTAACCAAACCATCACCATCCTACCATTTAGATGTAAGTTTCCCACTCTTGAATAAGGCATGATGACCATCACCATCCCCATTGAGATAACTGGCATGAATAACTGGCATAACAAACCATCACCATTCTACCATTGAGATGTAAGGACTCAAGCAAATTCTTTCCATGAATAACTGGCATAGATTTAGCAAACCATCACCATCTACCATTGAGATGTAAGTTCCCCTCAAGCAGATTCTTTCCATGAATAAGCTGGCATAATTTGCAGCAAACCATCACCCATCCTACCATTGAGATATAAAGTTCCTCAAGCAGATTCTTTTCCATGAATAACTAATAGATTGTAACCAAACCATCACCATCCTACATTGAGATGTAAGTTCACTCAAGCAGATTCTTTCCATGAATAACTGGCATAGATTAGCAAACCATCACCATCCTACCATTGAGATGTAAGTTCCTCAAGCAATTCTTTTCCATGAATAACTGGCATAGATTGTAGCAAACCATCAACCATTCTACCATTGAGATAAGTTCCACTCAAGCAGATTCTTTCCATGTATAACTGGCATAAGATTTTGCAAACCATACCATCCTACCATTGAGATATAAGTTCCACTCAAACAGATTCTTTTCCGCAAATAACTGGCATAGATTGCAAACCAACATCCTGCCATCACCACTTCTACCTTTCCATGAATAATGGCATAGATTGCCTTAAACCATCACCCATCCCATTCAAGTTCCTCAAGCAATTCTTTTCCATGAATAACTGGCATAGATTGCAGCAAACCATCACCATCCTACCATTGGAGATGTAAGTTCACTCAAGCAGATTCTTTCATGAACCTTTAACAGGTGCTTGCAAACCCATCACCATCCTACCATTGAGATTTAAGTTCCACTCAAGCAGATTCTTTCCATGAATAACTGGCATAGATTTTGTGGCAGCAAACCATCTACCATTGAGATATAAGTTCTACCATTGAGATGTAAGTTCCCTCAAGCAGATTCTTTCCATGAATAACTGGCATAGATTGTAGCAAACCATCACCATTCTACCATTGAGATATAAAGTTCACTCAAGCAGATTCTTTCCATGAATAACTGGCATAGATTGTAGCAAACCATCACCATCCTACCATTGAGATGTAAGTTCCCATTCTTTCCATGAATAACTGGCATGGGTTAGCAAACCATTTCTACCATTGAGATATAAGTTCCGCTCAAGCAGATTCTTTCCATAGATTGCATAGGTTGCAAACCATCACCATCCTACCATTGAGATGTAAGTTCCACTCAAGCAGATTCTTTCCACTTGAATAACTGGCATAGATTGCTTGTAAACCATCACTACATCCTACCATTGAGATATAAGTTCCCCTCAAGCAGATTCTTTCCATGAATAACTGGCATAGATTGTAGCAAATCATCACCATTCTACCATTGAGATGTAAGTTCCACTCCAAGCAGATTCTTCCATGAATAACTGGCATGATTGTAGCAAACCATCACCATCACAATACCATTGAGATGTAAGTTCCACTCAAGCAGATTCTTTCCATGAATAACTGGCATAGATTGTAAAACCATCACCATCCTACCATTGAGATGTAAGTTCCTCCAAGCAGATTCTTTCCATGAATAATGGCATAGATTTTAGCAAACCATCACCATTCTACCATTGAGATGTAAGTTCCCTCAACAGATTCTTTCCATGAATAATCATAGCATAGATTGTAGCAACCATCACCATTCTACCATTAGGATGTAAGTTCCTCAAGCAGATTCTTTCCATGAATAACTGGCATAGATTGTAGCAAACCATCACCATCCTACCATTGAGATGTAAGTTCTAATTTCAAGCAGATCCTTTCCATGAATAACTGGCATAGATTGTAGCAAACCATCCTACCATTGAGATGTGATTCCCTCAAGCAGATTCTTTCCATGAATAACTGGCATAGATTGTTGCAAAACCATCACCATCCTAACATTGATCAAGTTCCACTCAAGCAGATTCTTTCCATGAATATCTGGCAGATTGTAGCAAACCATCACCATTTTATGCAAACCAAGCAGATTCTTTCCATGATGAGATGTAAGATTCAACCATCATTAACATTGAGATGCAAGTTCCACTCACAGATTTCTTTCATGCATAGATTGTAAAAGTAAACCATCACCATTCTGCCATTGAGATGTAAAGTTCCACTCAAGCAGATTCTTTCCATGAATAACTGGGTATAGATTGTGACAAACCATCACCATCCTACCATTGAGATAAAGTTCCTCAGCAGATTCTTTCCATGAATAAATTGGCATAGATTGTAGCTATCACCATCCTACCATTGATATCACCTAAGATTCTTTCTACCATCCGAAACCAGCACCATCCCACCATAAAGTTCCATAAGCAGACTTTTCCATGAATAATTCATAGATTGTTTCCATTGAATACCTGCAGCATAGATTGTAGCAAACCATCACCATCCTACCATTGAGATGTAAGTTCCACTCAAGCAGATTCTTTCCATGAATATCTGGCATAGATTGTAGCAAACCATCACCATCCTACCATTGAGATGTAAGTTCCACTCAAAGCAGATTCTTTCCATGAATGACTGGCATAGATTGTAGCAAAACCATCAGCAAACCATTGAGATGTGTTCCACCATCCTTTCCATGAATTGATTTTAGATAAGTTCCTCAAGCAGATTCTTTCCATGAATAACTGGCATAGATTGTAGCAAACCATCACCATCCTACCATTTGAGATGTAAGTTCACTCAAGCAGATTCTTTCCATGAATAACTGGCATAGATTGTAGCAATCCATCACCATCCTACCATTGAGATGTAAGTTCCATTTCAAGCAGATTTTCCATGAATAACTGGCATAGATTGCTTAGCAAACCATCACCATCCTACCATTGAGATGTAAGTTCCAACTCAAGCAGATTCTTCCATGAATAACTGGTATAGATTGTTAGAAACCATCACCATCCTACCATTGAGGTCTCAAGTTCCACTCAAAGCAGATTCTTTCCATGAATAACTGGCATAGATTTTAGCAAACCATCACCATCCTACCATTGAGATGTAAGTTCCACTCAAGCAGATTCTTTCCAGGAATAACTCGCATAGATTGTAGCAAATCATCACCATCCTACCATTGAGATGTAAGTTCCTCAAAGCTAAGATTCTTTCCATGAATAACTGGCATAGATTAGCAGCAAACCATCACCATCCACCATTTGAATAAGTTCCTCATTGCCAGAGATTCTTTCCATGAATAACTGGCATAGATTTGTAGCAAACCATCACCATTCTACCATTGAGATGTAAGTTCCTCAACGCTAAGATTCTTTCCATGAATAACTGGCATAGATTGTAGCAAACCATCACCATCCACCATTGAGATGTAAGTTCACTCAAGCAGATTCTTTCCATGAATAACTGGCATACATTTTAGCAAACCATCACCATCCTACCATTGAGATGTAAGTTCCACTCAAGTAGATTCTTTCCATGAATAATTTGGCATAGATTGTAGCAAAACCATCACCATCCTACCATTGAGATGTAAGTTCCACTCAAGCAGATTCTTTCCATGAATGCTTTGGCATAGATTGCAGCAAACCATCACCATCCTACCATTTAGATGTAGTTCCACTCAAGCAGATTCTTTCCATGAATAACTGGGCATAGATTGTAGCAAACCATCACCATCCTACCATTGAGATGTAAGTCCCCACTCAAGCAGATTCTTTCCATGAATACCTGGCATAGATTGTAGCAAACCATCAACATCCTACCATTGAGTATGTAAGTTCCGCTCAACCAGATTCTTTCCCTGAATATCTGGCATAGATTGTAGCAAACCATCACCATCCTACCATTGAGATGTAAGCTCCCCTCCAAGCAGATTCTTTCCATGAATAACAGTATAGATTGTAGCAAAACCATCACCATCCTACCATTGAGATGTAAGTTCCACTCAACAGATTCTTTCCATGAATAACTGGCATAGATTGTGGCAAACCATCACCATCCTACCATTGAGATATAAGTTCCTCCAAGCAGATTCTTTCCATGAATAACTTTGGCATAGATTTAGCAAACCATCACCATCCTACCATTGAGATGTGTTCACTCAAGCAATTCTTTCCATGAATATTTAGCATAGATTGTGGCAAACCATCACCATCCTTCCATTGGAGATGTAAGTTCACTCAAGCAGATTCTTTCCATGAATAATTGCATAGATTGTAGCAAATAAAATCACCATCCTACCATTTTTGAGATGTAAGTTCTAATTTCCAGCAGATTTTTCCGCGAATAACTGGGCATGATTTTAGCAAACATCACCATTCTACCATCGAGATGTAAGTTCCACTCAAGCAGATTCTTCCATGAATAATGGCATAGATTTAGCAAACCATCAACATCCTACCATTGAGATGTAAGTTCACTCAAACATTCTTTCATGAATAACTCATACATTGTAGCAAACCATCACCATCCCCACCATTTAGATGTAAGTTCCATAAGCAGATTCTTTCCATGAATAACAACTGGCATAGATTGTAGCAAAACATCACCATTATACCATCGAGATGTGTTTCACTCAAGCAGATTCTTTCCATGAATAACTGGCATAGATTGTAGCAAACCATCACCATCCTACCATTGAGATGTGTTCCCACTCAAGCCAGATTCTTCCATGAATAACTGGCATACATTAGCAACAAACCATCACCATCCTACCATTGGAGATGTAAGTTCCACTCAAGCAGATTCTTTCCATGAATAACTGGCATAGATTGTAGCAAACCATCACCATCTACCATTGAGATGCAAAGTTCCCCTCAAGCAGATTCTTTCCTATGACAAACTGGCATAGATTGTGGAGCAAACCATCACCCATCCTACCATTGAGATGTAAAGTTCCACTCAAGCAGATTCTTTTCCATGAATAACTGTATAGATTTTAAAAAACCACCATCCTACCATTGAGATAAGTTCCACTCAAGCAGATTCTTTCCAAGGAATAACTGGCATAGATTGCAGCAAAACATCACCATCCTTCCATTGAGATGTAAGTTCCTCAAGCAATTCTTTTCCATGAATAACTGGCATAGATTGTAAGCAAACCATCAACCATCCTACCATTTAGATGTAAGTTCCACTCAAGCAGATTCTTTCCATGAATAACTGGCATAGATTTAGTAAACCATACCATTCTACCATTGAGATGTAAGTTCCACTCAAAGCAGATTCTTTCCATGAATAACTGGTATAGATTGTAGCAACCATCACCATCTACCATTGAGATGCTGCAAGTTCCTCCACTCCATATAACTGGTAGATTGTTGAAACCATCACCATCTACCATTGGAACATCACTCAGATTCTTTCATATACATTGTAGCAAACCCATCACCATCCTACCATTGAGATTTAAGTTCCACTCAAACAGATTCTTTCCATGAATAACTGGCATAGATTGTAGCAAACCATCACCATTCTACCATTGAGATGTAAGTTCCCTCAAGCAGATTCTTTCCATGAATAACTGGCATAGATTGTAGCAAACCATCACCATCTCTACCATTGAGATGTAAAGCAGATTCTTCCATGAATAACTCAAGCAAACTATCACCTTTCCATTGAGATAAGTTCCACTGGCATATAGATTCTTTTGAATAAGCAAACAAATCACCATTCTACCATTGAGATATAAGATTCTTCCATGAATAACTGCATAGATTGTAGCAAACCATCTTTACCATTGAGATGTAAGTTCCATCACAGATTCTTTCCATGAATAAGCATAGATTGTAGCAAACCATCACCATCCTACCATTTAGATGTAAGTTCCACTCAAGCAGATTCTTTCCATGAATAACTGGCATAGATTGTAGCAAAAACCATTCACCATCAGTTCCTACCATTGGCATAGATTATAAGTTCCCCTACCATTGAGATGTAAGATTCTTTCCATGAATAACTGGCATAGATTTTAGCAAACCATCACCATCCTACCATTGAGATGTAAGTTCCACTCAAGCAGATTCTTCCATAAATAACTGGCATAGATTGTAGCAAACCATCACCCATCCTACCATTGAGATGTAAAGTTCCACTCCACAGATTCTTTTCCATGAATAACTGGCATGAATTGCAGCAAAAACCGTCACCATTCTACCATTGAGATAGTTCCACTCAAGCAGATTCTTTCCATGAATAACTGGCATAGATTGTGGAAAACCATCACCATCCTACCATTGAGATTTAAGTTCACTCAAGCAGATTCTTTCCATGAATACCTGGCATAGATTGTAGCAAACCATCCCCACCCATCCTACCATTGATATAAAGTTCCCTCAAGCAGATTCTTTCCATGAACAACTGGCATAGATTTTAGCAACCATCACCACATCCTACCATTGAGATGTAAGTTCCTCAAGCAGATTCTTTCCATGAATAACTGGCATAGATTGTAGCAAAACCATCACCATACTACCATTGAGATGTAAGTTCCACTCAAAGCAGATTCTTTCCATGAATAACTGGCATAGATTGTAGCAAACCATCACCATCCACCATTGAGATGAAAGTTCAACTCAGCAGATTCTTTCCATGAATAGCTGGCATACTGTAGCAAACCATCACCATCCTACCATTGAGATATGTAAGTTCCACTCAGCAAGATTCTTTCATGAATAACTGGCATAGATTGTAGCAAAACCATCACCATCCTACCATTGAGATGTAAGTTCACTAAGCAGATTCTTTCCATGAATAACTGGCATAGATTGTAGCAAAACATCACCATCCTACCATTTAGATGTAAGTTCTAACTCAAACAGATTCTTTCCATGAATAACTGGCATAGATTGTAGCAAAACATCAGCATTCACCGATGTAAGTTCTACAGACCATGAATTGCATAGATGTAAAACCATCAACATCCTACCATTGAGATGTGTTCCACTCCAAACAGATTCTTTTCCATGAATAGCTGGCATAGATTGTAGCAAACCATGCCATCCTACTATTGAGATATAAGTTCCACTCAGCAATTCTTTCCATGAATAACTGGTATAGATTTTAGCAAACCATCACCATCCTACCATTGAGATGTAAGTTCCACTCAAACAGATTCTTTCCATGAATAATGGCATAGATTGTAGCAAAACCATCACCATATTACCATTTGAGATGTAAGTTCCACTCCAAGCAGATTCTTTCCATGAATAACTGGCATAGATTGTAGCAAAACCATCGCCTATCCTACCATTGAGATGTAAGTTCAACTCAAGCAAGATTCTTTCCATGAATAACTGGCAAGATTGTATAAACCATCACCATCCTACCATTGAGATGTAAGTTCACTCAAGCAGATTCTTTTTTCCATGAATAACTGGCATAGATTGTAGCAAACTATCACCATCCTACCATTGAGATGTAATCATTCTTTCTGAATAACCATAGATTGTAGCAAACCATCACCATTCTACCATTGTAAAGTTCCTTCTGCTGATTCTTTCCATGAATAACCGGCATAGATTGTAACAAACCATACCATTCTACCATTGAGATGTAAGTTCACTCAAAGAATTCTTTCCATGAATAACTGGCATAGAATGTAGCAAACCATCACCATCCTACCATTGAGATGTAAGTTCCCAGAATAATCAAGTATGAAGCAGATTCAGATTTTTCCATGAATAACTGGCATAGATTGTAGCAAACCATCACCATTCTACCATTGAGATGTAAGTTTCCTAAGATTCTTTCCATGAATAACTTGCATAGATTTCATCACCATTCATGAATAACTCAAGGCATAGATTGTAGCAACCATCACCATCCTACCATTGAGATGTAAGTTCCACTCAGCAGATTCTTTCCATGAATAACTGGCATAGATTGTAGCAAACCATCACCATCCTACCATTGAGAAGTTCCACTCAAGCAGATTCTTTCCATGAATAACTGGCATAGATTGTAAGCAAACCATCACCATCCTACCATTGAGATGTAAGTTCAATCTCCAGAATTCTTTCCATGAATAACTGGCATAGAATGTAGCAAACCATCACCATCCTACCATTGAGATGTAAGTTCCACTCAAACAGATTCTTTTTCCATGAATAACTGGCATAGATTGTAGCAAACCATCACCATCCTACTCATTGAGATGTAAGTTCCACTCAAGAGATCTTTCCATGAATAACTGGCATGGATTGTAGCAAAACCATCACCATCCTGCCATTGAGATGTGTAAGTTCACTCAAGCAGATTCTTTCCATGAATAACTGGCATAGATTGTAACAAACCATCACCATCCTACCATTTAGATGTAAGTTCCACTCAAGCAGATTCTTTCCATGAATAACTGGCATAGATTGAGATGTAAGTTCCACTCAAAATTCTTTCCATCACCATCCTATCACCATTCTTGAGATGTAAGTTCCACTCAAGCAGATTCTTTCCATGAATAACTGGCATAGATTGTAGCAAACCATCACCATCATCACCACAGATGTAATTCTACCAGATTGAATAATGCATAGATTGTTCCATCCAACCATTTAGATGTAAGTTCCAATTCAAGATTTTCCATGTATAACTTGGCATAGATTGTGGCAAACCATCACCATCCTACCATTGAGATGTAGAAGTTCCACCAAGCAGATTCTTTCCATGAATAACTGGTATAGATTGTAGCAAACCATCACCATCCTACCATTGAGATATAAGTTCACTCAAGCAGATTCTTTCCATGAATAACTGGCATAGATTGCAGCAAACCATCACCATCCTACCATTGAGATGTAAGTTCCCTCAAACAGATTCTTTCCATGAATAACTGGCATAGATTGTAGCAAACTTCTATCACCATCCTACCATTAGTTCTCAAGTTCCAGAGCAGATTCTTTCCATGAATAACTGGCATAGATTGTAACAAACCATCACCCATCCTACCATTTAGATGTAGAAAGTTCCAATTTCAAGCAGATTCTTTCCATGAATAACTGGCATAGATTGTAGCAAAACCATCACCATCCTACCATTGAGACAAGTTCCACTCTGCCAGATTCTTTCCATGAATAACTGGCAGATTGTAGCAAACCATCACCATCCTACCATTGAGATGTAAGTTCCACTCCAAGCAGATTCTTTCCATGAATAACTGGCATAGATTGTAGCAAACCATCACCATCCTACCATGGAGATGTAAGTTCCACTCAACTGGCATAGATTTCTTTCATTGAGATAACTCAAGCAGATTCTTCCATGCATAGATTGTAAGCAAACCATCACCATCCTACCATTGAGATGTAAGTTCCACTCAAAGATTCTTTCCATGAATAACTGGCATAGATTGTAGCAAACCATCACCATTCTACCATTGAGATGTAAGTCCACCTGCTAAGATTCTTTCCATGAATAACTGGCATAGATTGTAGCAAACCATCCATCCTACCATTGAGATGTAAGTTCCATCAAGCAGATTCTTTCCATGAATAACTGGCATAGATTGTAGCAAACCATCACCATCCTACCATTGAGATGTAAGTTCCACTCAAGCAGATTCTTTCCATGAATAACTGGCATAGATTGTAGCAAACCATCACCATCCTACCATTGAGATGTAAGTTCCACTCAAGCAGATTCTTTTTCCAGCAAACCATCACCATCCTACCATTGAATAACTCAAGCAGATTCTTTCCATAGGATTGTAGCAAACCATCACCATCCTACCATTGAGATGTAAGTTCCACTCAAGCAGATTCTTTCCATGAATAACTGGCATAGATTGTAGCAAACCATCACCATCCTACCATTGAGATGTAAGTTCCACTCAAGCAGATTCTTTCCATGAATAACTGGCATAGCAGCAAACCATCACCATTCTTTACCATTGAATAAGTTCACTCAAGCAGATTCTTTCCATGAATAACTGGCATAGATTGTAGCAAACCATCACCATCCTACCATTGAGATGTAAGTTCACTCAAGCAGATTCTTTCCATGAATAACTGGCATAGATTGTAGCAAACCATCACCATCCTACCATTTAGATGGAAGTTCCACTCAAGCAGATTCTTTCCATGAATAACTGGTATAGATTGTAGCAAACCATCACCATCCTACCATTGTGATGTAAGTTCCACTCAAGCAGATTCTTTCCATGAATAACTGGCATAGATTTTAGCAAACCATCATTATCCTACCATTGAGATGTAAGTTCCACTCAAGCAGATTCTTTCCATGAATAACTGGCATAGATTGTAGCAACAAACATTCTACCATTGTAAGTTCCACCTTGCCAGATCTTCCTTTTCCATGAATACCATGATTAGCAAACCATCAACATCCCTCACCATTGAGATGTAAGTTCCACTACAGATTCTTTTTCCATGAAAACTGGCATAGATTGTACAACCACCATCCCTACCATTGAGATGTAAGTTCCACCCAAGCAGATTCTTTCCATGAATAATCATACTCAGCAAACCATCATCCATCATTGAGATAAGTTCCATCAAGCAGATTTTCCAAGGAATAACTGGCAGATTGTAGCAAACCATCAACATCCTACCACAGACATGTAAGTTCCACTGGCATAAGATTGTAGCAAACCATCACCATTCTACCATTGAGATGTAAGTTCCACTCAAGCAGATTTAAAGCAAACCTTTACCATTGAATAACTGCAGATTCTTTCCAAGTGAATAACTGGTACAGATTGTAGCAAACCATCACCATCCTACCATTGAGATGTAAGTTCACTCAAGCAGATCCTTTCCAAGGAATAACTGGCATAGATTGTAGTAAACCAAACCATCACCCATCCTCAAGCAGATTCTTTCCATGAATTGGGTATAGATCAGAAAACCATCACCATTCTACCATTGAGATGTCCACTCAAGCGAATTCTTTCCATGAATAACTGGCGTAGATTGCCAACAAACCATCACCATCCTACCATTGAGATATAAGTTCCACTCCAAGTGATTCTTTCCATGAATAACTGGCATAGATTGTAGCAAACCATCACCCATTCTACCATTGAGATGTAAGTTCCTCAAGCAGATTCTTCATGAATAACTGGCATCACCATCTACCATCCTACCAGATTCCCACTCAAGCAGATTTTCCATGAATAACTGGCGTAGATTGTAGCAAACCATCACCATCCTACCATTGAGATGTAAAGTTCCCACTCCAAGCAGATTCTTTCCATGAATAACTGGCATTGTAGCAAAATCACCATCCTACCATTGAGATGTAAGTTCCACTCAAGCTAAGATTCTTTCCATGAATAACTGGCATAGAAGCAAACCATCACCATTTCTACCATTGAGATGTAAGTTCCCCTCAAGCAGATTCTTTCCATGAATAACTGGCATAGATTGTAGCAAACCATCACCATCCTACCATTGAGATGTAAGTTCCCTCAAGCAGATTCTTTTCCATGAATAACTGGCATAGATTGTAACCATCAAACCATTGAGATGTAAGTTCCTGCCATTCTTTCCATGAATAACCATTGCAAACCATCACCCATCCTACCAAGTTCCACTCAAGCAGATTCTTTCCATGAATAACTTTGGCATAGATTGTAGCAAACCATCACCATCCTACCATTTGAGATGTAAGTTCCACTCAATCCTTTCCAGAATTCTTTCCATAAATAACTGGCATAGAATTGTAGCAAACCATCACCATCCCTACCATTGAGATGTAAGTTCCACTCAAGCAGATTCTTTCCATGAATAACTGGCATAGATTGTAGCAAACCATCACCATTCTACCATTGAGATGTGTCAAGCAGATTCTTTCCATGAATAACTGGCATGGTGTGGCAAACCATCACCATCCTACCATTGAGATGTAAGTTCCTTTCTTTCATGAATAACTGGCATAGATTGTAGCAAACCATCACCATTCTACCATTGAGATGTAAGTTCCACTCAAGCAGATTCTTTCCATGAATAACTGGCATAGATTGTAGCAAACCATCACCCATCCTACCATTGAGATGTAAGTTCCTCAAGCAGATTCTTTTCCATGAATAACTGGCATAGATTGTAGCAAACCATCACCATCCTACCATTGAGATGTAAGTTCCTCAAAGCAGATTCTTTCCATGAATAACTGGCATAGATTTGGCAAACCATCACCATTCTACCATTGAGATCAAAGTTCCCCTCAAGCAGATTCTTTCCATGAATAACTGGCATAGATTGCAGCAAACCATCACCATTCTACCATTGAGATGTAAGTTCCACTCAAGCAGATTCTTTTTCCATGAATAACTGGCATAGATTGTAGCAAACCATCACCATTCTACCATTGAGATGTAAGTTCCACTCAAGCAGATTCTTTCCATGAATAACTGGCATAGATTGTAGCAAACCATCACCATCCTACCATTGAGATGTAAGTTCCCTCAAGCAGATTCTTTCCATGAATAACTGGCATAGATTGTAGCAAAACATCACCATCCTACCATTGAGATGTAAGTTCCCCTCAAGCAGATTCTTTCCATGAATAAAACAAATAACTGGCATCAAACCACCATCCTACCATTGAGATGTAAGTTCCACTCAAGCAGATTCTTTCCATGAATAACTGGCATGATTGTAGCAAACCATCACCATCCTACCATTGAGATGTAAGTTCCACTCAAGCAGATTCTTTCCATGAATAACTGGCATAGATTGTAGCAAACCATCACCATCCTACCATTGAGATGTAAGTTCCACTCAAGCAGATTCTTTCCATGAATAACTGGCATAGATTGTAGCAAACCATCACCATCCTACCATTGAGATGTAAGTTCCACTCAAGCAGATTCTTTCCATGAATAACTGGCATAGAACAATTGTAGCAAACCATCACCATCCTACCATTGAGATGTAAGTTCCACTCAAGCAGATTCTTTCCATGAATAACTGGCATAGATTGTAGCAAACCATCACCATCCTACCATTGAGATGTAAGTTCCCACTCAAGCAGATTCTTTCCATGAATAGCAAACATCACCATTCTACCATCGAGATAAGTTACTCAAACCATCACCATCCTCAACCATTCTTTTGAAGATGTAAGTGAAACCATCACCATCCTCATTGAGAGCAAGCAATTCTTTCCATGAATAACTGGCATAGATTGTAGCAAACCATCACCATCCTACCATTGAGATGTAAGTTCCACTCAAGCAGATTCTTTCCATGAATAACTGGCATAGATTGTAGCAAACCATCACCATCCTACCATTGAGATGTAAGTTCCACTCAAGCAGATTCTTTCCATGAATAACTGGCATAGATTGTAGCAAACCATCACCATCCTACCATTGAGATGTAAGTTCCACTCAAGCATTCTTTTCTATAGATTGTAGCAAACCATCACCACATCCTACCATTGAGATGTAAGTTCCACTTTTCAACTGGCAGATTCTTTCCATGAATAACTGGCATAGATTTAAAGCAAACCATCACCATCCCACCATTGAGATGTAAGTTCCTCAAGCAGATTCTTTCCATGAATAACTGGCATAGATTGTAGCAAAACCATCACCATCCTACCATTGAGATGTAAGTTCCACTCAAGCAGATTCTTTCCATGAATAACTGGCATAGATTGTAGCAAACCATCACCATCCTACCATTGAGATGTAAGTTCCTCAAGCAGATTCTTTCCATGAATAACTGGCATAGATTGTGGCAAACCATCACCATTCTACCATTGAGATGTAAGTTCCACTCAAGCAGATTCTTTCCATGAATAACCATAGATTGTAGCAAACCATCACCATACCATTGAGATGTAAGTTCCACTCAAGCAGATTCTTTCCATGAATAACTGGCATAGAGATTGTAGCATGAAACCATAGCAACCATCACCATCCTACCATTGAGATGTAAGTTCCACTCAAGCAGATTCTTTCCATGAATAACTTGGCATAGATTGTAGCAAACCATCACCATCCTACCATTGAGATGTAAGTTCCACTCAAGCAGATTCTTTCCATGAATAACTGGTATAGATTGTAGCAAACCATCACCATCCTACCATTGAGATGTAAGTTCCCCTCAAGCAGATTCTTTCCATGAATAACTGGCATAGAATTGTAGCAAACCATCACCATCCTACCATTGAGATGTAAGTTCCACTCAAGCAGATTCTTTCCATGAATAACTGGCATAGATTGTAGCAAACCATCACCATCCTACCATTGAGATAAGTTCCCTCAAGCAGATTCTTTTTCCATGAATAACTGGCATAGATTCAAACCATCACCCTACCATTGAGATGTAAGTTCCACTCAAGCAGATTCTTTCCATGAATAACTGGCACAGATTGTAGCAAACCATCACCATCCTACCATTGAGATGTAAGTTCCACTCAAGCAGATTCTTTCCATGAATAACTGGCATAGATTGTAGCAAACCATCACCATCCTACCATTGAGATGTAAGTTCCACTCAAGCAGATTCTTTCCATGAATAACTGGCATAGATTGTAGCAAACCATCAACATCCTACCATTGAGATGTAAGTTCCACTCAAGCAGATTCTTTCCATGAATACCTGGCATAGATTGTAGCAAACCATCACCATCCTACCATTGAGATGTAAGTTCCACTCAAGCAGATTCTTTCCATGAATAACTGGCATAGATTTAGCAAACCATCACCATCCTACCATTGAGATGTAAGTTCCACTCAAGCAGATTCTTTCCATGAATAACTGGCATAGATTGTAGCAAACCATCACCATCCTACCATTGAGATGTAAGTTCCACTCAAGCAGATTCTTTCCATGAATAACTGGCATGAATGTAGCAAACCATCACCAGGTGTTTCCTCAAAGATTCTTTCCCACTCATAGATTGTAGCAAACCATCCCTACCATTGAGATGTAAGTTCCACTCAAGCAGATTCTTTCCATGAATAACTGGCATGATTGTAGCAAACCATCACCATCCTACCATTGAGATGTAAGTTCCACTCAAGCAGATTCTTTCCATGAATAACTGGCATAGATTTTAGCAAACCATCACCATCCTACCATTGAGATGTAAGTTCCACTCAAGCAGATTCTTTTCCATGAATAACTGGCATAGATTGTAGCAAACCAGCACCATCCTACCAGTTTTCAAGCAGATTCTTTCCATGAATAACTGGCAAGATTGTAGCAAACCATCACCATCCTACCATTGAGATGTAAGTTCCACTCAAGATTCTTTCCATGAATAACTGGCATAGATTGCAGCAAACCATCACCATTCTACCATTGAGATGTAAGTTCCACTCAAGCAGATTCTTTCCATGAATAACTGGCATAGATTGAGCAAACCATCACCATCCTACCATTGAGATGTAAGTTCCACTCAAGCAGATTCTTTCCATGAATGGCGGTATAGATTGTAGCAAACCATCACCATCCTACCATTGAGATGTAAGTTCCACTCAAGCAGATTCTTTCCATGAATAACTTTGGCATAGATTGTAGCAAACCATCACCATCCTACCATTGAGATGTAAGTTCCACTCAAGCAGATTCTTTCCATGAATAACTGGCATGATATTGTAGCAAACCATCACCATCCCTACCATTGAGATGTAAGTTCCAGATTCTTTCCATGAATAACTGGCATAGATTGTATTTTCACCATCCTACCATTGAGATGTAAGTTCCACTCAAGCAGATTCTTTCCATGAATAACTGGCATAGATTGTAGCAAACCATCACCATCCTACCATTGAGATGTAAGTTCCACTCAAGCAGATTCTTTCCATGAATAACTGGCATAGATTGTGTAAACCATCACCATCCCTACCATTGAGATGTAAGTTCCACTCAAGCAGATTCTTTCCATGAATACCTGGCATAGATTGTAGCAAACCATCACCATCCTACCATTGAGATGTAAGTTCCACTCAGCAGATTCTTTCCATGAATATCTGGCATAGATTGGCCAGCAAACCATCACCATCCTACCATTGAGATGTAAGTTCCCTCCAAGCGAATTCTTTCCATGAATAACTGGCATAGATTGTAGCAAACCATCACCATCCTACCTGGCATTCTTTAGATAACTGGCATGATTGTGGCAAAACCATCACCCATTCTACCATTGAGATGTAAGTTCCCTCAAGCAGATTCTTTCCATGAATAACTGGCATAGATTGTAGCAAACCATCACCCATTCTACCATCACCCAGATTCCATAAATAACCATTGAGCAAACCATCACCACATACTACCAGAGATATAAGTTCCCACTCAAGCAGATCCTTTCCATGAATAACTGGCATTAGATTGTAACCAAACCATCACCATCCTACCATTTGAGATGTAAGTTTCCTCAAGCAATTCTTTCCATGAATAACTGGCTGGGTGTAGCAAACCATCACCATCCTACCATTGAGATGTAAGTTCCACTCAAGCAGATTCTTTCCATGAATAACTGGCATTCTACCATTGATTGATTCCACTCAAGCCAAATTCTTTCCGCAGATAACTGGCATCAACCATCACCATCTACCATTGAATGTAAAGTTCCCCAAGCAGATTCTTTCCATGAATAACTGGCATGAATAGTAGCAAACCATTCTACCATTTGAGATGTAAGTTCCCTCAAGCAGATTCTTTCCCATGAATAACTGGCATAGATTGCAAACCATCACCATCCTACCATTGAGATGTAAGTTCCCTCTCAAGCAGATTCTTTCCATGAATAACTGGCATAGATTGTATGTAAAACCAAAACCATTGAATACCATCCTAAGATGTAATTTCCACTCAAGCAGATCCTTTCCATGAATAACTTTGGCATAGATTGTAGCAAACCATCACCATCCTACCATTTGAGATCTAAGTTCCACTCAAGCAGATTCTTTCCATGAATACCAACGGGTGGCAAACCATCACCATCCCTACCAAACCATCACCATTCCCTTGAATACCATTGAGATGTGATGTAAGTTCCACTCAAGCAGATTCTTTTCCTTGAATAACTAGCATAGATTTTAGCAACCATCATTATCCTGCCATTGAGATGTAAGTTCCCTCAAGCAGATTCTTTCCATGAACCTTTGGCATGAATTGTAGCAAATCATCACCATTCTACCATTTGAGATGTAAGTTCCACTCAAGCAGATTCTTTCCATGAATAACTGGCATAGATTGTAGCAACCATCACCATCCTACCATTGAGATGTAAGTTCCACTCCAAGCAGATTCTTTCCATCCATGAATCACCAACTGGCATGATTCTTTCCATGAATAACTTCCAGCAAACCATCACCATCCTACCATTGAGATGTAAGTTCCTCAAGCAGATTCTTTTTTTCTGGCATAGATGCAAACCATAACTGTAAGCATAGATTGCTTTAGCATGGGTGTAGCAAACCATCACCATTCTACCATTGAGATGTAAGTTCCACTCAAGCAGATTCTTTCCATGAATAACTGGCATAGATTGTAGCAAACCATCACCATCCTACCATTGAGATGTAAGTTCCACTCAAGCAGATTCTTTCCATAAATAACTTGGCATTGGTTGTAGCAAACCATCACCTGCCATACCATTGAGATATAGAAGTTCCACTCAAACTGATTCTTTCCATGAATAACTGGCATAGATTGTAACAAACCATCCCATCCTACCATTGAAGATGTAAGTTCCTCAAGCAGATTCTTTCCATGAATAACTGGCATGAATTAGCAAACCATCACCATCCTACCATTGAATGTAAGATTCCTCAAGCAGATTCTTTCCATGGGAATAACTGGCATGGTGCAAACCATCACCACCATCCCTCCAGCAGATTCTTTCCATTGAATAACTGGCATAGATTGTAAGTTCACCATCCTCATTGAGATGTAAGTTCACTCCAAGATTCTTTCCATGAATAACTGGCATAGATTGTAGCAAACCATCACCCATCCTACCATTGAGATGTAAGTTCCACTCAGCAGATTCTTTCCATGAATAACTGGCATAGATTGTAGCAAACCATCACCATTCTACCATTGAGATGTAAGTTCCACTCAAGCAGATTCTTTCCATGAATAACTGGAATGTAAACCATCACCATGTCATGAGATATGAGTTCCACTCAAGCAAACCATTGTGGGTAAACCATCTACCATTGAGATGTAAGTTCCCTCAAGCAGATTCTTTCCATGAATAACTGGCATGGGTAGATTGTAGCAAACCATCACCATCCTACCATTGAGATGTAAGTTCCCTCAAGCAGATTCTTTCCATGAATAACTGGCATAGATTTTAGCAAACCATCACCATCCTACCATTGAGATGTAAGTTCCACTCAAGCAGATTCTTTCCATGAATAACTGGCATAGATTGTAGCAAACCATCACCCATCCTACCATTGAGATGTAAGTTCCCAGATTCTTTCCATGAATAAGCAGATTCTTTCCATGAATAGTTCCACTCAAGCAGATTCTTTCCAAGGAATAACTGGCATAGATTGTAGCAAACCATCACCATCCTACCATTGAGATGTAAGTTCCTCAAGCAGATTCTTTCCATGAATAACTGGCACAGATTTTAGCAAACCAAACCATCCAACATCTACCATTGAGATGTAAGTTCCACTCAAGCAGATTCTTTCCATGAATAACTGGCAGATTGTAAACCATCACCCATTCTACCATTGAGATGTGATTCCTCAAGCAGATTCTTTCCATGAATAACTGGCATAGATTGTGCAAACCATCACCATCCTACCATTGAGATGTAAGTTCCACTCAAGCAGATTCTTTCCATGAATAACTGGCATAGATTGCAACCAAACCATCACCATCCTACCATTGAGATGTAAGTTCCCTCAAGCAGATTCTTTTCCATGAATAACTGGCATAGATTGTAGCAAACCATCACCATCCTACCATTGAGATGTAAGTTCCTCAAGCAGATTCTTTCCATGAATAACTGGATTGCAAGCAAACCATCACCATCCTGCCATTGAGATGTAAGTTCCTCAAGCAGATTCTTTCCATGAATAAAGTTGTAGCAAACCATCACCATTCTACCATTGAGATGTAAGTTCCACTCAAGCAGATTCTTTCCATGAATACCTGGCAGAGATTAGCAAACCATCACCATCCTACCATTGAGATGTAAGTTCACTCAAGCAGATTCTTTCCATGAATAACTGGCATAGATTGTAGCAAACCATCACCATCCTACCATTGAGATGTAAGTTCCACTCAAGCAGATTCTTTCCATGAATAACTGGCATAGATTGTAGCAAACCATCACCATTCTACCATTGAGATGTAGAAAGTTCCTCAAGCAGATTCTTTCCCCATGAATAACTGGCATAGATTGTAGCAAACCATCACCATCCTACCATTGAGATGTAAGTTCCACTCCATGAATAAGCAGATTCTTTCCATGAATAACTGGCATGGATTGTAGCAAACCATCACCATTCTACCATTGAGATGTAAGTTCCATCAAGCAGATTCTTTCCATGAATAACTGGCATAGATTAAAGCAAACCATCACCACCATTGAGATGTTGATTCTTTCCATGAATAACTGGCATAGATTGTGGCAAACCATCACCATCCTACCATTGAGATGTAAGTTCCTCCATGAATAGCAGATTCTTTCCATGAATGGGTTAACTGGCATGGCATAGATTAGCAAACCATCACCATCCCTACCATTGAGATGTAAGTTCCACTCAAGCAGATTCTTTCCATGAATAACTGGCATGATTTTAGCAAACCATCACCATCCTACCATTGAGATATAAGTTCCACTCAAGCAGATTCTTTCCATGAATAACTGGCATAGATTGTAGCAAACCATCACCATTCTACCATTGAGATGTAAGTTACCCTCCAAGCATTCTTTCCATGAATAACTGGCATAGAAGCAAACCATCACCATCCTACCATTGAGATGTAAGTTCCCCTCAAGCAGATTCTTTTGAATAACATAGATTGCATAGATTGTAGCAAACCATCACCATCCTACCATTGAGATGTAAGTTCCACTCAAGCAGATTCTTTTCCATGAATAACTGGCATAGATTGTAGCAAACCATCACCATCCTACCATTGAGATGTAAGTTCCACTCAAGCAGATTCTTTCCGAATAACTGGCATAGATTGTAGCAAACCATCACCATCCTACCATTGAGATGTAAGTTCCACTCAAGCAGATTCTTTCCATGAATAACTGGCATAGATTGTAGCAAACCATCACCATCCTACCATTGAGATGTAATTTCCACTCAAGCAGATTCTTTCCATGAATAACTGGCAGATTGTAGCAACCATCACCATCCTACCATTGAGATAAGTTCCACTCAAGCAGATTCTTTCCATGAATAACTGGCATAGATTGTAGCAAACCATCACCATTCTACCATTGAGATGTAAGTTCCACTCAAGCAGATTCTTTCCATGAATAACTGGCATAGATTGTAGCAAACCATCACCATTCTACCATTGAGATGTAAGTTCCACTCAAGCAGATTCTTTCCATGAATAACTGGGCATTGTAGCAAACCATCACCATCCTACCATTGAGATGGTTCCCTCAAGCAGATTCTTTCCATGAATAACTGGCATAGATTGCAACAAACCATCACCATTCTACCATTGAGATGTAAGTTTCCTCAAACAGATTCTTTCCATGAATAACTGGCATAGATTGTAGCAAACCATCACCATCCTACCATTGAGATGTAAGTTCCACTCAAGCAGATTCTTTTCCATGAATAACTGGCATAGATTGTAGCAAACCATCACCATCCTACCATTGAGATGTAAGTTTCAAGCAGATTCTTTCCATGAATAGCAGATTTAGCAAACCATCACCATCTACCATTGAGATAACTGGCATGGCATAGATTGTAGCAAACCATCACCATCCTACCATTGAGATGTAAGTTCCCTCAAGCAGATTCTTTCCATGAATAACTGGCATAGATTGTAGCAAACCATCACCATCCTACCATTGAGATGTAAGATTCACTCAAGCAGATTCTTTCCATGAATAACTGGCATAGATTGTAGCAAACCATCACCATTCTACCATTGAGATGTAAGTTCCTCAAGCAGATTCTTTCCATGAATAACTGGCATAGATTGTAGCAAACCATCACCATCCTACCATTGAGATGTAAGTTCCACTCAAGCAGATTCTTTCCATGGAATAACTGGCATAGAAGCAAAACCATTCTTTACCATATAAGTTCCTCAAGCAGATTCTGGCATAAATGGTATAGCAAACCATCACCATCCTACCATTGAGATGTAAGTTCCCTCAAGCAGATTCTTTCCATGAATAACTGGCATGAATTGTAGCAAACCATCACCATCCTACCATTGAGATGTAAGTTCCACTCAAGCAGATTCTTTCCATGAATAACTGGCATAGATTGTAGCAAACCATCACCATTCTACCATTGAGAAGTTTCATCAAGCAGATTCCAGAATAACTGGCATAGATTGCATCAACAAACCATCACCATCCTACCATTGAGATGTAAGTTCCACTCAACCATTCTTTCCAGATTCTTTCCATGAATAACTGGCATAGATTGTAGCAAACCATCACCATCCTACCATTGAGATGTAAGTTTCACTCAAGCAGATTCTTTCCATGAATAACTGGCATAGATTTTTCCATGCAAACCATCAAACCATCCTCTACCATTGAGATGTAAGTTTCCAGATTCTTTCATGAATAACTGGCACAGGATTGTATGTAAACCATCACCATCCTACCATTGAGATGTAAGTTTCAAGCAGATTCTTTCCATGAATAACTGGCATAGATTGTAGCAAACCATCACCATCCTACCATTGAGATGTAAGTTCACTCAAGCAGATTCTTTCCATGAATAACTGGCATAGATTGTAGCAAACCATCACCATCCTACCATTGAGATGTAAGTTCCCTCAAGCAGATTCTTTCCATGAATAATATCTGGCATACATTGTAGCAAACCATCACCATCCTACCATTGAGATGTAAGTTCCACTCAAGCAGATTCTTTCCATGAATAACTGGCATAGATTGTAGCAAACCATCACCATTCTACCATTGAGATGTAAGTTCCACTCAAGCAGATTCTTTCCATGAATAACTGGCATAGATTGTAGCAAACCATCACCATCCTACCATTGAGATGTAAGTTCCACTCAAGCAGATTCTTTCCATGAATAACTGGCATAGATTTTAGCAAACCATCACCATCCTACCATTGAGATGTAAGTTCCACTCAAGCAGATTCTTTCCATGAATAACTGGCATAGATTGTAGCAAACCATCACCATCCTACCATTGAGATGTAAGTTCCACTCAAGCAGATTCTTTCCATGAATAACTGGCATAGATTGTAGCAAACCATCACCATCCTACCATTGAGATGTAAGTTCCTCAAGCAGATTCTTTCCATGAATAACTGGCATAGATTGTAGCAAACCATCACCATCCTACCATTGAGATGTAAGTTCCACTCAAGCAGATTCTTTCCATGAATAACTGGCATAGATTGTAGCAAACCATCACCATCCTACCATTGAGATGTAAGTTCCACTCAAGCAGATTCTTTCCATGAATAACTGGCATGATTGCAGCAAACCATCACCATCCTACCATTGAGATGTAAGTTCCACTCAAGCAGATTCTTTCCATGAAACAAACCTGGCATTGAGATGTAAGCCTTAAATAACATCACCATTCTACCATTGAGATGTAAGTTCCACTCAAGCAGATTCTTTCCATGAATAACTGGCATAGATTGTAGCAAACCATCACCATCCTACCATTGAGATGAGTTCCACTCAAGCCAGATTCCACTGAATAACTGGCAGATTCTTCTACCATGAATAACTCAAGCAGATTCTTTAGAATAACTGGCAGCAAACCATCACCATCCTACCATTGAGATGTAAGTTCCACTCAAGCAGATTCTTTCCATGAATAACTGGCATAGATTGCAAACCATCACCAAACCATCACCATTCTACCATTGACCATTCTACCATTTGAGGATGTAAGTTCCACTCAAGCAGATTCTTTCCATGAATAACTGGCAGATTGTAGCAAACCATCACCATCCTACCATTGAGATGTAAGTTCCACTCAAGCAGATTCTTTCCCATGAATAACTGGCATAGATTGTAGCAAACCATCACCATCCTACCATTGAGATGTAAGTTCACTCAAGCAGATTCTTTCCATGAATAACTGGCATAGATTGCAAACCATCACCATCCTACCATTGAGATGTAAGTTCCACTCAAGCAGATTCTTTCCATGAATAACTGGCATGATTGTAGCAAACCATCACCATCCTACCATTGAGATGTAAGTTCCCTCAAGCAGATTCTTTCCATGAATAACTGGCATAGATTGTAGCAAACCATCACCATCCTACCATTGAGATGTAAGTTCCACTCAAGCAGATTCTTTCCATGAATAACTGGCATAGATTGTAGCAAACCATCACCATCCTACCATTGAGATGTAAAGTTCACTCAAGCAGATTCTTTCCATGAATAACTGGCATAGATTGTGGCAAACCATCACCATCCTACCATTGAGATGTAAGTTCCACTCAAGCAGATTCTTTCCATGAATAACTGGCAGATTGTAGCAAACCATCAACATCCTACCATTGAGATGTAAGTTCCCACTCAAGCAGATTCTTTCCATGAATATCTGGCATACATTGGTAAACCATCACCCATCCTACCAAGAGATGTAAGTTCCACTCAGCAGATTCTCCATGAATAACCATGGCAAACCATCACCATTCTACCAGAGATGTAAGTTCCACTCAAGCAGATTCTTTCCATGAATAACTGGCATAGATTGTAGCAAACCATCACCATCCTACCATTGAGATGTAAGTTCCTCCAAGCAGATTCTTTCCATGAATAACTGGCATAGATTGTAGCAAACCATCACCATCCTACCATTGAGATGTAAGTTCCTCAACAGATTCTTTCCATGAATAACTTGGCATGAATTTAGCAAACCATCACCATCCTACCATTGAGATGTAAGTTCCACTCAAGCAGATTCTTTCCATGAATAACTGGCATAGATTGTAGCAAACCATCACCATTCTACCATTGAGATGTAAGTTCACTCAGCAGATTCTTTCCATGATAACTGGCATAGATTGTAGCAAACCATCACCATCTACCATTGAGATGTAAGTTCCTCAGCAGATCCTTTCACTTGAATAACTGTAGATTGTAACAAAATCACCATCCTACCATTGAGATGTAAGTTCCACTCAAGCAGATTCTTTCCATGAATAACTGGCGTAGATTGTAGCAAACCATCACCATCCTACCATTGAGATGTAAGTTCCTCAAACAGGTCTTTCCATGAATAATTGGCATGGGTTGTAAACCATCACCCATTCTACCATTGAGATGTAAGTTCCCTCAAGCAGATTCTTTCCATGAATAGAGATAGATTGTTCCACTCAAACCATCGTAGATTGTGGAAGTAAACCCATTCTACCATTGAGATGTAAGTTCCCCTCAAACAGATTCTTTCCATGAATAACTGGCATAGATTGTAGCAAACCATCACCCATCCTACCATTGAGATGTAAGTTCCTCAAGCAGATTCTTCCCATGAATAACTGGTATAGATTGCAGCAAACCATCACCCATCCTACCATTGAGATATGTAAGTTCCCTCAAGCAGATCCTTTCCATGCAGATAACTGGCATAGATTGTAGCAAACCATCACCATCCTACCATTGAGATCTAAGTTCACTCAAGCAGATTCTTTCCATGAATAACTGGCATAGATTGTGGCAAACCATCACCATCCTACCATTGAGATGTAAGTTCCACTCAAGCAGATCCTTTCCATGAATAACTGGCATGGTGTAGCAAACCACCATTCTACCATTGAGATGTAAGTTCCCCTCAACAGATTCTTTCCATGAATAACTGGCAGATTGTAGCAAACCATCACCATTCTACCATTGAGATGTAAGTTCCCTCAAAGGATTCTTTCCATGAATAACTGGCATAGATTGGCCAGCAAACCATCACCATCCTACCATTGAGATGTAAGTTCCCCCAAGCGAATTCTTTCCATGAATAACTGGTACAGATTGTAAGTAAAACCATCACCATCCTACCATTGAGATGTGTTCCACCTCCAGATTCTTTCCATGAATAACTGGCATGATTGTGGCAAACCATCACCATCCTACCATTGAGATGTAAGTTCCACTGAAGCAGATTCTTTCCATGAATAACTGGCATAGATTGTAGCAAACCATCACCCATTCATTCATTGAGATGTAAGTTACACTCAGCAGATTCTTTTCCATGAATAACTGGGTATAGATTGTAGCAAACCATCACCATCCTACCATTGAGATGTAAGTTCCACTCATGAATAAAATAGAAGCAGATTCTTTCCATTGAGATGAATTGTAACCAAACCATCACCATCCTACCAGATGCAGATTCTTCCACAATTCTTAACTGTACAGTTGTAGCAAACCATCACCATACTACCATTGAGATGTAAGTTCCACTCAAGCAGATTCTTTCCATGAATTTAGCATAGATTGTAGCAAACCATCACCATTCTACCATTGAGATGTAAGATTCCACTCAAGCAGATTCTTTTAACTGGCATGAATAATCTGGCATAGATTAAGTTCCTCAAGCAAACCATCACCATGAATAGTAGCAAACCATTACCATTGGATGTAAGTTCCACTCAAGCAGATTCTTTTCCATGAATAACTGGCATAGATTGTAGCAAACCATCACCATCCTACCATTGAGATGTAAGTTCCTCAAGCAGATTCTTTCCATGAATAACTGGCATAGATTGTAGCAAACCATCACCATCCTACCATTGAGATGTAAGTTCCACTCAAGCAGATTCTTTCCATGAATAACTGGCATAGATTGTAGCAAACCATCACCATTCTACCATTGAGATGTAAGTTCCCCTCAAGCAGATTCTTTCCATGAATTCCATGACCATCAATCCCTACCATAGATTGATTAGCAAACCATCACCATCCTACCATTGAGATGTAAGTTCCTCAAGCAGATTCTTTCCTTGAATAACTGGCATAGATTTTAAGAAACCATCACCATCCCACCATTGAGATGTAAGTTCACTCAAGCAGATTCTTTCCATGAATAACTGGCATAGATTTAGCAAACCATCACCATTCTACCATTTGAGATGTAAGTTCCACTCAACAGATTCTTTCCATGAATTGCATAGATTGTGGCAAACCATCACCATCCTACCATTGAGATGGGTTCCAAGCAGATTCTTTCCATGAATAACTGGCAAACCATCACCATCTACATTAGATTGTTTCACTCAAACCATCACCATCACCATCCTACCATTGAGATGTAAGTTCCACTCAAGCAGATTCTTTCCATGAGCCGCTGGCATAGATTTTAGCAAACCATCAACATCCTACCATTGAGATGTAAGTTCCTCAAGCAGATTTCTTTCCATGAATATTGGCATGGGTGTTCATCACCATTCTGCCATTGGGATGTAAGTTCCCAAGCAGATTCTTTCCATGAATAACTGGCATAGATTGTAGCAAACCATCACCCATTCTACCATTGAGATGTAAGTTCCACTCAAGCAGATTCTTTCCATGAATAACTTTGGCATAGATTGGCAAACCATCACCCATACCATTGAGATGTAAGTTCCACTGAAGCAGATTCTTTCCATGAATAACTGGCACCATCCTACCATTGAAGATGTAAGTTCCTCAAGCAGATTCTTTCATGAATAACTGGCATAGATTGTAGCAAACCATCACCATCCTACCATTGAGATGTAAGTTCCACACCAAGCAGATTCTTTCCATGAATAACTGGCATAGATTGTAGCAAACCATAACCATTCTACCATTGAGATGTAAGTTCACTCAAGCAGATTCTTTCCATGAATAACTGGCATAGATTGTAGCAAACCATCACCATCCTACCATTGAGATGTAAGTTCCACTCAAGCAGATTCTTTCCATGAATAACTGGCATAGATTGTAGCAAAACCATCACCATCCCTACCATTGAGATGTAAGTTCCACTCAAGCAGATTCTTTCCATGAATAACTGGCATAGATTGTAAACCATCACCATCCTACCATTGAGATGTAATTCCACTCAAGCAGATTCTTTCCATGAATAACTGGCATAGATTGTAGCAAACCATCACCATCCTACCATTGAGATGTAAGTTTCCACTTTCAACTGGCAGATTAAAACTTTCCATGAGATAACTGGCTTTGAATTGTAGCAAACCATCACCATTCTACCTAAATTCTTTCATGAATAACTGGCATACAGACCATTGAGATTCCATGGAAAACTTGGCAACCATTCTACCATTGAGATCAAGTTCCAAAGCAGATTCTTTCCATGAATAACTGGCATAGATTTTAACAAACCATCACCATCCTACCATTGAGATGTTCCTCAAAGATTCTTTCCACTCAAGCACCATTTCTTTCTCAAGAATTCTTTGGTCATAGATTGTAGCAACCACCATCCATCCTACCATTGAGATGTAAGTTCCACTCCAAGCAGATTCTTTTCCATGAATAACTGGCATAGATTGTAAACCATCACCCATTCTACCATTGAGATGTAAGTTTCCAGATTCTTTTCATGAATAAAGCAGATTGCAGCAAACCTCACCATCCTACCATTGAGATGAATAATTCTTTCCATGAGAATGGCATAGATTGTAGCAAACCATCACCATCCTACCATTGAGATGTAAGTTCCCTCAAGCAGATTCTTTCCATGAATAACTGGTATAGATTGGTAGCAAACCATCACCATCCTACCATTGAGATGTAAGTTCCTCAAGCAGATTCTTTCCATGAATAACTGGTATAGATTGTAGCAAACCATCACCCATCCTACCATTGAGATGTAAGTTCCTCAAGCAGATTCTTTCCATGAATAACTGGCATAGATTTTAGCAAACCATCACCATCCTACCATCGAGATGTAAGTTCCTCAAGCAGATTCTTTCCATGAATACCTGGCATAGATTAGTGCAAACCATCACCATCCTACCATTGAGATGTAAGTTCCCTCAAGCAGATTCTTTCCATGAATAACTGGCATAGATTGTAACTGCAAACCATCACCATCCTACCATTGAGATGTAAGTTCCTCAAGCAGATTCTTTTCCAATAGATGAAAAACTGGCATCCCATGATTGTAGCAAACCATCACCATCCTACCATTGAGATGTAAGTTCCATGAATAACCAAGCATGGAATTCTTAACATAGAATCACCAACATTGAGATGTAAGTTCCACCAAAGCAGATTGTAAGCAAACCATCACCATCCTACCATTGAGATGTAAGTTCCACCAAGCAGATTCTTTCCATGAATAACTGGCATAGATTGTAGCAAACCATCACCATCCTACCATTGAGATGTAAGTTCCACAAGCAGATCTTTCCATTGTAGCAAACCATCACCATTCTACCATTGAGATGTAAGTTCCACTCAAGCAGATTCTTTCCATGAATAACTGGCATAGATTGTAGCAAACCATCAACATTCTACCATTGAGATGTAAGTTCCACTCAAGATTCTTTCCATGAATAACTGGCATAGGATTGTAGCAAACCATCACCATCCTACCATTGAGATGTAAGTTCCACTCCAAGCAGATTCTTTCCATGAATAACTGGCATAGATTGTAGCAAACCATCACCATCCTACCATTGAGATGTAAGTTCCCTCAAGCAGATTCTTTCCATGAATAACTGGCATAGATTGTAGCAAACCATCACCATCCTACCATTGAGATGTAAGTTCCACTCAAGCAGATTCTTTCCATGAATAACTGGCATACATTGTAGCAAACCATCACCATCCTACCATTGAGATGTAAGTTCCCTCAAGCAGATTCTTTCCACCATGAATAACTGGCATAGATTGTAGCAAACCATCACCATCCTACCATTGAGATGTAAGTTCCACTCAAGCAGATTCTTTCCAGGAATAACTGGCATAGATTGTAGCAAAATCACCATCCTACCATTGAGACAAGTTCCTCAAGCAGATTCTTTCCATGAATAACTGGCATCCATTGTGCAAACCATCAGCATCCTACCATTGAGATTCAAACGATTTTTAGCAAACCATCACCATCACCATCTACCATTGAGATGTAAGTTCAAGCAGATTCTTTCCATGAATAACTGGCATAGATTGTAGCAAACCATCACCATCCCACCATTGAGATGTAAGTTCCACAAGCAGATTCTTTCCATGAATAACTGGCATAGATTGTAGCAAACCATCACCATCCCTACCATTGAGATGTAAGTTCCACTTAAGCAGATTCTTTCCATGAATAACGGCATAGATTGTAACAAAACATCACCATCCTACCATTGAGATTGTTCCACCTAAGCAGATTCTTTCCATGAATAACCATTGTGCAAACCATCAACATCCTACCATTGAGATGTAAGTTCCACTCAAGCAGATTCTTTCCATGAATAACTGGCATAGATTGTAGCAAAACCATCACCATCCTACCATTGATGTAAGTTCACTCAAGCAGATTCTTTCCATGAATAACTGGCATAGATTGTAGCAAACCATCACCATCCTACCATTGAGATGTAAGTTCCACTCAAGCAGATTCTTTCCATGAATAACTGGCATAGAATTAGCAAACCATCACCATCCTACCATTGAGATGTAAGTTCCACTCAAGCAGATTCTTTCCATGAATAACTGGCATAGATTGTAGCAAACCATCACCATCCTACCATTGCAGATGAATAACTGGCAAGTTCCCTCCAAGCAGATTCTTTCCATGAATAACTGGCATAGATTGTAGCAAACCATCACCATCCTACCATTGAGATGTAAGTTCCAGATACTTTCCATGAATAACTGGCATAGATTCTTTCCATGAATAAGTTTGGCACAGATTCTTTCCAGATTGCATGGTGTAACAAACCATCACCATCCTACCATTGAGATGTAAGTTCCACTCAAGCAGATTCTTTCCATGAATAACTGGCATAGATTTAGCAAACCATCACCATCCTACCATTGAGATGTAAGTTTCAAGCATTCTTTCCACTTGAATAAGAGATTCTTTCCACTCAGCAGATTCTTTCCATGAATAACTGGCATAGATTGTAGCAAACCAGCACCATTCTACCATTGAGATGTAAGTTTCACTCAAGCAGATTCTTTCCATGAATAACTGGCATAGATTGTAGCAAACCATCAACATCCTACCATTGAGATGTAAGTTCCACTCAAGCAGATTCTTTCCATGAATAACTGGCATAGATTGTAGCAAACCATCACCATTCTACCATTGAGATGTAAGTTCCACTCAAGCAGATTCTTTCCATGAATAACTGGCATAAGTAGCAAACCATCAACATCCTACCATTGAGGATGTAAAGTTCCACTCAAGCAGATTCTTTACCATAACTGGAGATTGTGCAAACCATCACCATTCTACCAGTTCCATGACAGATTTTCCATGAATAACTGAGATGTAAGTTCCATCACAGATTCTTTCCATTGAATATGTTCACTCCAAGGGAATAACTGGCATAGATTGTACAAACCATCACCACCTACCATTGAGATGTAAGTTCCCTCAAGCCAGATTCTTTCCAGAATTGGCATAGATTAGCAAACCATCACCATCCTACCATTGAGATGTAAGTTCCACTCAAGCAGATTCTTTCCATGAATAACTGGCATAGATTGTAACAAAACCATCCTACCATTGAGATGTAAGTTCCACTCAAGCAGATTCTTTTCCATGAATACCTGGCATAGATTGTAGCAAACCATCACCATCCTACCATTGAGATGTAAGTTCCCACTCAAACAGATTCTTTCCATGAATAACTGGCATAGATTGTAGCAAACCATCACCATCCTACCATTGAGATGTAAGTTCACTCAAACAGATTCTTTCCATGAATAACTGGCATAGATTGTAGCAAACCATCACCATCCTACCATTGAGATGTAAGTTCACTCAAGCAGATTCTTTCCATGAATAACTGGCATAGATTTTAGCAAACCATCACCATCCTACCATTGAGATGTAAGTTCCACCAAGCAGATTCTTTCCATGAATAACTGGCATAGATTGTAGCAAACCATCACCATCCTACCATTGAGACACAAGTTCCACTCAAGCAGATTCTTTCCATGAATAACTGGCATAGATTGTAGCAAACCATCACCATCCTACCATTGAGATGTAAGTTCCACTCAAGCAGATTCTTTCCATGAATAACTGGCAGATTGTAGCAAAACATCACCATTCTACCATCGAGATGTAACTGGCATAGCATGAATAGCAAACCATCACCATCCTACCATTGAGATGTAAGTTCCACTCAAGCAGATTCTTTCCATGAATATACTGGGCAAACCATCACCATCTAGATTGTAGCAAACCATCACCATCCTACCATTGAGATGTAAGTTCCACTCAAGCAGATTCTTTCCATGAATATCTGGCATAGATTGTAGCAAACCATCACCATCCTACCATTGAGATGTAAGTTCCACTCAGACAGATTCTTTCCATGAATAACTGGCATAGATTGTAGCAAACCATCACCATCCTACCATTGAGATGTAAGTTCACTCCAAGCAGATTCTTTCCATGAATAACTGGCATAGATTGTAGCAAACCATCACCATCCTACCATTGAGATGTAAGTTTGAGAATAACTGGCATAGATTGTAACAAACCATCACCATCCTACCATTGAGATGTAAGTTCCACTCCACAGATTCTTTCCATGAATAACTGGCATAGATTGTAGCAAACCATCACCATCCTACCATTGAGATGTAAGTTCCACTCAAGCAGAGATTCTTTCCATGAATAACTGGCATAGATTCAGCAAACCATCACCATCCTACCATTGAGATGTAAGTTCCACTCAAGCAGATTCTTTCCATGAATAACTGGCATAGATTGTAGCAAACCATCACCATCCTACCATTGAGATGTAAGTTCCACTCAAGCAGATTCTTTCCATGAATAACTGGCATAGATTGTAGCAAACCATCACCATTCCTACCATTGAGATGTAAGTTCCTCAAGCAGATTCTTTCCATGAATAACTGGCATAGATTTAGCAAACCATCACCATCCTACCATTGAGATGTAAGTTCCACTCAAGCAAATTCTTTCCATGAATAACTGGCATAGATTGTAGCAAAACCATCACCATCCTACCATTGAGATGTAAGTTCCACTCAAGCAGATTCTTTCCATGAATAACTGGCATAGATTGTAGCAAACCATCACCATCCTACCATTGAGATGTAAGTTCCCTCAAGCAGATTCTTCCATGAATAACTGGCATGTATAGATTGTAGCAAACCATCACCATCCTACCATTGAGATGTAAGTTCCACTCAAGCAGATTCTTTCCATGAATAACTGGCATAGGTTGTAGCAAACCATCACCATTCTACCATTGAGATGTAAGTTCACCAAGCAGATTCTTTTCCCTGTATAGATTGTCAAACCATCACCATTCTACCATTGAGATGTAAGTTCCACTCACAGATTCTTTCCATGAATAACTGGTATAGATTGTGGCAAACCATCACCATCCTACCATTGAAATGTAAGTTCCTTCCATGAATAATCAAGTATGAAACAAAATTCATTTACCATTGAGATGTGTTCCATAATTCTTCCATGAATTGGCATGATTGTAGCAAACCATCACCATCCTACCATTGAGATGTAAGTTCCACTCAAGCAGATTCATGAAGGAAATTGGGTATAGATTGTTTCCAATAGAGATGTAAGTTCCATAAGATTCTTTCCATGGCATAGATTGTAGTAAAACCATCACCATCCTACCATTGAGATGTAAGTTCCACTCACAGATTCTTTCCATGAATAACTGTATAGATTGATAAACCATCTTTCCATTGAGATGTAAACTAGCATTCTTTTCCATGAATAATATAGATTGCAGCAAACCATCACCATCCTACCATTGAGATGTAAGTTCCAGATTCTTTCCAAACAGGTCTTTCCATTGAGATGTGTTAACTGGCATAAGATTGTAGCAAACCATCACCATCCTACCATTGAGATGTAAGTTCCTCAAGCAGATTCTTTCCCATGAATAACTTTAATAGATTGTAAGCAAACCATCACCATCCTACCCATTGAGATGTAAGTTCCACTCAACAGATTCTTTCCATGAATAACTGGTATAGATTGTAGCAAAACATCACCATCCTACCATCCTAAAAGTTCCTCCAAGCAGATTCTTTCCATGAATAACTTCGGTAGATTGTAGCAAACCATCACCATCCTACCATTGAGATGTAAGTTCCACTCAAGCAGATTCTTTCCAAGGAATAACTGGCATACGATTGGAGCAAACCATCACCATCTACCATTGAGATGAAGTTCCATAACAGATTCTTTCCATGAATAACTGGCATAGATTGTAGCAAACCATCACCATCCTACCATTGAGATGTAAGTTCCACTCAAGCAGATTCTTTCCATGAATAACTGGCATGATTTAGAAAACCATCACCATCCTAACTATTGAGATGTAAGTTCCACTCAAGCAGATTCTTTCCATGAATAACTGGCATAGATTGTAGCAAACCATCACCATCCTACCATTGAGATGTAAGTTCCACTCAAGCAGATTCTTTTCCATGAATAACTGGCATAGATTGTGTAAACCATCACCATCCTACCATTGAGATGTAAGTTCCACTCAAGCAGATTCTTTCCATGAATAACTGGTACAGATTGTGGCAAACCATCACCATTCTACCATTGAGATGTAAGTTCCACTCAAGCAGATTCTTTTTTCCATGAATAACTGGCATAGATTGTAGCAAACCATCATCCTACCATGTCAAGTTCCCTCAAACAGATTCTTTTCCATGAATAACTGGGCATAGTGCAATTCAAAGCACCATCCTACCATTGAGATGTAAGTTTCCTCAGATTCTTTCCATGAATAACTAGTATAGATTGATTTAGCAAACCATCACCATCCTACCATTGAGATGTAAGTTCCACTCAAGCAGATTCTTTCCAAGGAATAACTGGCATAGATTTAGCAAACCATCACCATTCTACCATTGAGATGTAAGTTCCACTCAAGCAGATTCTTTCCATGAATAACTGGCTTAGATTGTAGCAAACCATCACCATCCTACCATTGAGATGTAAGTTCCACTCAAGCAGATTCTTTCCATGAATAACTGGCATAGATTGGGGAAAACTATCACCATCCTACCATTGAGATGTAAGTTCCTCCAGATTCTTTCCATGAATAAGCATATAGATTGTAGCAACCATCACCATTACCACCATTGAGATGTAACTCAACAGATTCTTTCCATGAATAACTGGCATAGATTGTAGCAAAACCATCACCATCCTGCCATTGAAGATGTAAGTCCCACTCAAGCAGATTCTTTCCCATGAATAAATTGGCATAGATTGTAGCAAACCATCACCATCCTACCATTGAGATGTGTTCCACTCAAGCAGATTCTTTCCATGAATAACTGGCATAGATTGTAAAAACCCACCAACATCCTACCATTGAGATGTCAGATTCTTTCCATCTCAACAGTAAATTCTTCCATGAATAATCGCAGATTCTTCCATGAATAACTGGATAGTAGCAAACCATCACCATCCTACCATTGAGATGTAAGTCCCACTCAAGCAGATTCTTTCCATGAATAACTGGCATAGAGATTGTAGCAAACCATCACCATCCTACCATTGAGATGTAAGTCCACTCAAGCAGATTCTTTCCATGAATAACTGGTATAGATTTTGGCAAACCATCACCATCCTACCCATTGAGATGTAAGTTCCACTTAAGCAGATTCTTTCCATGAATAACTGGCATAGATTGTAGCAAACCATCACCATCCTACCATTGAGATGTAAATTTCCAAGCAGATTCTTTCCCATGAATAACTGGCATAGATTGTAGCAAACCATCACCATCCTACCATTTGAGATGTAAGTTCCATTCTTTCCATGAATCCAGATTTTTTCACCCATGAATAAGTTCCACTATAGATTCTTAGCAAAACATCACCATTCTACCATCGAGATGTAAGTTCCACTCAAGCAGATTCTTTCCATGAATACCTGGCATAGATTGTAGCAAACCATCAACATCCTACCATTGAGATGTAGGTTCCACTCAAGCAGATTCTTTCCATGAATATCTGGCATACATTGTAGCAAACCCATTCTACCATCCTACCATTCTTTTGAATAATGGTATAGATTGTAACAAACCATCAACATCCACCATTGAGATTCTTTCCAATGATTCTTTCCATGAAAAACTGGTATAGATTGTAGCAACCATCACCATTCTACCATTGAGATGTGGAAGTTCCACTAACAGATTCTTTTCCATGAATAACATAGCATAGATTGTATAAAACCATCACCATCCTACCCATTGAGATGTAAGTTCCACTCAAGCAGATTCTTTCCATGAATCTTTGGCATGAATAGCAAACCATCAACATCCTACCATTTTAGTTCCACTCAAGCAGATTCTTTCACCATTCCTACCATTGAGATGTAAGTTCCACTCAAGCAGATTCTTTCCATGAATAACTGGCATAGATTGTAGCAAACCATCAGCATCCTACCATTGAGATGTAAAACCACTCAAGCAGATTCTTTCCATGAATAACTGGCATAGATTGTAGCAACCATCACCATCCTACCATTGAGATGTAAGTTCCACTCAAGCAGATTCTTTCCATGAATAACCAGCATAGATTGTAGCAAACCATCACCATCCTACCATTGAGATGTAAGTTCCACTCAAACAGATTCTTTCCATGAATAACTGGCATAGATTGTAGCAAACCATCACCATTCTACCATTGAGATGTAAGTTCCATTTAAGCAGATTTTTCCATGAATAACTGGCATAGATTTTAACAAAACCATCACCATCCTACCATTGAGATGTAAGTTCCACTAAGCAGATTCTCCCATGAATAACTGGCATAGATTGTAGCAAACCATCACCATCCTACCATTGAGATGTAAGTTCCACTCAAGCAGATTCTTTCCATGAATAACTGGCATAGATTGTAGCAAAACCATCACCATCCTACCATTGAGATGTAAGTTCCACTCAAGCAGATTCTTTCCATGAATAACTGGCATAGATTGTAGCAAACTATCACCATCCTACCATTGAGATGTAAGTTCCATCCAGATACCATGAATACCCTGGCATAGATTGTAAACCAATCCTACCATTGAGATGTAAGTCCACTCAAGCAGATTCTTTCCATGAATATCTGGCATAGATTGTAGCAAACCATCACCATCCTACCATTGAGATGTAAAGTTCCACTCAAAGCAGATTCTTTCCATGAATAACTGGCATAGATTGTAGCAAACCATCACCATCCTACCATTGAGATGTGTTCCACTAAAGCAGATTCTTTCCATGAATAATGGCATAGATTTTAGCAAAACCATCACCATCCTACCATTGAGATGTAAGTTCCCTCAAGCAGATTCTTTTCCATGAATAACTGGCATAGATTGTAGCAAACCATCACCATCCTACCATTGAGATTAAGCAGATTCTTTCCATGTAATAACTGGTATAGATTGTTCACCATCCTCAAGTTCCACTCACAGATTCTTTCCATGAATAACTGGTATAGATTGTAGCAAACCATCACCATCCTACCATTGAGATGTAAAGTTCACTCCTAATTGAGAGTAAGATTGATTCTTTCCATGAATAACTGGCATAGATTGTAGCAAACCATCACCATCCTACCATTGAGATGTAAGTTCCACTCACAGATTCTTTCCATGAATAACTGGCATAGATTGCAGCAAAATCAACCATCCTGACCATTGAGATGTAAGTTCCACTCAAGCAGATTCTTTCCATGAATAACTGGTATAGATTGTAGCAAACCATCAACATCCTACCATTGAGATGTAAGTTCCACTCAAGCAGATTCTTTCCATGAATAACTGGCATAGATTGTAGCAAACCATCACATTGAGATGTAAGTTTCCTACCATTGAGATTGTAAAGCAAAACCAATTTCCATTAGATGTAAAGTTCAAGCAGATTCTTTCCATGAATAACTGGCATAGATTGTAGCAAACCATCACCATCCTACCATTGAGATGTAAAGTTCCACTCAAGCAGATTCTTTCCATGAATAACTGGCATAGATTGTAGCAAACCATCACCATCCTACCATTGAGATGTAAGTTCACTCAAGCAGATTCTTTCCATGAATAACTGGCATAGATTGTAGCAAACCATCACCATCCTACCATTGAGATGTAAGTTCCACTCAAGCAGATTCTTTCCATGAATAACTGGCATAGATTGTAGCAAACCATCACCATCCACCATTGAGATGTAAGTTCCACAGATTTTCAAGCTGGTATAGATTCATATTTCCATGAATAGTTCCACTGGCATAGATTGTAGCAAACCATCACCATCCTACCATTGAGATGAATAAGCATGATTCCACCATCCTACCATTGAGATGTAAGTTCCACTCAGATTCTTCCATGAATAACTGGCATAGATTTTTAGCAAACCATCACCATCCTACCATTGAGATGTAAGTTCCACTCAGCAGATTCTTTCCATGAATAACTGGCATAGAATGTAGCAAACCATCACCATCCTACCATTGAGATGTAAGTTCCACTCAAGCAGATTCTTTCCATGAATAACTGGCATAGATTGTAGCAAACCATCACCATCCTACCATTGAGATGTAAGTTTACAGATTCTTTCCATGAATAATGGTATAGAGTAGCAAAAAACATCACCACTCAAGATGTAAGATTCTTTCCATGAATAACTGGCATAGATTGTAGCAAACCATCAATATCCTACCATTGAGATGTAAGTTCCACTCAAGCAGATTCTTTCCAGGAATAACTGGCATAGATTGATTAAAACCATCACCATCCTACCATTGAGATGTAAGTTCCACTATTCAAGCAGATTCTTTCCATGAATAACTGGCATAGATTGGTAGCAAACCATCACCATCCTACCATTGAGATGTCAAGCAGTTCCACTCACAGATTCTTTCCATGAATAACTGGAATAATAGATTGTAGCAAACCATCACCATCCTACCATTGAGATGTAAGTTCCACAAGCAGATTCTTTCCATGAATAACTGGCATAGATTGTAGCAAACCATCACCATCCTACCATTGAGATGTAAGTTCCACTCAAACAGATTCTTTCCATGAATAACTGGCATAGATTGTAGCAAACCATCACCATCCTACCATTGAGATGTAAGTTCCCTCAAAGATTCTTTCCATGAATAACTTGGCATAGATTGTAGCAAAACCATCACCATTCTACCATTGAGAAGTTCCACTCAAGCAGATTCTTTCCATGAATTGGCATAGATTGTAGCAAACCATCACCATCTACCATTGAGATGTAAGTTCCACTCAAGCAGTTTCTTTCCATGCAAAATACTTTCCTACCATTGAGAGATTGTAGCAGATTTTTTCCAAACCATAGATTGTCAAACCATCACCATCCTACCATTGAGATGTAAGTTCCACTCAAGCAGATTCTTTCCATGAATAACTGGCATAGATTGTAGCAAACCATCACCATTCTACCATTGAGATGTAAGTTCCAGCAGATTCTTCCATGAATAACTGGCAGTAGCAAACCATTTCCATTGAATAACAGATTCTTTCCATGAATAGATTGTAGCAAACCATCACCATTCTACCATTGAGATGTAAGTTCCACTCAAGCAGATTCTTTCCATGAATAACTGGCATAGATTGTAGCAAACCATCACCATTCTACCATTGAGATGTAAGTTCCACTCAAGCAGATTCTTTCCATGAATAACTGGCATAGATTTTGCAAACCATCACCATCCTACCATTGAGATGTAAGTTCCACCAAGCAGATTCTTTCCATGAATAACTGGCATAGATTGTAGCAAACCATCACCATCCTACCATTGAGATGTAAGTTCCACTCAAAAGCATATTCTTTCCATGAATAACTGGCATAGATTGTAGCAAAAACATCCTACCATTGAGATGTAATCACTCAAGCAGATTCTTTCCATGAATATCTGAGATTGTAGCAAACCATCACCATCCTACCATTGAGATGTAAGTTTTCCATGAATTCTTTCCATGAATAACTGGCAGATTGTAGCAAACCATCACCATCCTACCATTGAGATGTAAGTTCCACCAGATTCTTTCCATGAATAACTGGCATAGATTGTGTAAACCATCACCATTCTACCATTGAGATGTAAGTTCCATGAATATTCTTTCCATGAATAACTGGCATAGATTGTAGCAAACCATCACCATCCTACCATTGAGATGTAAGTTTCAAGATTCTTTCCATGAATAACTGGGTATAGATTAGCAAACCATCACCATCCTACCATTGAGATGTAAGTTCCACTCAAGCCAGATTCTTTCCATGCAAAATAACTACCATAGATTGTTCCCACTCAAAATTCCATCAGTATAGATTTCCACCATTGAGATGTAAGTTCCACTCAAGCAGATTCTTTCCATGAATATCTGGCATAGATTTTAGCAAACCATCACCATCCTACCATTGAGATGTAAATTCCACTCAAGCAGATTCTTTCCATGAATAACTGGCATAGATTGTAGCAAATCATCACCATTCTACCATTGAGATGTAAGTTCCACTCAAGCAGAGATTCTTTCCATGAATAACTGGCATAGATTGTAGAAACCATCACCATCCTACCATTGAGATGTAAGTTCCACTCAAGCAGATTCTTTCCATGAATAACTGGCATAGATTGTAGCAAACCATCACCATCCTACCATTGAGATGTAAGTTCCACTCAAACAGATTCTTTCCATGAATAACTGGCATAGATTGTAGCAAACCATCACCATTCTACCATTGAGATAAGTTCCACTCAAGCAGATTCTTTCCATGAATAACTGGCATAGATTGTAGCAAACCATCACCATCCTACCATTGAGATGTAAGTTCAACAGATTCTTTCCCAGATTCATCACCATTTCCATTGAATAACTCCAAGCAGAATTCTTTCCAGATTGTGGCAAACCATCACCATTACCATTGAGATGTAAGTCCACTCAAGCAGATTCTTTCCATGAATAACTGGCATAGATTGTAGCAAACCATCACCATCCTACCATTGAGATGTAAGTTCCACTCAAGCAGATTCTTTCCATGAATAACTGGCATAGATTGTAGCAAACCATCACCATCCTACCATTGAGATGTAAGTTCCACTCAAGCAGATTCTTTCCATGAATAACTGGCATAGATTGTAGCAAACCATCACCATCCTACCATTGAGATGTAAGTTCCACTCAAGCAGATTCTTTCCATGAATAACTGGCATAGATTGTAGCAAAACCATCAACCATCCTACATTGGACATTGAGATCCACTCAAGCAGTTCCATGAATAACTGGCAGATTAGCAAACCATCACCATCCTACCATTGAATGTAAGTTCCACTCAAGCAGATTTTTCCATGAATAAAACTGGCAAGATTGTTACACTCAAGCAGAACCATCACCATCCTCACCAACCATTGAGATGTAAGTTCCACTCAAGCAGATTCTTTTCCATGAATAACTGGCATAGATTGTAGCAAACCATCACCATTCTACCATTGAGATGTAAGTTCCACTCAACAGATTCTTTCCATGAATTGAGATTGTAGCAAACCATCACCATCCTACCATTGAGATGTAAGTTCCAGATTCTTTCCATGAATAACTGGCATAGATTGTAGCAAAAACCATCCTACCATCCTACAGATTCTTTCCATGAATTGAGATGTAACCATCACCATCCTATCAAAGCAGATTCTTTCCATGAATAACTGGCATAGATTGTAGCAAACCATCACCATCCTACCATTGAGATGTAAGTTCCACTCAAGCAGATTCTTTCCATGAATTCATTTCCATGAACCATTGAGACTGGCATAGATTGCAGCAAACCATCACCATCCTACCATTGAGATGTAAGTTCCACTCAAGCAGATTCTTTCCATGAATAACTGGCATAGATTGTAGCAAACCATCACCATCCTACCATTGAGATGTAAGTTCCACTCAAGCAGATTCTTTCCATGAATAACTGGCATAGATTGTTAGCAAACCATCACCATCCTACCATTGAGATGAAGTTCCACTCAAGCAGATTCTTTCCATGAATAACTGGCAGATTGTAGCAAACCATCACCATCCTACCATTGAGATGTAAATTCCACTCAAGCAGATTCTTTCCATGAATAACTGGCATAGATTGTAGCAAACCATCACCATTCTACCATTGAGATGTAAGTTCCACTCAAGCAGATTCTTTCCATGAATAACTGGCATAGATTGTAGCAAACCATCACCATCCTACCATTGAGATGTAAGTTCCCCAAGCAGATTCTTTCCATGAATAACTGGCATAGATTCTAGCAAACCATGAATACCATTGAGATGGTTCCTCAAGCAGATTCTTTCCATGAATAAAAGATTGTAGCAAACCATCACCATCCTACATTGAGATGTAAGTTCCACTCAAGCAGATTCTTTCCATGAATAACTGGCATAGATTGTAGCAAACCATCACCATCCTACCATTGAGATGTAAGTTCCACTCAAGCAGATTCTTTCCATGAATAACTGGCATAGATTGTAGCAAACCATCACCATCCTACCATTGCAGATTCTTTCCCATGAATAACTGGCATAGTAGCAAACCATCCATCCTACCATTGAGATTCTTTCCAATCAAACAGAATATAACTGGCATAGATTGTAGCAAACCATCACCATCCTACCATTGAGATGTAAGTTCCACTCAAGCAGATTCTTTCCATGAATAACTGGCATAGATTGTAGCAAACCATCACCATCCTACCATTGAGATGTAAGTTCCACTCAAGCAGATTCTTTCCCATGAATATAGATGGCATAGATCAACATCCTACCATTGCAAACCATCACCATCCATACCATTGAGATGTAAGTTCCTCAAGCAGATTCTTTCCATGAATAACTGGCATAGATTGTAGCAAACCATCACCATCCTACCATTGAGATGTAAGTTCCACTCAAGCAGATTCTTTCCATGAATAACTGGCATAGATTGTAGCAAACCATCACCATCCTACCATTGAGATGTAAGTTCCACTCAAGCAGATTCTTTCCATGAATAACTGGCATAGATTGTAGCAAACCATCACCATCCTACCATTGAGATGTAAGTTCCACTCAAGCAGATTCTTTCCATGAATAACTGGCATAGATTGTAGCAAACCATCACCATCCTAACCATTGAGATGTAAGTTCCACTCAAGCAGATTCTTTCCATGAATCGGGCATAGATTGTAGCAAACCATCACCATCCTACCATTGAGATGCCAGATTCTTTCCATGAAAGTAGCAAAACCATCACCATCCTACCATTCAAGTTCCAGCAGATTCTTTCCATGAATAACTGGCATAGATTGTAGCAAACCATCACCATCCTACCATTGAGATGTAAGTTCCACTCAAGCAGATTCTTTCCATGAATAACTGGCATAGATTGTAGCAAACCATCACCATCCTACCATTGAGATGTAAGTTCCACTCAAGCAGATTCTTTCCATGAATAACTGGCATAGATTGTAGCAAACCATCACCATCCTACCATTGAGATGTAAGTTCCACTCAAGCAGATTCTTTCCATGAATGCTAAGATTTCCATGAATAAACCATAACTCCAAGCATTCTTTAGAATTGGCATAGATTGTAGCAAACCATCACCATCCTACCATTGAGATGTAAGTTCCACTCAAGCAGATTCTTTCCATGAATGACTGGCATAGATTGTAGCAAACCATCACCATCCTACCATTGAGATGTAAGTTCCACTCAAGCAGATTCTTTCCATGAATAACTGGCATAGATTGTAGCAAAACATCACCATCCTACCATCGAGATGTAAGTTCCACTCAAGCAGATTCTTTCCATGAATACCTGGCATAGATTGTAGCAAACCATCAACATCCTACCATTGAGATGTAAGTTCCACTCAAGCAGATTCTTTCCATGAATATCTGGCATACATTGTAGCAAACCATCACCATCCTACCATTGAGATGTAAGTTCCACTCAAGCAGATTCTTTCCATGAATAACAGATTGTCAAAACCATCACCATCCTACCATTGAGATCTAAGTTCCATGAAGCAGATTCTGGCATAGATTGTAGCAAACCATCACCATCCTACCATTGAGATGTAAGTTCCACTCAAGCAGATTCTTTCCATGAATAACTGGCATAGATTGTAGCAAACCATCACCATCCTACCATTGAGATGTAAGTTCCACTCAAGCAGATTCTTTCCATGAATAACTGGCATAGATTGTAGCAAACCATCACCATCCTACCATTGAGATGTAAGTTCCACTCAAGCAGATTCTTTCCATGAATAACTGGCATAGATTGTAGCAAACCATCACCATCCTACCATTGAGATGCAAAAAGTTCCTCAACAGATTCTTTCCATGAATAACTGGCATATGATTGTAGCAAACCATCACCATCCTACCATTGAGATGTAAGTCCACTCAAGCAGATTCTTTCCATGAATAACTGGCATAGATTGTAGCAAACCATCACCATCCTACCATTGAGATGTAAGTTCCTCAAGCAGATTCTTTCCATGAATATCTGGCATACAGCAAACCATCACCATTCTTTCAAGCAGATTCTTTTCCATGAATAACTGGCATAGATTGTAGCAAACCATCACCATCCTACCATTGAGATGTAAGTTCCACTCAAGCAGATTCTTTCCATGAATAACTGGCATAGATTGTAGCAAACCATCACCATCCTACCATGAGATGAGTTGTCAAGCAATTCTTTCATGAATAACTCAGATTGTAGCAAAACATCAATTCTTTCCATAAATAATTCTTTCCATGGCATAGTAGCAAACCATCACCATCCTACCATTGAGATGTAAGTTCCACTCAAGCAGATTCTTTCCATGAATAACTGGCATAGATTGTAGCAAACCATCACCATCCTACCATTGAGATGTAAGTTCCACTCAAGCAGATTCTTTCCATGAATAACTGGCATAGATTGTAGCAAACCATCACCATCCTACCATTGAGATGTAAGTTCCACAAGCAGATTCTTTCCATGAATAACTGGCATAGATTGTAGCAAACCATCACCATTCTACCATTGAGATGTAAGTTCCACTCAAGCAGATTCTTTCCATGAATAACTGGCATTGAGAGATTCCAGCAAACCATCACAAACATCCTACCATTGAGATGTAAGTTCCCTCAAGCAGATTCTTTCCATGAATAACTGGCATAGATTGTAGCAAACCATCACCATCCTACCATTGAGATGTAAGTTCACTCAAACCATCTTTCCCATTCTACCATTGTAGCAAACCCATCACCATCCTACCATTGAGTTCCACTCAAGCAGATTCTTTCCATGAATAACTGGCATAGATTGTAGCAAACCATCACCATCCTACCATTGAGATGTAAGTTCCTCTCAAGCAGATTCTTTCCATGAATAACTGGCATAGATTGTAGCAAACCATCACCATCCTACCATTGAGATGTAGCAAACCATTCCACCTCCAATTCTTTCCATGAATTCTAGATTTTAGCAAACCATCACCATCCTACCATTGAGAGATAAGTTCCAGCAGATTCTTTCCATGAATAACTGGCATAGATTGTAGCAAACCATCACCATCCTACCATTGAGATGTAAGTTCCTCAAGCAGATTCTTTCCATGAATAACTGGCATAGATTGTAGCAAACCATCACCATCCTACCATTGAGATGTAAGTTCCACTCAAGCAGATTCTTTCCATGAATAACTGGCATAGATTGTAGCAAACCATCACCATTCTACCATTGAGATGTAAGTTCCACTCAAGCAGATTCTTTCCATGAATAACTGGCATAGATTGTAGCAAACCATCACCATCCTACCATTGAGATGTAAGTTCCACTCAAGCAGATTCTTTCCATGAATAACTGGCATAGATTGTAGCAAACCATCACCATCCTACCATTGAGATGTAAGTTCCACTCAAGCAGATTCTTTCCATGAATAACTTCAAGGCATAGATTGTAGCAAACCATCACCATCCTACCATTGAGATGTAAGTTCACTCAAGCAGATTCTTTTCCATGAATAAAACATCTGGCATAAGTTCCACTCAGATTGAATAACTGCATAGAAACCATCACCATCCTACCTTTTGAGATGTAGCAAAGTTCCACTCAAGCAGATTCAAGCAGATTCTTTCCATGAATAACTGGCATAGATTTTAGCAAACCATCACCATCCTACCATTGAGATGTAAGTTCCACTCAAGCAGATTCTTTCCATGAATAACTGGCATAGATTGTAGCAAACCATCACCATACTACCATTGAGATGTAAGTTCCACTCAAGCAGATTCTTTCCATGAATAACTGGCATAGATTGTAGCAAACCATCACCATCCTACCATTGAGATGTAAGTTCAACTCAAGCAGATTCTTTCCATGAATAACTGGCATAGATTGTAGCAAACCATCACCATCCTACCATTGAGATGTAAGTTCCACTCAAGCAGATTCTTTCCATGAATAACTGGCATAGATTGTAGCAAACCATCACCATCCTACCATTGAGATGTAAGTTCCACTCAAGCAGATTCTTTCCATGAATAACTGGCATAGATTGTAGCAAACCATCACCATCCTACCATTGAGATGTAAGTTCCACTCAAGCAGATTCTTTCCATGAATAACTGGCATAGATTGTAGCAAACCATCACCATCCTACCATTGAGATGAATAACTGGTTAGCAAACCATCACCATCCTACCATTGAGAGATTCTTTCCATGAATAACTGGCATAGATTGTAGCAAACCATCACCATCCTACCATTGAGATGTAAGTTCCCCTCAAGCAGATTCTTTCCATGAATAACTGGCATAGATTGTAGCAAACCATCACCATCCTACCATTGAGATGTAAGTTCCACTCAAGCAGATTCTTTCCATGAATAACTGGCATAGATTGTAGCAAAAACCATCACCATCCTACCATTGAGATGTAAACAAACCAAGTTCCACTCAAGCAGATTCTTTCCATGAATAACTGGCATAGATTGTAGCAAACCATCACCATCCTACCATTGAGATGTAAGTTCCACTCAAGCAGATTCTTTCCATGAATAACTGGCATAGATTGTAGCAAACCATCACCATCCTACCATTGAGATGTAAGTTCACTCAAGCAGATTCTTTCCATGAATAACTGGCATAGATTGTAGCAAAACCATCACCATCCTACCATTGAGATGTAAGTTCAACTCAAGCAGATTCTTTCCATGAATAACTGGCATAGATTGTAGCAAACCATCACCATCCTACCATTGAGATGTAAGTTGTCAAGCAGATTCTTTCCATGAATAACTGGCATAGATTGTAGCAAACCATCACCATCCTACCATTGAGATGTAAGTTCCACTCAAGCAGATTCTTTCCATGAATAATGGCATAGATTGTAGCAAACCATCACCATCCTACCATTGAGATGTAAGTTCCACTCAAGCAGATTCTTTCCATGAATAACTGGCATAGATTGTAGCAAACCATCACCATCCTACCATTGAGATGTAAGTTCCACCATCCTACCAAGCAGATTCTTTCCATGAATAACTGGCATAGATTGTAGCAAACCATCACCATCCTACCATTGAGATGTAAGTTCCACTCAAGCAGATTCTTTCCATGAATAACTGGCATAGATTGTAGCAAACCATCACCATCCTACCATTGAGATGTAAGTTCCACTCAAGCAGATTCTTTCCATGAATAACTGGCATAGATTGTAGCAAACCATCACCATCCTACCATTGAGATGTAAGTTCCACTCAAGCAGATTCTTTCCATGAATAACTGGCATAGATTGTAGCAAACCATCACCATCCTACCATTGAGATGTAAGTTCCACTCAAGCAGATTCTTTCCATGAATAACTGGCATAGATTGTAGCAAACCATCACCATCCTACCATTGAGATGTAAGTTCCACCTCAAGCAGATTCTTTCCATGAATAACTGGCATAGATTGTAGCAAACCATCACCATTCTACCATTGAGATGTAAGTTCCACTCAAGCAGATTCTTTCCATGAATAACTGGCATAGATTGTAGCAAACCATCACCATCCTACCATTGAGATGTAAGTTCCACTCAAGCAGATTCTTTCCATGAATAACTGGCATAGATTGTAGCAAACCATCACCATCCTACCATTGAGATGTAAGTTCCACTCAAGCAGATTCTTTCCATGAATAACTGGCATAGATTGTAGCAAACCATCACCATCTACCATTGAGATGTAAGCAAGATTCTTTCCATGAATAACTGGTATAGATTGGAAAAACCATCACCATCCTACCATTGAGATGTAAGTTCCACTCAAGCAGATTCTTTCCATGAATAACTGGCATAGATTGTAGCAAACCATCACCATCCTACCATTGAGATGTAAGTTCCACTCAAGCAGATTCTTTCCATGAATAACTGGCATAGATTGTAGCAAACCATCACCATCCTACCATTGAGATGTAAGTTCCAGCAGATTCTCAAGCAGATTCTTTCCATGAATAATGAATAACTGGCATAGATTGTAGCAAACCATCACCATCCTACCATTGAGATGTAAGTTCCACTCAAGCAGATTCTTTCCATGAATAACTGGCATAGATTGTAGCAAACCATCACCATCCTACCATTGAGATGTAAGTTCCACTCAAGCAGATTCTTTCCATGAATAACTGGCATAGATTGTAGCAAACCATCACCATTCTACCATTGAGATGTAAGTTCCACTCAAGCAGATTCTTTCCATGAATAACTGGCATAGATTGTAGCAAACCATCACCATCCTACCATTGAGATGTAGTTCCACTCAAGCAGATTCTTTCCATGAATAACTGGCATAGATTGTAGCAAACCATCACCATCCTACCATTGAGATGTAAGTTCCACTCAAGCAGATTCTTTCCATGAATTCCATGGGTAACTGGTAGATTGCAGCAAACCATCACCATCCTGGCATTGAGAGGTTCAAGCAGATTCTTTCCATGAAACCATAGATAGCAAACCATCACCATCCTACCATTGAGATGTAAGTTCCACTCAAGCAGATTCTTTCCCTGAATAACTAGATATCATCACCATGGGATCATCTTACAAGAAAATGCTTGGCCTCAAGCAACTTCAGTCTAGAAACAACCATTATCTTCCTCAAATATCTTTCCATGAATAAAACAGTAGCAAACCATCACCTCTTGAGTTTATAACCTTCTCATGAATAAAAGTTAACTCACCATATAGATAACTATATATTGAACCATGGGATCATCTTACAAAAGAAAAATGTCAGATAGAGTAACATTATCTTATAAATGTGTTTATAATCCCTATGTCTGATAGGTAACTATATACATCTGTCAATGATATGTCTGTTAAATGTATCTTAATGCTATGTGTATTAATTCTATGTCTGATAGGTAACTATATACATGTGTCTTAATGTTATGTCTTATAGGTAACTATATACATGTGTCTTAATGCTATGTCTGATAGGTAACTATATACATGTATTTTCATGGTACGTCTGATATGTGCCTATATATATATATATATGTCTTAATGCTATGCCTGATATGTAACTATGTATATATGTATTTTAATGCTATGTCTGACAGGTAACTATATACATCTGTCAATGCTATGTCTGATAGGTAACTATATACATGTGTCTTGATGCTATGTCTGATAGGTAACTATATACATGTGTCTTAATGCTATGTCTGATAGGCAATTATATACATGTGTCTTAATGCTATGTCCGATAGGTAACTATATACATGTATCTTAATGCTATGTCCGATAGGTAACTATATACATGTGTCTTAATTCTATGTCTGATAGGTAACTATATACATGTGTCTTAATGCTATGTCTGATAGGTAACTATGTACATGTGTCTTAATTCTATGTTTGATAGGTAACTATGTACATGTGTCTTAATTCTATGTTTGATAGGTAACAATATACATGTGTCTTAAAGCTATGTCTAATAGGTAACTATACACATGTTCTCTGAAGATAAAAGAACCAATTCATAACAACAATGAAATCCACCAGACTTTAGCATAAATAGTTTGAAACACAAGCACCATTGGAACCAAAATCTTTGATGCCACCAGAGGAGAAAAGGAAGAATTCAAACAAGAGAAAAAGGCTCAACAAAATTGACACAGCCCTCCACCGCCATTACTATACCATAAATGCCATTGGCTCTCTCATGCAAGAATTGGTTTAATTAGTCATTAATCCCATCATCATAAATGAAGCAATCAGAAACTAAGAAATTAAATGCCTTCACGAATAATTTCCCTTTTGGGAAATGCTTGAATATTTTTTATTGCTCTTCATATATATATGTTGAATATTGAATATTTTTTATTGTTCTTCATATATATATATATATATATATATATATATATATACATGAATTATTCACACAAAACTAATGCAAAGGTTAATGATTTAAATGGCGAGACATCCATCATCGCAAACATCATTGATTGCACATTTATTGTAATTTAAATAACTGATCCAAGTGCGACATTTAGATAATAAGTGCAACATTACTGTAATTATTGAACAATATAGTTCATGCCACTTTGACAGAAAAATTTACCAGTAAAAAAATTTGTTCATCACCATATTTGGTATAAACGCAAACACTTTAAAAATTTAAAATCAAACTCAGCGCTGCTTTGGCGCGTTCCAAAACCAATAACTCTTTTTCATAGCATTTTCGGATACAACAACACATATATTTTCGTTGTCCTCTTATTACTAAGAGAAAAAAACAAAAAAAACAACATCTATTCTCTACCTGAAGATGTCTGTAGGAACAGACGAAAGCTTGTAGTAAAAATAACAACTAATACGGCAGAAATTTATATAAACAAGGATCAATTCATTCATAACGGATCTGGAGGTTTTTGTATACTATTTGAATTGTTTGCGATGATGGATGTCTCGCCATTTAAATCATTAACCTTTGCATTAGTTTTGTGTGAATAATTCATGTATTTGTAAATTGATTGCACGTTTATTGTAATATATATATATATATATATATATATATATATATATATCAGATGATGGAAAATGGTTCACATGCTTGCGGATTGGTAAGAATAAACTCCGTGGAAGAAAGTTAATGTTGTACATGTGGCAGGATCATCAGTAAATTATTCATACACATTTATTTGTATGACAACTGCAACATGTCCATAAAAGTTTAGTCAAAAAATGACCATGCTCACTAATAGGAAAAAATGTTCTCTTTCATTGCAACCAGCAGCTGCCTGCAGGAAGAATAACACAAGAAAACAACTGAAAACTCGGTCAGTCTGTTCAGCCCTAATCGCTATATTCATTTGATTTCGTACCAATTAGTTATTACCTTTTTTGATCACTGCAGAACATTTTGATGGAGAAAGCTTTCTCTAGTGAAAACCAGATTCACGTTCAGCAAAACTTTTTCACCTCACAATTCACGTAATTTAACTCAAAAGATATCGAAGTGCTGTTTGATAAATATCAACAAGTCATTGCAAAAAATGGTGAATATATAATTGAATAAAGTGTAATTGGACATTATTTTTTTAAGAATAATACTCATTAAGAAAACCAGAAATTATTTATGACTCAACCCACACACACACATGCACATATACACACATATATACATATATGTATATATAGAAACACACACGTGTGCAAACACACATATATGTATAAATATGAATAAAGATAAAAGGAAAACTTACCTTAGCTGACATGTTTCATCCTCTGATGGACTTCATGAAGGCAAATATAAGGATTTTATTTTGTGACAAGTATTTATAAACAGAAGTAAAAATGTTATTTTTTTCAGAATTTTTAAATTTGAAAACACTCATAAATATATTGCAGGCTACCTGAAAGTCAAGGTAAATTATGGAGATGCTAAAAGATGTAATTTAATGTCTAAATTAAAGTGGGTAAATGATTTTTGTTTTATTAATGTAATTGTTATTTATATTATTTTAGTCTGAGATTAATTTATGTATTATGTATTTTAAATAATAAAAGGTTTTTAATTTAAGTTTTTTTTTATAATTTTAAATCTATTTTATAGCCATATATATTAGCTTGGGAAAGATTGTTTCTTCAAGGAAAAGAGTTAATTTTAAAAAAATCCAAGGCACAAATTTTTGTTTTGGTAAGATTCAATAGCGGTACTCTCAAGAATTTTCCATCTAAGTAAGTGACTTTTTTTTTTTAATAAGTGTGTTACTTTTTTTAGATCAAATTTGTGGTAGAACATATTTTGATGCATGACTAATGTATTTTTGCACATAAGATCCTTTTTGTGTTCATATATATAAAAATTACCAAGAGATTTGTTGATGAACAATATCATAAAATCTTATTTTCAGTTACAGTAAAGAAAATATTATTAGAAAAGATAATATTTTGTCCTCTAAGCAAATGAATGTTAATGGATACAGGAACATTCTTACAAACACAATTAACCAATGTCAGTGGCATTTGTTTTCTTCAAGACCTCTTGCACCTGCAGAGAATGGGTGAAAGAGACACTGCCATATGCTGTTCTGTTCAAATGTCTTTTCCTCAAATTTGTTGAATGTGCCCTGAAAATGGTAGAAAAATAAATAGAGCCTCGACAAAATCAAAGAGAATTCTTAGAGGCTCAGATAGCATAATGGAATTCAGGTGGATTGCAAGACAAAACATTTCTTCTGTTTTGAAAATAGTTTTGATTGACACTGTAAACATTGGTTTTTTTTATTCTGTTTTGGTTTTTACTATGGTTATTTTTGCCTGCAACTTACTGATCAAGATTTTATAGTGCCATTTTAACAGACAATGGACTCACACACATTTATATACCAGTCAAACTACTTGATGTAGGCTGTAGTTTCTGTCTGATTTACTAAGAACTAGATTGGCAGTTAGGTCTCATCATTTTACAGTTGAAATGGCTAGATGTAACAAACTTCTATGCTAACAGTTTCTTCACTCTCACTATTTGTTTGCGGAATCTCTTCCAGCTGCTTGCATTCCAGTCAACTTTGATCTTCAAAAATTGAAACACAATGTCAATTGTTGTCTACTGTTTTCCTAATTCCTGTTTTTTTTATTTTTCTCTCACCATAATAATGTTTTTTGGAGGTGTTTCTTTCTTATATTCTCTCACAGTCAGCAACCCCTTGGATCTTAACTCTCTCTTTGTTTTATATATTTTTGTATCTGACATCCTGGCTTTCCCAAAATTGTAACCTATTTTCACCTCTTCCTTTTCTATAAATATTTTCATGCTAATTGTCCTGATGAGTTTTCCTCTTTGGTACTTTACAAATTTAAGCTAAATATAGCTTCCCTCTGCCTTTTCTATAAATATTTTCATGCTAATTGTCCTGATGAGTTTTCCTCTTTGGTACTTTACAAATTTAAGCTAAATATAGCTTCCCTCTGCCTTTTCTATAAATATTTTCATTGTAGCCTACTAAATAAACGTGTGTAAATGGATGAGCTTTTCCCTTTGGTACCTAGATTTTATAAATTTAAGTGCAGTACTAGATTTGCAGCAAGGTCTCATCAATTCACCATTGAAATGGTTAGAGATAACTGTAAGTTCTATGCTAACAGTTTCTTCTATCTCAATTCACTCTTGTGGAACTCTCTTCCTGCTTCTTGCTTTCCAGTCAACTTTGATCTTCAAAAATTTAAATCCAATGTCAATTGTTATCTTTTGTTTTCTTAATTCCTATTCTTTTATTGTTCTCTCTCCTTAATAATGTTTTTCTTTTTCTCATATTCTTTCACATTCAGTAACCCATTACATCTTAGTGGCTTTCTTGCTTGTGGTGAATTATTTTTTAAATCAAGTTAATAAACTACATCAATCAATTCAGATTAGCCTCATCATCTCAGTTTTTATTTTTCTTCTATGGCATGTATCTTCAGGAAGTGGGCGATCATGGCTCTTCACAACTTCTTATCCTTTGCATCTCTTAGCAAGTTTTGTCTTTTCACCATCACTCTCACTCACTGTTCTGCCATCCATTTACACAAGCTTATTTAGTAGGCTACTTGACGTTCTTTTCTGTCTCTCTTGTCTTCAGTATGTCCTGTGAGTATCAAATTCACCAAGCTCTCTTTCTTCATTATGTGACCAAGAAATTTCAACTATCCCTTTCTGATGTTATGTGTAAGTGTCCTTTTTGTTTCCATTTATCTAAAACTTTGTGGTTGCTCAAGTATTCACTCCATGGTATTCTCAGCATCCTTCTGTAGAACTACATTTCTGTTGTCTCAAGTCTGTTTATCATCTGTGATAAATGTATCTTTTATGCTTTCAGTTTCCTTAAAACTTCGTTGTTATTCACATATGCACTGATTCTTTCAGACGTCAGATATTCATATATAATCAGTGAGCCAAATTCAGTCAAATTCAGTTGACTTAATTTACTGGCATTTGACATCAAAACATTCTTCTGGAAGAGTCTTTCAACACAAAACTCTAAATTCAGTCAATTAAGATAGATAAGTTTTTATTTATTTATTGAATATAATAATTCTAGTTATCTGATAGCAGTTTTGGCAGAAGTTCTGCTGACCCCAAAATGCAATTAATTCTTATAATTTCACATATTTTTTAAGATCTATTATTATTATTATTATCTATATGAGATAATGTTGTAGCATACCTCTAGATGATAATGGGTATGCTCCCATTTACATAAATACAGTAGTGAATACTGTATGTTGGTCTGCAGTTGGAGATTCATTGTGGAATTCACTTGACTCACTTCTAGCAGTTGACTACTTCTTTTATGCACTGCTGGCAAATCTTATATGTGTTGTTCTTGTCCTAAGTATTATCACTCATTACCAACCTTTGTGTGATTATTCTATTCGGTAACCTTCCCTAGGTTACAACAGATAATGATATATATTTTTATATATCAAGCACAATAATGAGGAAATTGTATGAGAGTATAAAACATTTACTTGTGACGTGTTTTGTCCTTCAGGACTGCATCAAACTAAATTTGTTATCTTGGTACGACTACACATATGCACGAATGAAGGATGCTATTTCAGAATTTTTATAAAACATGTCTGTTATCTCTCTTGCACTGTAGGTACTTTTATTTATGATATTATCATACTGATGCAAAGTTTTACAATGCTGAGAATTGAAAAGCTTCATTGCATGAAGGACTAGAAATAAATATTTATTTAAAAACCTGTATGCGAACAAATTCTAATAACATAAAGAATATTTGTCTATATTTCTGAAATGAGGTATTAAAACTATTCTTTTCATCTTTATTATCATATTAAAGATGTTTCGGCCATTATGCATTCTGGCTTTCCTCAGGATCTGTCTATATTTCTGAGATGAGGTATTTGAACTATTTACACTATTTATGTTGTTCAAACAGTTGTCCTCATCTTTGTTGTCATATTCATGACTAGGACAATCTACCCCCATGCACTAAATAAAGTGTTTGGTTCAAAATTCCAGCGTATATCATCTGAAAAAGGCCAAAGCATACAACAGCCAAAACATCATGAATATGACAATAAAAATGAGGACAACAGTCAGAACAATGTAAATAGTGTAAATACAAAAGAAAATTATATAGTATTTATATCATATTCTACTGGTCATAAAGAGAGTGGGGAGGGAGTTTGAATCAATTTTCTGTTATTAATAAATAATAAACTAATACTTCACCACCTCCTGAATTACATGATATTTGAAAAATTGCATTTAAAGATTAACATATGAAAACCTAATACAAGGGTGGTACAAACAGGTTATGGGCTCACTATGAAGATGTGATGCTAGAACTGTGAAATCTTGCATGCATTTATTTCAACATTTCTTATTAATAACTGCATTCTTTCTCTCCAGGTAATATGAGAGTTGACTGTTCAAAATAAACTTCAAAAATAAGTAGTAGTGACTTCTCTTGAGAATGGACAAAATTTGGCATTGTGGTATTATCAAGTACCTGCAGAAAAAGGGTTTCATCCCTAAAAGTATTCATGGTGATGTGGGTGCTACATTGGGGGGGGTGATGCTTCAGCTTTATTATCAGTGCAAAAATGGGCTGCTGAATTTAGGAGAGGAATGGAGAGTCTTGGAGAGAACCTAAGGTCTAGATATCCTGCAACTGGCACCACCAAAATATATACATTGATCATGTTCACCAGATGGTGATGGATAACAAGCAATTGACTATAAATCAAATAGACAGTGCATATCCTGTGAGAGACTTAAGGATATTTTGCATGTTGAAGGTTTCTGCTCGGTAGATGCCACGTCTTCTGATACCTGATTGAAAGCACGTCAGGTTGGTCACATCACGGAAAAATCTGACATTGTTTTATGCAGATACACCTTGTTGCCATGAACATTTCATAATCCAGGATGAGTGTTGAATTCATCACTGAGCCAGAGACAAAAAAAAAAACAATCCACACCTCCTCAACAGCTCCAAAGAAGGCCAAAGCCATTTCATCTGCAGAGAAAGTGATGGCCTCAGTTATTTGGGATGAAAAAAGGTATTGTGTTTATTGTGTCTCATTAAAAGGGCCACACCATCAATGGAGAGTACTATGCTAACTTGATGTGACAGATCTGAAAGGCTATCAAGACCAAACAGCCAGTAAAAACTTGCAAAAGGAGTTTTGTTTCATCAGGATAATACTCCAGCACAAAACTTCCTGGTATCAAAGGCTGTTCTGCATAACTGTGGCTTTGAACTGGCTGATCATCCTCTCTGTTCCCCCACCATGAAAAAACACTTGAATGGATAGTCTTGGAGGGAACCCAAGATCTAGACATCCTGCAACTGCCACCTCCAAAATATATACATTAATCATACTCACCAGATAGTGATGGATGACAGATGATTGACTATAACTCAAATAAACAGTGCATATCCTGTGATAGAGTTAAGGATATTCTGCATGATGAAGATTTCTGCCCAGTGGGTGCCATGTCTTCTGACACCTGATCAAAAGCGCATTAGGTTGGTCACAACATGAAAAAAACCTGACATTGTTTTAGGCATATCGAGATTGTTTCCATGAACATTTCCTAATCCAGGATGACAGCTGAATTCATCACTTTGAGGCAAGATATCTACCAACCTCCCCACGTGGTCAGATGTGGCACAAGGTCTAATTTAATGTGGGGTATCCGAGCCTGTATTCATTACTTTGAGACAAAAAGTCAATCCCATCCTTCTCACAGCTTCAAAGAAGGCCAAAGTCATTTCATTTGCTGGGTAGGTAACAGCCTCAGTTCTTTCAGATAAAAAAAGGTATTGTGTTTATTGTCTCTCATTAAAAGGGCCACACCATCAATGGAGAGTACTATGCTAACTTGATGAGACAGATCTAAAAGGCTATCAAGACCAAACACCCAGTAAAAACTTGCAAAAGGAGTTTTGTTTCATCAGGATAATACTCCAGCACAAAACTTCTTGGTATCAAAGGCTGTTTTGCATGACAGTGACTTTGAAGTGGTTGATCATCTTCCCTGTTCTCCTGATTTGTACCAATATGACTATCATCTGTTCCCCCACCATGAAAAAAACACTTGCATTGCACTCATGATCACATCATATCTACTACTGATGACTTTTTTGACTAACAGGATGAAAGCTTCTTTACCAAGGGAATCCAAGCACTGCAATATCAATGGCAGAAGTGTGTGACCACAAGAGAGACTATGTTGAAAAATAGACCTCATTTGGTCACATTCCATCAGAGTATCTTGGCCAGCCTATGAACTTTTCAGCTGACCCTAGTAAAAGTAAGTACATAAAACATTTTGTTATTTTTTACACCATTTATAAACTTGTAAATATATAATTATTCCATGTTTTTTGTTCTGAAAACTTATGTGAAAAATGCTTCAGTAAAAAAAGATATATTTCAATATGAGACAAGGTAAAAATATCTCCGTAATGTAAAGTAACCCAAGAAATAATTTTGATGCAATGTCAAAACATGAAATCTGTTGTTAGTTTTTTTGTCCTTGTTTTGCTGGCGTTAATGGATATTCAAGGTTGTTTATGATTGACTTTTATATGCAAGTAGAACTGGTTTGAAAATCTCAAGTAAATAATATCACTAAGAAATAACAATATCTCCTTACCTCTTTGCAATGAAGAGCTTAGTCCTTGAAGAATGAAGAAAATATAGAAGATTTTTTGTTTCTAAACTCTCCAAATTCTTTTTTTATGTGCATATATTTTTCTAGTGTTTTCTTTATTTAACTTTCCATCTCAGTTCTGCCAAATTTCAGTGTCACCCACATTTGTTCATTACTAGTTTGTTTTCTTTTATTTTTACTGATTGCTTTCTTTATCTTGTTTCTATTATTGTTTTCTTTCTTTTTTCTATTTTCTTCTTTTTTTTCTTTTGTTCTGTTTTCTTTCTCTTCTTTCATTTTCTTCTGGTTACTCTTTTTTCTTTTTTACCTTTATTTTATTTCATATTTCATACCTCTTGAACTACTTGGTGCAATACAGCAAGAGCCAAAGGTGGGCTAACTGAATGAGTCAGGTGTCATTCCATCGTGTTCAATTGAAGGCAGGTTTGGTATTTAGCATGATCAGAAAACCTGTCTTCAGGGAAGTTGTTGAAAATTTTGATTAGTATGAACATAATGAGGCCAGGTTGAATGATTCTGGTTGATAGATTTGATTTTTTACAGATTATCAACCCTTTGTGGGTTCTTTAATTCTAAAACATATTTTGCATTATAAGAATAATTCCTTTTCTTGCAAGTGCATTAAAAATCTTTTAAAGATAACGATACTTTGTACAGATACGTTCTACTATTTAACCCATAGCTGTGGGTAGAAGAGATGGATTCATACTTTTCCCAATAGTATATGCATGTAAGAAAAATTCAAACTTGGCCCTCTAATTTCTTATTCTGAGCAGCTATCCATTACAATACCAGCACATCCACTATATATCTACAAACACCAAACGTGAGTGGCATTCCACACCATATCATGGGAAAATGCACTCTGGGTAATATTGCTCCCCATGTCTACATAACTACTCTTTTCACTGAATACTACAAAGTGAAATTCAACCCCCAAGTGGTACTCTAGGGAGATGCATAAGAGTACTGTGGTATAACTAGAAATATGGTTCGAGGCATATGTGTCCATAGTCTTACTACAAGTAAATGTCAGGGATTAAGGATTAAAAGATAAAGGGATTAAAGTTTTAATGAATTATTCCCCAGAATATTTTCCCCTAATTTTTACAAGTGGACCAGTGTATTTAAGTAGGTCTCTTTTCTTTTCCAAATCATGAAATAGAGAACAGAAATTTCTTAAAAAGTCCTGCATTAATTTTATTATAAGGAATCAGTGATGTCTCTTATTTTTCAAAATAATAGTTTATAATTTAACGGTCTCTGGAATGCTTGTTAAATGTTTCTGGACAATTGTCTGAAGAATTCTGATAAATCTTTTTGACAAAAACACAATTTTTATTTGATCTTCAAAATGAACAAAAAACTCAAAAAAGCAAATCATCTTTGAGCTTTTAATGAAAATGGTTTGCAATTTAATTATTTTGCTTTGAGACAAAACAATGAAGATCATAGAATGATGGGAAACTTTCAAATAATAATAATAAGCAAATGTAAAAAAGACAAAAATATTTATTTTAGGAAAAACAACACTTAAATTTTGGAACTAATTTTCGCTTGCTTTAAATTCTCTCTTTATTTACTGTTTCGTAAATTAGGATTATCCAAAATTAAAGAAAAAAAAAATTAAATAGTTAAAAAAAATTTTAAGTTTAATTTGTGTTTTCAAGGAAAGTTTAAACCATCATTATTCATTTCCTGTTGTTTAATTTTCCTCTTAAAAAAAATACATTTATAACAATTCTAGATAATTCTTTCAAGTAGTCTCACATTTCTTTTGATTTTTTTTTCATAAATGTTTCCTTGTTGAATAATTTTCCATTCTCTTTGAGAATATTAAGCATAAAAGAAAATGAATGTCCTTTTTCATGTCAACAAAAATGTTTGTTTTCACTTCTGAGTAAAAGATTTTAAATTTTCCAGAAAAATTTTACATTAAAAGAATGAGAAAAAAATCCCCAACAGTGCTGCAGTACATCTTATGTCTTCTTTCCTTACATAGTATATAGACCTTTGACATGCTGTCTACATTTCTGTAATAATGCCTTCCAAAAAATGAAAGAATTATTTAGAAAGAGAGAAATTTCACTAGAAACAAAAAAAGTGTGCCGAACTCTTATTTAGTATTAACTCTTTCTGACTAATGAATAGGATACATGAGATAACAGAGACATAGTTCTACAGAAGGATGCTGAGAATAAAATGGAAGTAACATGTCAGTAATGAGACCATTTTAAGAAATGTAGAAATGAAAAGGAAACATACTTTTTTTATACTAACATTCACCCAATACAAGAGCCACTCAAGGTAGAATTGTTGGATTTATTCATTCATTTTCTATGGCTTATCAACTCTTAGCAGGTTATTTAAAGCCAGAAAATATTTTTAGATTGCAAGAATTTTTTTAATTTGGTGGGGGATAATAATGATTTAGTGATACAAGTTTTACTAATTAATCCATACGTGGGGAGAGAAGATGTGGATTCATACCGTTTATAAGGTATTTGCTTATAAGTGAATATAATGCACTCAACAGAATTTGGAACTTGGTTCTCCGATTAACAATTCTGAGCCATTATCCCCACCAAACACCCAAAATTACAGCACCTGTTATTTGCAAGCAGTTACCCATCTAAGGACTGACCAGGCTTGATGTTGTTTACTTTGGTGATTGTACAGGAACCAGCATTTCAACATGATGCAGCTGTACGTTTTCAAGGTAGAAGTTTACTGTGTAGTGTCATAAGACTGTAAGAAAGGGTAAGAAGTGAAGTTTATGGGGTTATAGAGGAAAGATAACGGTTAACCCTAGACTTGAAGCAGTGAAGATTGTAGTGATTGGAAAAACATCCTGCCAGGAGTCTGTTTCACAAAGCAGCAGTTCTTGGGAAGAAAATGTCCACGTGGAACTTACTCCTTACTAATGGAATATGAAGGGAATGGAAATTATTCATCCTTGTGTGTGTGGTATGGCAGGTCCCAGTTGGGTAGGACCAAGAACATATGCCATGGAAAAAGTGATAGAGCGGTGAGGAGCTTACAATGTTTCCTTTGTAGGAAAGGGATTGAAGGGAGGAAAATAATTCATCACCCACAAGGCCAACTAGATGCTTTTGAATTCTATCAAAACAGGCAAGTGAGGACTGGGCCACTGCAGCCCAGATATGGCCACTATATTCTATTTTTGGTCTGATCTGGCTCTTGGTCATGGGAGGAGAATTCAGATACTTACTGGATCAGTACAGGGAACTGAGCATTTTTCCAGCAATAGATCAGATATATGAAGTCTCGGGAAAGCTTGTGTCCCAATAGGGATTGTTGCCTCTTTGAGAGAACACCTTTTCATCATGATAAGTGAATGTTTAGGGTCTGCTCAGTGGTAGTGGAACATTACTAGTTTGATAGAATCAGAAAGAGTTGAAATTACTGGGACATATAATGAGGAAAGTGGGCTTGGTGAATATAACATTCACAGTACACATGGTTTCCCTATGACTAATGATTTACTGTACTCATGGCATGATGTAATATCGATATTGCTGTCATGTCACTGTTTAAATTTTTAACTTAAAGTGAATATATATATATATATATATATATATATATATAGTTAAACCTAGAGAGCCAGACAAACCTACCAAGGTTTCACCTAAGCGGATCATGAGGGAAGGCCTTCCCTGACGATCCGCTTAGGTGAAACCTTGGTAGGTTTGTCTGGCTCTCTAGGTTTAACTAGGTCTGCTCTACTCATTGTATTGAGCACTTTATTTAGTTTTTTTGGATACTCATATCGGGGTTTTTTTCTTTGGGCCTTGAACTCATATGCGGGACTATTATTATTTTCGGTTAATGTACATGTTCTTGGTTCTTTCTTTTTTTATACCATTTTTTTTCCCTTTGGTGTTGGCTTGTTTATTTGCTAATCAATATACTGAAGGTTTTCCAAGTGAGTATAGTTTCCTATACTTATAAGATTTCTATTAATATATATATATATATATATATATATATATATATATATATATATATACATGTATGGGTATTTATATATTTTGCATATGTATGCATATTTTCCACTATTATTATATATATATATATATATATATATATATATATATATATATATATATATATATATAGCTAAAACCTAGAAAGCCAGACAAACCTATCAAGGTGTCACCTAAGCAGATCGTCCCTGACAATCTGCTTAGGTGACACTAAATAAATAAACCTACCAAGGTGTCACCTAAGTGGATCATCCCTGACAATCCGCTTAAGTGAAACCTTGGTAGGTTTGTGTGGCTCTCTAGGTTTAGCTAGGTCTGCTCTACTTACCGTATTGAGCACTTTATTTAGTTGTTTTGCTTACTCATATCGGGGGTTTTTTCTTTGGGCTTTGAACTTGCATGCTGGATGATTATTTTCAGCTAATGTACATGTTCTTGGTTCTTTCTTTTTTTATACCTTTTTTTCCCTTTGGTTTGATTATTTGCAGATAAAGGTTTTCTGAACGAGTGTAGTTTCTTATACTTATAGGATTACTAAAAAACTAAAAACTGAAAAGAATAAATAAAAAAATAAATAAAATAAAATAAATACGCAAAAACAAGTAAAATAAATTGATCCAATTAAATAAATAAATAAAGTAAATAATAAACAAATTAACAAACCACTCCTGCCAAAATAACCATTAGATTAGAGTGCCCCCAATATAACAGATCTGGATATATAAATAGTTGAGAAAAAAATACAACACATGTGGCCTGATGTTTGTGTTTAGCATAAAACAGTCTTTTACCTCTGAGTGTTAACTTCAATGCTCACTATATATATATATATATATATATATATTATTATTATTATTATTATTATTATTATTATTATAAATGTTATTCTATTTGCTACATGTGTTTGAGTATTGAACAGACACCCTTTTTTTTACTATTATTTGTTTCAACATTGTTAATTAAGACTACAATCTGTGTAATCTAGTGACTTATTAAAGAAAAGGTACTCTCCCTGTAACAGTTCAAACTTGCATCTCCCTTTTCAGGGGAAACCATCATCTGATGCTTTAGACAGCTCGTCCACAGAGAGCATCATAACCCAGCAAGGTTCCTTAAAAGAGTAATTAGATTGAAAATAATTCTTCATAAAAATCGTAGGGAGCATGAGAATTCACAGACTATATTATATTTGTATAGGAAGGATATTTGAGGCCATGAGGCAATAATTAAATTTGATGTTTTAAACTTTTTATTGTAGATGATAAATCTTAGGTGTTTGTTAGGATCACTGAGTGAGATTTTTTTTATAAAAATTAAAAAAAACAAATGTTCACTCAATATGAAGCCCAAGAGCCACACAAAGTAGAGCATTACTAAATGAAGCTGTTGTCTGGATATAGGAGTGAAAAGTAAATACAGAATATGAAGATATATACAATAGGTAATGGTTCATCTTAGACTTGAAGAGGTTAAGTATGTAGTAGTTGGGAGAATCTCATAGTCTTTTATATAAAGTAGCAACTCTTATGGAAACTTTTGCATATAGTTAATATTTTTCATCCTTTTCTATATGAATCTCCATTTCGTCATTAGAAACTTCTCTATAACAAAGCAACAAAATAGTAGGCATCAGCTCTACAATGTTGTTTTTTCTGTAATTTTATAGAAAACGTATCAAAAAACAAAAATCTCATGCACTAAAAATAAAGTTGATAAGATAGAGGAAAAATTTTGAGCCAGAAAATGACAAGAAGAAACTTGTTTCTTCTTCAATAAAGTTAGTGTGAACAAAGGCGTACAAGTTGAATGAGCCATTAGAGAAAGAACTGGAATGGCGCCATGTCTTCTTCAGGATCCTTTTTTGCCAACTTTGATTCATTCCTGAGAACGGCTTCTGTTACCATTCTCCTGAAAAACACATTGTGACTCTGCCAACTTCATTTTGCTCATCATAAAATCGTGAATTTAAAAAGGAGTAAGTGAAAATAGAAAAAGCCACATTAGATGTACAAAGGAAAAAGGTTTCATTTGCCAGGTGCGAACTGACTTTAACCATGTACCTCATTTATTTGGGCTAATATTGTTTTGCTCTTTATATATCCTGTTTTTCTTTGCCTTGTTTATTTTCAGTTCTAGGAGATGCTGACATAAAGGTAAACTCTGGAAATTTCTATTAAAACCAGTGGGCAAATAAAGACACATTTTAGTCATTCTCATAATGATCTTACTATCTTACTAAATGACTAACTAATTAATGCTTTAACAATCTGATACACCTAACATTCACCTAATATTGCTTGATAAACTTTTTAAGCCTTTGATGGAACTAAATGCAACCTGTAAAACTCCTGATGGCTTTTTAACATTCTAAGTTCATTCTACCTAATTGCCAACAAACAACATACTACCACATATGTATGTGAGCAGGTGTATGCAACAGGTATTATTCGTGAATATGAAAGGATTATGATAAAAATAAGCAGACATAATGTTTTTAATTTATTCAATCAGATATATATATATATATATATATATATATATATATATATATATATATATATATATATAAAGACATGTTTCATTGAATAGTTTAGACATGTTGTTCTGTTTACTTATTTTCAATAGGATTCTTTCATATTCATGAAAAAGTTTTTGAAGGACAAGAGAAAATCAGCATCATGATACATATTTCTTTTATTTCAGAGTACTTTTGACATAGCAAGATAAATAAACTCTGGTTTGTCTAGTAAATGCTGACCAATATATATATATATACATATATATATATTATAAATTAATTGATTTAAAATATGGTTTTTTCTGCTACACAGTTCTAACCATGTTTCAAAAATAGAAGCTAAAAGCCCCGAATTTAATTTTGCAATTAAATTAAAAGCATTATCTTACTGTTCTTTCTTTTTATTTATATACATACATATATATATATATATATATCTGTCTATATTTCTGAAATGAGGTATTATGGACACTATTTACATTATTTGGACTATTGTCCTCATCTTTGTCGCCATATTTATTACAACAATTTGGCTGTTGTATGCTCCGGCCTTCTTCAGGTGGTTGGAATGTCAAACTGAACCCTTTATTTCGTTCACTGGGTAGACTGTTCTAGTTCCATGTGCCATGTTTAATGGACATCAGTTATCAGTTATCTCCTGTTAATTCCCCTCTCCAAGTTCTCCACTGCCTTAACTGGGTATTGAACTCATACCCTTTGGGTCCTGTCACTGGATCTAACCAACACCTTTATCCACTGTGCCATGTGTCCTCAAGTTGTTGTAATAAATATGCCGACAAAAATGAGGACAATAGTCTGAATAATGTAAATATATATATATATATATATATATATATATATATATATATATATATATATATATATATATATATATATATATATATATATATATATATATATATATATATATATATATATATATATATATATATATATATATTAATGATTATTTTTATATTTTAGCCCAGTGCATAGTTTGGTAAATCGATATTAGAAACAGCTTTTTATTAAATTTTATCAGTCACCTCTTTACAAACAAATAGAGCATTTTGTTGGCTCTCTTGATCTTTTAGGAGACACGTGAGTGAATTTTCTCCATTTTAGTACTCACTAGGAACCTGTTACATTGGCTCTTTTACCAGAGAATTTTTTTTCTTCCTTGCTTTTATTAAAAATTTGTATTTTAGTCATGATTCCTTTTTTCCTACTTATATTTTTCTGTTTTCACAGTGCAAATTGTTATTCTGTAAATCTAATATTTACCAACATATTCTTCTGATGAAGTGTTCGTTGGAAAGCATCGTTAAACAAGAATGGTTTTCTGCATTTTCAAATATATATATATAAATTCTGTGGTGTCAAACTTCTCTTTTAATATATATATATATATATATATATATATATATATATACTCAACTCATATCAGGTCGCACTACAAGTGCTACTGTTACTATGTAACCAGACATTTCTTTTGAGATGGGTGGCTAGACATTCAGCAAGATTAAAAAGAAGAGCTCTCAAAGAATGGATAGGTTTGGTTTGTTGTGTTTTACAGTATATCAACCTCAATGAGTTATTTAAGGCTGAAAACTTTTTTCCTAGTAATATTTTGTTTTGTCAAAAATCTATTTCTGGTAATATTTTTTCCTCAAAAATGTATAGCTGGTAATATTATTTTAAAACATGTATTGCTGGCAATAATTTTTTTTCAAAAATATATTGCTAGTAATAGTTTTTTCTTCAAAAATTTATTTCTGGTAATAATTTTTTTAAAGTATTTCTGGTATTAAAACCTATTTTTACACTTTTATAATGCTTTTTACCTCTGTTTCAGGGTTAACTATTTGCCCATAGCTGGCACCCTAACAGGTGTTACCACCCCGGGTCAGGGTGGACCTGGGAACACCAGCAATTAACAGGTGGTTCCACACTCCTCAAAACCTCCTGATCAGAGTCCTTGCTGTTGGATGTAGTCTATCGTCTTACCCAGGAGGCAGGTGCAGTTTATCGTCATACCCAGTACGATGTAGTTTATCATCTCACCCAGGACTTGGATGTAATTTATCGTCATACCCAGGACAGTTAGCCAATTAGGCATAAATTAAAATGAAAGCAAGACTGAGAAAACAGTGACCACATTTGGTGTCTTTTCTTTGCAAACATTTTATAACATTTTTATTGTAAAAGTATTTCATTAATTTTGATGAGAAAAGTAATAATAAAAGAAGAAAAAGGAATAGACAAAGAAAGGAAGGAAGGAAAGAAGTAAGGAAGGAAGTAAGGAACGAAGGAAGGAAGGAAAGAAGTAAGGAAGGAAGGAAGGAAGGAAGGAAGGAAGTAAGGAAGGAAGGAAGGAAGGAAGGAAGGAAGGAAGGAAGGAAAGAAGTAAGGAAGGAAGGAAGGAAGTAAATATAGAAGCAAGTAAATAAATAAAAATCCTTTAAGCATAAAGTGTTGTTTTTTTTTCTAAACTTTTTATAACATTCTTTCATTTTAAAGTATTTTGTCAATTTTTGTGGGAATGAGTGATAAGAAAAAGAAACAATGAATGAAAAAATATTGACAATAATAAAATTTCCAGTAAACATAAAAGATTTAAATTTGTTTTTCTTTCTAAAATTCTTTATATAACATTTATTATTTGTCATGAAATTATTTTAATCCATTTTGGTTTATCATCATATCCAGGACAAAAGAATAGATAGGCCTTCTTGTTGGCCATGTAGGGGTTGACAAGGCTCCATGGCGATGCATGCAGTCTGTGTGATGATGATAAAGCACTACTGGATAGAAGGCTTCTTAGACTAATGTCAGTGGCCTGGGTGGAGGGTTCACCTAATAGAATCAATGACCATGTGTCTGTGACCAAAGTGACCTTTCAAGTTGGAGGAAATTAGCTTTGATTTGACCTGGAGAGAGATTGGTTCCACTAGGTCAACTTGCCCTGGACATGCTATCCATGACTGAATACCTCTCCAGCTTTCAACCAAGTTATGTAGAGGAATCTAGACAGGTACTCAGCTGCACTACCACCACATTTGGTTATGGATCTGTTGATGTTGTGGTTGAATTTCTTCACATTTAACAAAAAAGAAGATTTTTCCTAAGCTCAGTGTATCCTGGTACAAGGTCATAAAGAATTGAGCACCAAAAAAAGAATCAAGTTGTATTCACTAGCAGTATTTACTGTGGGTTAACTCTGTGTTTTACACAAGAATGGTAATTGTTAAATTTGTTAGACAAAATTTTTAGCATTTATTGATTGAACAGTTACACTTTAAAAATATAGATTTTGCTCAGTTGCTAATCAAGAAAAGAATTTGGGAAATATATCTGCATTCTGAAATAACACTTATGGATTAATTACATACACTTGGTTAGAATTTCTTTTCTTTAAAAGTACAGATATAACTGCCTCCCAATATTAGTCTGTTTATACCTACCAATCTCTACTGGTCTGTCTCCTTCTATCTGCCAGTCATTACTGGTATCTTTATGTTGTAAGGTAGGGAAGGTTACTGAACAGAATAATCACACAAAGGTTGATAATGAACGATAATACTTAGGACAAGAACAACACATATAAGATTCATTGGCAGTGCGTAGAAGAAGTCAACTGCTAGAAGTAAGTCAAGTGAATTCCACAATGAATCTCCAACTGCAGACCGCAGACCAACACATACAGTATTACTGTATTTATGGGAATGGGCGCATATCCATTATTTCTGTAGGTACACTGCAACAGTTTATATCTATCAATCTATGAATAAAGACAAAAGGAAAACTTACCTTAGCCAACACATTTGGTTCTTTGAGGCACTTTATCAAGATTAAAGTGAGAATTTCATTTTGTAACAGTTATTTACGTACATAGCAAAAATTCTATTGGTTTTTCAAAATCTTTAGGTATAGGAGTGTACATAAACATTCATCCAGTTAACGAAAAAGTCAGGCAAATTATGGAGGACATGAAGTAAATCAATTCAATGTCTAATAAAAGAAAGAGAGTAAGTGATTTTTTTTATATATGCAAATTAGTATCTAAATTATTTTTGTTTGGGATTGATTTATGTGTTATATATTTTGAATAACATCTATATTATTCTATCTCCTGTTGTGTTCCCATCAGTAGTGATTTTTATGTACCTACCAATCTATACTAGTCTATCCCTTGTTATCTACCTGTCAATATTGGTGCGTTTATACCTACCAATCTATATTTGTCTATTCTTTGTTATCTACCAGTTAAATATAATATACATTGCTATTAATTTATGCATCATACAATAAACATTCTTAAGACGTTAAACTGTGTGTGGCAGCGGGGCCTCTGATCAGAAGGTTTTGAGGAGTGTGGAACCACTTCTTAGTTGCTGGTGTTTTCGAGTTCTCCCTGGCCTAATGGTGGCACCTGTTTGGGTCCCAGATGTGGGCAAGTGGTTAACTATTACCAGCAACACTTTTTGAAAAAAATTATTACCAGCAATAAAATTTTAAGGGAAAAATATTACCAGAAACAGATTTTTGACAAAACAAAATATTATCAGCAATAAAAAATTTTCTCGGCATTAAGTGACCCATTGAGGTTGATATGCCATAAAACAAAATGAACCAAACCAATCTAAACCAAAGAATACATATTCTATTCATACAAATCTATCCTAAAAATGTTGTCGGCATTAAATAATCCATTGAGGTTGATATGCCGTAAAACAAAATAAACTAAACCAACCTAAACCAAAGAATACATATTCTATTCATAAAAATCTATCCTAAAAATGTTGTCGGCATTAAATAAATAGGTTAATATGCTGTAAAACGAAATAAACCAAAGCAAACCAAACTAGCAGTAGGACAAGAAAAAGGTGAAAAAGTATCATATGAGCTTTTTTTCCTGGTGCCCAACTATGTGCATTTAAGTGTTCTACTAGATTAACATCTAGGTCCCACCCTTTTACTGTTGAACTAGTTAAATGCAACAGCCACTTCTTCTCCAACAGTTTCTTTTCTCACACTTCCCACCTGTGGAACTCTCTTACGTTTCCTTGCTTTCCTGATAACTACTCTTCAAAAATTTAAATGCAAGGTGAATTGCATCTTCTATCTTTGTTAATTTTTTATCCTTTCTACCATACCCCCTATACCCAGTCTTTTCTCTCACCTTCACTGTCTGTAACCTCCTGTATACCAGTGGCATTCTTGCCTTGCTTGGGGTGAAATGATTCAAATATAAATAAATAAAAAAATAACTAATATGGCATAAGTTTGACTTAAATTTGCATTCAAAATAAATTCCCAAAGTTTTAAGTTGTTTATCCACATTTCAAATCTTTTAACGAATGAAAAACAAGGGTAGAATTTTTCATAAATGGATATATTTTTGTTTATATCTCTGAGATGAGGTATTATGATTACTTGCATTATTTACATTATCCAGACTGTTATCCTCATCTTCATTGCTATATTCACAACATTTTGGCTGTTGTACACCCCAGCCTTCATTAGATGACTGGAATTTCAAACCGAACCCTTTATTTCATCAACTAGATTGTTCTAGTTGCACGTGCCATGCCTCTTCTGGATGTCTCAGTTATTTCCCTTTAACTCAACTCTCCAAGTTTTTGGTTCACCACTGCTGTGGCCTGGTATTGAACTCAAAAGTCTTTAGGTCTAGTCACTGGATCTAACCAACACCTTTATCCACTGGGCTATGTGTTCTTGAGGACACATAGCCTAGTGGATAAAGAGACCAGTGGAGCATACAATGTCTGAAATGTTGTGAATATGGCAATGAAGATGAGGATAACAATCCAAATAATGTAAATAATGCATGTAATCATAATACCTCATCTCAGAGATATAGAGGCCGAAACATTGTGAATATGGCAGTGAAGATGAGGATAACAGTCTGAATAATTTAAATAATGCAAATAATCATAATATTTAATCTCAGAGATATACAGACCGAAATATTGTGAATATGGCAATGAAGATGATTATTTACATTATCCAGACTGTTATCCTCATCTTCATTGCTATATTCCCAACATTTTGGCCATTGTATGCCCCAGCCTTCATCAGGTGACTGGAATTTCAAACCGAACCCTTTATTTCATCCACTAGATTGTTCTAGTTCCACGTGCCATGCCTCTTCTGGATAGCAGTCTGAATAATGTAAATAATGCAGGTATATTTTTCATAAAGAAATTCTGTATTTTCACTTGCATATTTTTTCTTGTTTAAAGACCAAAATATCATTTTTTTTTTCAAGACGGTCAGCATTTTCAATTTTTTGATTCTAATCTTAAAATGTTATTCTTTAAAACAAAATTTCTCATTTTTCTCAAAATATTCAGTATTTGCAATTTTATGACCTTTCTTAAAATTTTATCCTCTGGGACAAAATTCTTTATTTTTTTTACAAGAAATTCAGTATTTGATTTTTATTGTTCTTTCTTATTCAAAGAAAACATTTTCATGGAAGTCACTTTTGAAGTTTCTTTCTTTGGTTCAATCCCTCAAAGTTCCATGATGGAAAGGCCAATTGTTACTTCATTTTTTATTCATATCTGTTTTGGCTCATGCATGTTGACCTTCTTGTCATATTACCATGACTGGAAGAGAGGGAAAAAGGAAGAGAAAATGAAAGAGAAAGAGAGAGAGGTGGGAGAAAGAAGAAAGATCCTGTTGATATTTGGTAAACAAGAGACTCTTTTGCAGTAAAGAATCTGCCATTCTTTTCGCTTTTCTGTTTGCCTCTAAACTCCTCGAAGATATTTCTTGCTCAAAAGAACCAAAGAACAGAAAACTGAACCAAAATTCCATCAAAGAATTGATGTCTCGATTCTGTGAATCAACAAATGTCTGGGTTCAGTAGAGATGAACACAATGGACAAGATACGACATATCAAATGCTAAGCAATGGAGTTGCTGTTGGAGAACGAGGAGGAGGAAAAAAAAACCATCTTTCCCACCACCACAGCCACAATCCACGTTCATATGTAAAAAAATAAAAAAAAAGTTAAAGAAAATCCTAAACAACTATTCACCCCCACGTGTTCTCAATAAGTTAATGTTGTCAAAATAAATAGGTGCTGTATTTTCTCCCTATGCTTTTGTCCTTACAAAAGACCTCTCTCACATTGTAACAAAGCATAACTGATGGTCTTTTTTCTAATCCCTACATTTCTTCATATTCAAACACTGACGATTGGGGCTTGTTAGGTTCACTGTTCTCCATTGTAAATAAGAGATAAATGATATAAAAAAAGAGATAAGTAATATCTCTTCATTATTCTCTTTCATTTCTATGCCAGGTAAATAAAAGTCCTCAAAACTAATCATTATATTGATTCGAATTTGGTTCCTATGCTGCTGAGAGGCAGGGACCGATATTGTTGACTATCATGTGCGTGTATATGAATTGTCTGCTTTGCTATCAAAATACAATGGGATTACCCAGCATGCACTTTCTTCTGTCATCCTTATTTCAGAGTTATCCACACATAATCATATGAAAGAAAAATGTAAAGCTTGTGTACAACATGCTAAGTTCAGAGAAAGAACACTGGAATATATTTTTCACCAAAACAATTTTTTTTCCTTTATTCTTTCATTGTTTTTTTGCGGGGTATCCTTTTTTTGGTTTATATTTGTTTCTATTCATTTTTTCCATTACATCTTTTTATTTTCATTCTTTTTACTATTTTTTTCATTAATTATTTTTATTTCATCTTTCATTAATTTTTTATATTTTTCATTAAATTATTCTATTTTTTTACCCTTTGTCTTTTTCCCTTTTTTATTCATTTTTTCCATTACATCTTTTTATTTTCATTCTTTTTACTAGTTTTTCATTATTTTTATTTCATCTTTCATTAATTTTTTAATATTTTCCATTAAATTATTCATTTTTTAACCCCTTGTCTTTTTTCCTTTTTTGTCATTTTTTTCATTACATCTTACATATTTTCATTCTTTTTACTATTTTTCCATTAAATATTTTTATTTCATCTTTCATTATTTTTTAATATTTTCCATAAAATTATTCATTTTTTTACCCTTTGTCTTTTTTCTTTTTTTTATCCATTTTTCTCATTACATCTTTTTATTTTCATTCTTTTTACTATTTTCCCATTGAATATTTTTATTTCATCTTTCATTAATTTTTTAATATTTCCATTAAATTATTCATTTTTTTTACTCCTTCTCTTTTTTCCTTTTTTATTCATTTTTTTCATTACATCTTTTTATTTTCTTTCATTTTATTATTTTCACATTAAATATTTTTATTTCATCTTTCATTAATTTTTTACATTTTCCATTAAATTTTCCATTCTTTTTCTTTGTCTTTTTCCTTTTTTATCATTTTTTTCATTAAATATTTTTACTTTGTCTTCCATTATCATTTGTTTACTTTTTCATTCTATTTTATTTACTTTTCAATAAATGTTTTTATTTGTTTTGTCTTTCATTTTATCAATTTTTTCATTAAATCATTCCTTTTGTTTCCATTTATCTTTCATTCTTCTTTATTTATTTTTTCATTTAATCATTCATTTATTCTTTAAATCTTTCATTGTTTTGTTCATTATTATTCATTTTTTCATTCCATACTTTTATCTGACATTTCTTTCTCATTTTTCTTGTTTTATTTGGGATTTTTTCTTCATTAAATCACTCCTTTTTTGGTTTAGGTTTAAACAGAAAGAAACACAACTGTATGAGAAAACAACCACAAAGCCACCACCACCACCACCACAACCACCACTACTACCGCCACCACCAACAACAGCAACAACAACAACAACAACAACAATAATAATAATAATAATAAATGTCCTATGAGGAGTAACATCTGGTTTAAGAAAGAAAGGAAAAAAAGAAAAGGAAAAAAAGAAAGACATAATTTATAGAAAAAAAAGAAAGAAAAAGTTAACTGTGAAGTGCTTCTTAATTTTATTATATATTATTGTATGTATAGACCAGAACAATTGCATGCCTTTGTTCTGTACACTTGTAAAGATATTTGCACATATGTTTGCACCAAATGCATTAATCATATGTTCAAATGAAATCGCCAACCATAGTTAACACTGAAGCAAATGATATGGCATTCCCTTAATTCTAATAGGACAGAAGGAGACCTTCAGTGGTTGCCAGTCAATGCTATAGGACTCAGTCTATCCTATTTAGCCCATAGCTGGGGGGAAGAAGTGATAGATTCATACCTTTCCCAAGGAGAGTGAGTAGCAATGGTTAAATGCAAAATAAGTAACAGAACTCTCCAACAGAATTGACAAAGTTTGCAATAAGTAACAACAAGAAAAAAGAAAAAAAACAAGGCAAAAAATAGTATGAAGCAAACAAACAGTGTATGCAAGGCAAATTGACAGTGAATAAGGCAACAGTAATATGGCAAAAAGTTCACAAACTAAGAACTGGAGTTGACATTCAGGAATAAGTTCAGACAAGCAAATTTAACATTCTGATCTTCAAGACAGACTGGGACTGAGTCAGATGAAACAGAGAACAGGCCTAATTTATTGACTAGGAAAAAATTCCAGCGTGTATTTGTGTGGTCCTGTCTATAAATTTGGGGAGTGGAAACTATTTTGCAGTCATTCCTAGTGAGATTTGAATCAACAATACTTGGTCTGTAACCATTTTTTTTAAAGATTTCTATTTTATTTTCCTAGTTTTGTGACATTTTTGGAGGCAATTAGTGAGTGTAATGTTATTGACATGTTAGATTTTGAATCCTTTTGTAGTCTACACATCATGCAAGAGAAAATGGCTTCCCTGCCACCTAAAATCTTTAAATTTTAATTTAACCGCAATGTCAATTACCACCTTCTGTCTTCCTGAAGTTTGTTCTTTTATTGTCCTTTTTCCTCACAAATGTTTTTCTCATTTTCTTTTGCTCTTGTAGAATGAGTAGACATGGTTAAATGCAAAATAAGTGACAGAACTTTACAACAAACAGAATTAACAAAGTTTGCAATAACAAGAAAAAGAAAAGAACAAGGTAAAGCATAATATAAAGCAAGCAAACAATATATATGCAAGGCAAATTGACAGTATTAAGGCAAAGCATCAGTATTAAGGCAAAGCAACAGTATTAAGGCAAAGCATCAGTAATAAGGCATAGCAACAGTATTAAGGCAAAGCAACAGTAATATGGCAAAGCAACAACAATAAGGCAAAGCAACAGTATTAAGGCAAAGCAACAGTAATATGGCAAAGCATCAGTAATAAGGCATAGCAACAGTATTAAGGCAAAGCAACAGTAATATGGCAAAGCAACAACAATAAGGCAAAGCAACAGTATTAAGGCAAAGCAACAGTAATATGGCAAAGCATCAGTAATAAGGCATAGCAACAGTATTAAGGCAAAGCAACAGTAATATGGCAAAGCAACAACAATAAGGCAAAGCAACAGTATTAAGGCAAAGCAACAGTAATATGGCAAAGCATCAGTAATAAGGCAAAGCAACAGTATTAAGGCAAAGCATCAGTAATAAGGCATAGCAACAGTATTAAGGCAAAGCAACAGTAATATGGCAAAGCAACAACAATAAGGCAAAGCAACAGTATTAAGGCAAAGCAACAGTAATATGGCAAAGCAACAGTATTAAGGCAAAGCAAGTTCACAAACTAAGAATTGGCGTTGACACACTCAAGCCATTTCAAACCAGCAAAATTAATGTTCAGATTTCAAGACAAGACATATAAGCCATGAGTCAAATGAAACCAAGAATCAGCCTATTTTATTGGCTAGAAATAAATTCCAGAATGTATTTTTGTGCTTCTGTCTATAAATTGTTAAGTGGTAAGTGTTTTGCATTAATTCTGACTCCAACAATTTGTATGCAAGTGAATATAACAAACTCAACTGGAATTAGAGGTCAGCTATCTGATTTCCAATTCCAAAGCTGTTTATCCATTACAACCAATTGCAGATCTAAACTAACAACATGTGGTATTCACAAGTGGTCACCCAATCAAGGCTCAAGAGCCGCTCAAGAGTTACTGAATGAGGTTTGTTTAGAGAGATAACTGTTAACCCAAGACTTGAAAAGGTTAAAATTGATCACAGAAGCATTCTCTTGGGAGTCTTTTCTATAAAGTAGTGGTTCTTGGGAAGAAGCTGTGCAAAGGGAACTTTTATTAAGAGTTACAAAGGACAGGAAATTGTGGAGAGCCATGATCACCTAAGTCCTGAGGGGACACAGCACATAGAAAAAAAAGATGAATAGCTAAAAAGAAAATCATTTTATTAGTCATATTCTTAAAATACAATAAAAATATTTCAAATATGACTGAAGCTATTTTATTCCAAAATATTGTCTTTAAAATAAGAGTGCATCTTATACACTGGTGCATCTTAAAATAAGAGTGTGTCTTATACACATGGTGTATCTTTGTAACATTTTATTAATTCTCCCAACCCATTTCTGTTTTGCCATCCATTTACACAAGTTCATTAAGTAGGTTACTTGCTGCTTTCATTTGTCTCTCTTGGCTTCAATATATCCTGTGAGTATCAGATTCTCGAAGCCCTGTTTCCTCATTCTATGTTAAAGTAATTTCAACTATCTCTTCCTGATGTTAAATATAATCATCTTATATATCTATATAGCTGTTCACATCTATCTATCTATCTATCTATCTATCTATCTCATTCTGTCCCTAACTATCTATCTCAGTCTCTCCCTATTTATCTGTCTGTCTGTCTGTCTATATATCTATCTATCACAATCTCTTCACATCTATCTATCTATCTATCTATCTATCACAGTCTCTCCCTGTTTATCTATCTATCTATCACAATCTCTTCACATCTATCTATCTATCTATCTATCTATCTATCTATCTATCTATCTATCTATCACAAGCTGTTCATATCTATCTATTACAATCTGTTTGCATCTATCTATCTATCTATCTATCTGTCATTCTCAGTCTGTACATATCTATTTATCACAAGCTGTTCACATCTATCTATGCATTTTCTTCATTACTCGCATTTGTAGAACAATTTCTTAATACTTTGCTTAGCTTCTGGAAGGCACTTTTGCTATCCCAATGCACCTTTGGATTTCAGTGTTCCATTTTCTGTCATTTGTTAAAACACTTCCTAGACATTTAAATGTTTGTACTTGCTTAATTTCAGTGCCTAATTCATAGTTCTTATTTTGGGCTGTTGACTGCAGTCTGTCTTCTTACAATTGATAGTTAGTCCTTTCTTCTCACTTTCTTTTACTAGTTTTTGTAGGAGTTCTTGCAGCTTCCTTTCTGTGTCTGCAATCAACATTGTGTCAGCTGCATATCTTATGTGGTTAAGATTGTGACCCCGAATAATAAATTTAGGTAGGACTTCCAGATCACCTTGCTGTAAAGGTTGAAGAAGTCTAGTGAGATGGTACATCCATTTACTGAATTCATGTCATAATCAGTTTCTTCTTTGTGAAATCAAATACACCTCCAAAAACTTTGGCAGAGATAGTGGCAGCATATGTACTTGATGCCTCATCCTAGATTCAAATGAATGATGGTGTCTGGAGGCCATACATTGCTCAACCAAACCGAAGAATTCTAAAAGAAAAGTATTATGTCTGGGATTGGATTGGCAGCATTAGTTGTCAGAAGCATGTCAATGTTGATGGATGACTGTCTTAGATATTTCACTTGGGATTTTCTATTAGGATTTACTCCCATAACTATTTCTGAGTTTGGAATTTTTTTTTTATAAGCATTTCATCCTAAGCAAGGGTTACATAGAATGAGAGCAAGCATAATGAAGGGTGTTTGAGGAAAGGATATAGAGAAGGACAGGGATCATGATCAAGGCATCGGAAGATGTCGATTGATATTATATTTGAATATTTGAAGATTATAGCTATCAGGGAAGCAACTAAGAGGAAGGGAGTTCCACTGTCAGGAAGTGTGAGAGAAGAAGATATTGGAGTAGAAGAGATGGTTACATTTAACTGTTTCAACAGTGAAAGGGTGGGACCAAGATGCCAACCCAGTAGTATTCATGCATATAGATTACAAGTGAAAGTAACTTGTCAGAGGAATTGCCATGAAATTTGTAGAAAATACAGAGAGAAGCCAAATCATGTCTATGAGAATGTGACTGTAGTTGAGAGGCCAGGTCAAGACCTATCATATTGCATATCCCATATTTTGATTTTGTCGAGATGAACAGCTGGGATACCAGGCCATATATGGCAACAGTATTCCATCCATGGAAGAATGTTAGATTTGTAGATGTGAAAGATGGACTCATGTATGAAAAACCTTCTGGTGTAACACAGAGAACCAAATGAAGACAATGGAGGCTTGAATTTAGTGTTTTCTTTCTCCTAGACTGGCTGCCACCAAAGGCCAAAAAAAACTACCCAAATTTAACTTTAATATATCTTGATTTAACCTAGTCATCATTTTAAAAATTTTTGACTAAGTTTTCATTGAAGAATGACTATTTCTTTATATCACTTTAGAAAAAACTTAACTCCAGCTACTAAGCTCTAACTTTACAAGTCAGATCAAACCAAAAATGAAATATTGCTGCCATATCTGGGCTGGTGCTACACAATCCTCACTGTCCAGCCTTGACAGAGTTCAACAGCATTTACATGGCCTTGTGGGTAATGAATTATTCTCTATCCTGCAACCACTTTTCCACAGATGAAACATTACAAGTCTCTGTTGCTATTGCTATGGCAGACGTGCAGGTAAGTTACATTCCTTAATTCCACCAGCTCAGATCTTCAGAGACCTACCATGCCATGCTCCCCCTTTGTGTTCCATTGATATAAAGCAAGTTCCACTCAAACAGTGTCTACCCTAGAACTCCTAAGAGGATGCTTCCCTGACTATTACAATCTTGGTTTCTTTAAGTTCAAGGTTAACTAATATCTATCCTACTTATCCTCATGATGCTCACTTACTTCCACCTTTCCCACTAATTAACAATCTTACTCAATAACCCTTGGATTTTGTACTGAGTGAACTATCATGAAAAAAAAATACATTCAGATTAATGTTCTCATCTCTGATGATATAAACAACATTTCAGACATTGTGCTTCATAGAATTTTGAAATGAACCCTTTATTTAACCACTGTTGTAGAGTAGGACTCAGAAAACTTCCTGCTCTTCCCTACTACTGTGATAATGGACTGCTCCTACTTATGGCAAGTAGCTAGATTAGAGTAGGATTTGAGTAGTATTTGATTTATTTTCTGTTCTAAGAATGAGTATTTAATAAACCTCAAACTAGAGGATCCCTAATTCTCGGTTATTTTGAACAAAGACATCATTACAACCACCAATAAAGATTACTCTAAATGAAAGTAGACTTTGTCTTTGTCTACAGCAGATTGCACAACCCACATGACAAGAATTTCAATCATTGTTCCTCTTTAAGAGCCAACACATTTTCAAAAGTGATCCAGACTGCTGAGGTATGGATGTTCTAATTAATCACCATCTCTAGACTGGTTACCAACCAAGGTTAGATAGCCCAGTCTACACTGCTATTTAACCTATAGCTAGAGGGAGAAGAGATGGATTCATACTTTTTCTAAAGGTACTTGCATGACTCTATTATACTTTGGCAAGCCCCACTCAAAACACCATGCACATACTTCCGTATAGCCTATTTGTTATTGTTTCGCATAGTAGAGAAATACTGGTTAAAGGAAAACTAGGAGAGCCTTAAACCTAATGTTCATATTTCTTGCCTGTTCAATAAGAAGTGCTCATGATCAGATTTTATGGAAAATCAGAATGTATTATCTTGAGTATATTATTTCATTTTCTATTCAATTTAATTTGTGATTTGCCTTAGGTGAGTGGTCATTATTTGCCTCCCAAGAAGATTAATTAAATAAATGTTCATTTCTGGATTGTTATTTGTTTCTGTCTTCATAAAAGCAGACAAGGAAGCTCAAATTTGATTTGCTCGGTGAATATTCAGGAAATATGTTTGACTGGATATCGGCAGGTCTTGTAATTTCTTCATGGCTCTTTCAATCGGAACTACATGTAGGTATCCATACATGCAGACATTCATACAAAAATACCTGCAGACACACGCACACACACATTGTATGCACAGAAACATACACACATATATAGACACTCATACAGTTATATATGCAAAAATGTACACATATACATAAACAAATATATGCATATGCATACTCTTGTACACTTATACAGTATAGCTGGCCTCTTGTATATATTTGCGTATTAGGGTAGCTAATTAATCCCTGTTACAGACTCCTATTCTTCAATGCAGAGGCTGTGGTTTAAACTGCAACTATACTGAGTATGTAAGCCGAGTGGTTAGAACATTTGCATTTTGAACAGGAGACTTGAGTTCAAATCTCACAAATGTTGATTTGTCAGGAAGAAGACTTCCTGATATTATCAGACTAGAGTGGGGTCAATCCCAGTGTGTGTTATCTTTGAAAAGGGCCTGAAAACCATACCATGAGTTGACCCAAGTCTTGTGAGTAAAATTGAGTAGACAGATGGCCTTTGATAGCTGTGTTAGTGCAAAGTCATAAGTCATCCTGGCCAAGGGCTTGAGCATGCTGGCCTTGTTCAAATTGTTGATCATTCTAGATAACACGCTCTTTCCCAGAAAACTGTAACTAAGTTCTGCTCAGTATAGTTGCAGTATAAACCACAGTTAGGCTCTGTGGGTTTTGAATAAACACTAATGTGCCTGAGCAAGCGTCTGTAATAGGGATTGGCAAGCTGCCCTAGTAGACAGGTATCGATTGGCTAGACACCTTAGTAGATGAGCATCCTCAAATATGAGCGACCAGCTATACACACATACTGAGCAGACCTCACTTAAAGATTCAGGGAGAGAATGCATAATCTGATATGATTACCAGTTTGAACAAGACCAGGATGCTCAAGGCCTTGTGATTTTGTGTTAGCACTGCCGTTAAAAGCTTTCAAACAGTTTTGTCTGTCCATTTTTACTCAAAAGGCCTGGGTAAATCCTTGATTTTCAGGCACCTCCGGATGGATTGGAGAATTTTATACTCACAGGATATATTGAGGTAAAAGAGACAAGAGGGAAACCATCACACCTGTCACTGTTCTGCTAGCCATTTATACAAGCTTCTTAGCTACGTTACTCAATGTTTTAATTTTTTTTTACTATGTGCCCAAGGAATTTCAGATTTATCTTTATGATTATAAGTATGAGTGTCCTTTTTGTTTCCATTTTACTTAAAACTTCCTCATTAATCACATGTTTGGTACATGGTATTCTCAGCATCCTTCTGTAGAACTATATTTCTGTTGCCTCAAGTCTTTTCTTAATCTGTGAGATTATCCAGTATTCACTGTCATAACATGTATAAAGCACTTTGAAACAAAGACAGTAAGATTGATGGAAATAATGGTCAAGTAAGGAAATAATAAAAAAAACACAGTAGATGAAGAGATAAAAGAAAACAATTTTATATGTCATATTCTTATAAGAACAGATACTTTTATTTCAATGGCACACCTGAGTTACTTGAACACACGAAAGAGAATGGTAAAGTGTTAAAGAAAGAGAAAGAGAGAGAGAGAGAGAGAGAGAGAGAGAAAGAGACAGAGAGAATTTCATTATTATAAAGAAATTAGAGAGAGACTCAAACATCGTTAGGGAGGTTACTTGATACTTATCTATGTCCATCTTGCTTTCAATATGTCCTGTGTGTGTCAAATTCTGCAAACCCTCTTTCCTCATTATCTGTCCTAGAAATTTCAGTTGTTTTTTTCTGATTCTAAGTATAAAAACTTTCTTGTTAATTACATTCATTGTTCATGGTATTCTCAGCATCCTTCTGTAGAACGTTTCATTTTTACAAATATTTGGTATCAAGTCTTGGATCATATAGAACAGCAAAGCCAATAATAATTTGATACTTGCTATTCTCTTTATAAGAATAAGATCAGGTCTTTATGATTCAATGACATGATCTATCTAGACTGAGAAGTGCCATAATATCCTATGACTGTTATTTTCTGCCACTGTCTTCAACTGATGTTCTTATCACATCTCTTTTACCCTGAAGGAAAACTTCTGGTATACTTCCAAATGGATTTTCTTACCAATCTGATTATGTTGTCGCTTATAGTTTTTGTGCCAACTTATGACATACAGTGAGTATATCGTTAACTGTTTCATCAGCTTATCCACACATCCTGCATTTGCTTTCTTGTGACTTGTCTATCCTGACCTTGATTATATTGTTTCTGATAGCCTGCTTCATTGCTTCAAATATGAGTGACTCATTAATTATTAATTTTTCTTCTTTAGACATGGAGTCTTTCTTTTTAGCCCCCTTTTTTTTTGTTTAGTTTCTCTTTCCAGCATTTTTTTTTTATTTTTTGTTTTTAGTTTTTTTTTTGTTTTAGAATTTTGTGCTTAGTTTTTCTTTTTTGAATTTTGTTTAGTTTTTCATTTTTAGGCTTAAATTCTCTCTTTAGAGAACCATCTTCATCCCAAAGTTTCAGCAATCATTACAGAAAATTTATAATTATCATTATTATTATTGTTTATGCTATCATCTTACCAGTAAGTTTTTAAGTATCTAATTATGAAATTCCCCTCCAGGGTCGATGATTAAAAAGGGCACTGTAGGAGTTATCTATGCAGATTTGAGATGTTTTGTTTAGGTGGAAATGATTTTGCAGTTGATATCCACAAAAAGTGATCTTTTGTAGCTATGATCTACTGATGTGTCCAGGAATTTTACTCACAAAATCTCCAGTCCATATTTATCATACCCAATGACTCCTGTCACAACAGGGATAATTGTAGTTTTAAGTTTCTACATTTTTGTCACTTCAATTTGCAAGTCCTTATAATTTTACAGTTTTCAAAATTCTTTTTTACAAACACTGAAATCATGTGAGCAAACCATATCAATTACAGAGTGCGATGGATAAATTCTGATCTAAAAAATAAAAATAAAACTGGTATCTCATTTTAAAAGATATATTTACCAAAATTACACAACACCTTCAAATACTAAAGAGTAAATTTATTTCAAATCATCATTGGCTTCAACCATGGCCTCCAGATACTTTTTTAAGTTGGTGAATGCTGTGATAATCCTTGCCTTCAGTTCATCTTTGGTGTTGCAAGGAGTTTTGTTGATCTCTCACACAACTGCACCTCATGCATAATAATCAAGGAGTTTGCAGACTGGGGAGTTATGTGGAATTATGTGAGCAAACCATATCAATTACAGGGTAGCTCTTAGCCATATTTATCATATCACCATAACTCCTAGCCTCTATTCTGCCATCCATTATAAATGCACTTGTTAGGTATATTCCTTGCTGTTTCTCTCTGCTTCACTAGCATTCAATATAATCCTGTGAGTGTCAAATTATCCAAGCTCTCTTTCCTTATTATATGTCCTGGAAATTTCAACTCTCTCTTTAAGTATGTGTCCTTTTTGTTTCCATTTTACTTAAAACTTCCTAATTGCTTATATGCTCAATAATTGCTTATATTACACAAAAATATCTTAAAATACTAAAGAGTAAATTTATTCAATAAAATCGACATTGGCTTCAACCACAGCCTCCAGATGACTTTGAAATCTCTTGCAGGTCTTCTGGATAGTCTCCTTGTTTATGTTGGTGAATGCTACCATAATCCTTGTATTCAGTTCATCTTTGGTGTTACAAAGAGTTTTGTTGGTTTCTCATTCAACTGCTCTGTACATATAATAATCAAGTCTGGGGTGTCCAACTGACTGTACTGTACTGTGTAGTCGATAAAATCAAAACAAATAATGCACATTTGATGACATCTTTCTTTTTTTAAAATCTTTTATGACGATGTCTAATCTATTTTCATCATTTTCCTGTCTGTGAGGATTGGGAAATTTCTCAGTATAGTCATTCCATTTATGACATCATTGGGGTGGTTTTTTTACTATGTATCTGGGACTTCAATATTATTGTCTGAACAGAGATGCCAATGAATATATTGTCCCAGCCTGCCATATCTAATAATGTGTTCTTTATTATCATTATTATTTCCATGAATTTTTGTTGTATACACATTTCCTTCCAGGTCCCAAACAGAGACCTAAAGTCAGAAATGGCTTCATGACATTTTCCAATGATCATTTTTGTAAAAAACAAAAACAAAGATCATACACATTTTATATCAATCATCAATGTGTGAGCTGTAATTGTGAGTACAATTTTTTGTACTTCGTTAAGGCATTGGGCTAACTGGAATCTCTTCAACGAGTCTATATTTACCAAAATTACAAAAAAATATCTTGAAATACTAAAGAGTAAATTTATTAATCCAAGGGCTCCAACTACAACTGGATTATTGATGTCCTCATGTGCAACATTTTCAAGATTTCCTTGTATTTTGATAGTTTTTTGAAGATCTTCAAAGATACATTACAAGGAACTGCCATGTTAATAAGAAAACACATTCTGTTCTTGTCGTCTTTGATCACAATGTCTGGGTGCTTAACTTTGATTGTTCTGTCTGTTCCACTAAAGCTACTCACAGAATTTAGTAAGTAGAAGGAAATAAAACCATAAATGAACTGATCATAGTTCTCCACAACTTCATGTCCTCTGTAGCTCTTAGCAATGTTTATCATATCACCATAACTCCTAGCCTCTATTCTGCCATCCATTATAAATGCACTTGTTAGGTATGGGTTAGGGTTATTCCTTGCTGTTTCACACTGCTTCACTAGTGTTCAATATAATCCTGTGAGTGTTAAATTATCCAAGCTCTCTTTCTTTATTATATGTCCTGGAAATTTTAGCTCTCTCTTTAAGTATGTGTCATTTTTGTTACCATTTTTCTTAAAACTTCCTCATTGCTTATATGCTCTGTCTATGGTATTCTCGACATCATTCAGTAGAACACCACTTCTGTTGTCTGAAGTATCTTTTGTAAAGAGAATCTCCAATATTCACTGAGAATGATATTACATAAGATACTGTATTCTTTGTTTGAAATTAAATTTTCCAGTTTCCAATTACTTTGCTTAGCTTTTGTTATTGTCATGTGCTTTCAGATTTTGATGTTAAAACATTTCCCAGATATTTAAAGTTTCCTATTTGCTTGGTTTTTCAATGCTTTAAAATGCAATATAAGGTAAACAAATCTATATCTTTATATAATATGTATAAAAATCTATACAGAAAATCAATATTACATGAAATTAAACAGTATAGTAGTTATTTTTTTTAATCCATTCACCCTTCCCAAGCAAGGCAATAAAACCACTAAGATGTAAGAGGTTACTGAATGTTGAGAATGTGAAAAAAAAACATTATTAAGGAGAGATAACAATAAAAGAACAAGAATTAAGAAGACAGAATATAATGATTGATAATGGTATCTATCTATATTTCTGAGATGAGGTATTATGTACATTATTTACATTATTCGGACTATTGTCCTCATCTTTGTCACCATATTTATTACAACGTTTCAGCCGTTGTAGGCTTCAGTCTTCTTCAGGTGGTTTGAATGTCGAACGAACCCTTTATTTCGCTCACTGGGGTAGACTGTTCTAATTCCACGTGCAATGTTTAGTGGATGTCAGTTATTAGTTATCTCCTGTTAATTTCCCTCTGAAAGTTCTCCAAACTTGAAACTCACACTCTTTGGGTCCTGTCACTGGATCTAACTAACACCTTTAACCTGCTGTATGTCCTTGAGGACATCTGTGTATGAATTTCTGGGTATTATAAACCTAATATCAGCAACCATTTTTACCAGTGCTCATATTGCAATTTTTGCTGTTATCATTGCATGTTTTTACCAGAGCTCATATTGCAACTTTTGTTGTTATTATTGCTTTTCTCTGGCACTCCTTATTACTGGTTCCCATATTGTATTCATTTCTATGCTTGGACGGCTCAGGAGATTTTTGTGGCTTAGCATATGTGCTGATTCCTTAAGTTTACAAATTTTCTAGTGGTGTTCCTTGTCTATGATCTCAACCTGATCCCACAGAGGGCGGTGATCTCTCTTCTCTCTCCATATGTGGCAAGCCATGCCTGATTTTCCACTTCCCCTCGTGTTACAGCTTTTTGGTGTTCTTGAAGCCTTACCTTAAGGGGGAGGCCTGACTCCCCTTTATATTTCTTTCTGCAGCTTCATGGGATAGCGTACACAAAGTCTTTAGTCATGTTCTCTTCTATGCGGGGGGTCTTACTCGATTCACATTTGCATTTAAATTTTTGAAGATCAAAGTTGACTAGGAAACAAGATAGCAGAAAAGAATTCTACAAGCAAAAAGAACAAGGAAATAAACTATTAGAAGTTATAGTTACATCTCGCTGCCATTTCAAATGTAAAAAGATGAAATCTTGCTGCCAATCTAGTACTGCACTTAAATTCATAAAGTGTAGATACCACAGAGGTAAGTTCATCCGAACAATTATCATGAAAATGTTTATAGAAAAAGCACAGGGAAGCAACCTTACAGAGGTAGGAAAGAGACTAAAGCCAAGATGCCAGGTCAGGAGCAATAGCATTGCAGATTCTTCTTTGGATTTTATCAAGAATCTCTAAATATATAGCAGGAGTAGCAAACCAGATGTGTCAGCAATATTCAAAGCAAGGGTGAATGGTAAACATAAAAATATGTAAGATAGATTCTGGTAAAAAAATTTTCTAGCATGACACCAGGAACCAACTTTCGTAGCAGCAGATCCAGCAAATGATCTTTCCACTTCATGGCAGCAGAAAACATTAATCCAAGAAGTTGCATTGAGTCATTTTCCTTAAGGTTAGGTTAATTAAAAATGAAATACTTCAGATACACCTCAATATAAATTTCAGTAATTAAATTGTTTTATAAAATAATATAAATTTATTCTTTAATGAAAATGTTTTGCTAAAAATAATAGGAAATTGGAAATTTTTATTAATTCAAAATATTTAATAACTAAATTCTTTTGGCTCAGGTTGTATCTCTTGAAGACAATACTTGATGCTAATTTTATGAAACAGGAATTGAAATGTTTCCTGATCTGATTGCTTTTAAAACATACAAATAAATCTAAAAAAAAAACCCTTTTTTAAGCCTCTTGAAAATTAAAAACAAAAAACAAAAATTGAAAAATAAATAGTTTATGGGTTGTCATGTTTAAAAATAATATGTACATCTAATTTTTATCTTGATTGCAGTAAGGATAAAATGAAATGAGAAAACAGCGATTTCTGTCACCAAAACTCAGGAATGTAAATTTAAAAAACAAAACAAGACATCTTCTAAATCTCAAAGCAATTTAATATGGAAAATCTTTGCAATGTAATAGCTACAATTTAACATATGCCAGATGAAGAGATGGACAAACTAATGAGGAAAAATAAATGTAATATGGATCAAAATGCATACAGTGAAAAAAATAAAGATTTTCTTTAAGATTCAAATATGCTAAAATTAAATTCTATTCTCCATAGGCTACTAACTTTTATTGAAACTCATTAAGTAATGAATAATTCTTTCTATAATCAATTCTGCTGTAGCATAATTAGAATCCATTTTAAATTTCATGCTTTTTGTTTTCTTTTAACAGTGTAGAAAAAATTGTATAGAAGAAGAACAAGATGCAGAAAAATGAAACAATGAAAAAGTCAAAGGAAGTGAAAGAGAGGGAAAATAAAAAAAAAGGAAGAGGAAAATTTGATAATAGATGATATAATTAAAAAATATTTAAAAAACTGGAGAAAAATATCGAAACAAAAAGAAAGATGAAAAATTGGAAAAACAAAGATGGTGAAAAAATAGGAAAAAAGGAAAGATGATGGCAAAATGAAATAAAAATAAAAAAAATGGAAGGAAAATAAAGATGGCAGTAAAATGAAAGGAAAAGAAATATGGTGGGAAAATGATGTAATGAAATGGAATTTTTGAAGAAAAATGAAAGAAAATGAAAGATATAATATAAATGAAAGAAAAGGGAAGATGGTTGAAAAAAATAAGGAAATGGAATTTTTGAAGAAAAATGAAAGAAAATGAAAAACAGAATAAAAATGAAAGAAAAGGGAAGATGGTTGATAAAAAATAAAGAAATGGAATTTTTGAAGAAAATGAAAAGAGAATGAAAGATGGAAGGAAAATAAGGAAAGGTTGTGATAAAAATGGTAAGCAACTAAAGATGGCAGTGAAATTTAAGGAAAAATAGAGACAGAAGAAAAATTTAAATAGAATAAAAAAGGGAGAAAAAGAAAGATAAGGAAAGTATGAATAGAATTTAAGATGGTGGAAATTGGAAGGAAAAATAAAATGAAGGAAAAATAAAAACGGTGGAAAAAAAGGAAGAAAAAAAATTGGTAGTGATATGTATATTTTTCAGTGTGTCAATGTTACTACCAAATGTGACACAAAGTTGTTAGTAATATGTGTGAAAAATAAAGCTGAGATAAAAATATTAAATAAAGAACTGTGTATATATTTGTAGTTTTGTTTATTAAGGAGTAAAATATCTTCCCTTTTTTTTAAATGATTAGGTAATAATTTCAATTATTAATTTTTGACAAATATTTAATTTAACTTAATTTCAGTTGCCTGGCTATGGTGATAAACGTCCTCTTTATTGCTGTTGCACCCAGGTCCACCCTGACCCAAACTAATAGCACCTGTTGGGGTCCCAACTACAGGCAAAAAACTATGAAAGTATAAAAGTGCCAGCAAAAAAAAAAAAAATAAATAAAAACTATTACCTGTAATATACTTAAAAGAAAAACAAAATATTACCACCCATTGCTTATTTTCGAATGTTTCTTATGCATTTATATATATATATATATATATATATAAATATATATATATATATATATATATATATATTAAGAAATGGACAAGGTCCGACAATTTATTTATTAAAGACATTTTTTATGTTTAACGTTGTTATATATAGATACAAGTATTTAAGCAAATGCTCTGTTTATGATAAACAGTATTAAATAACATTTACCGGCCTGAACCTTTATATATGACGTCATTTGTTTACATTTGATACGCCAGAGGAAGTTATGAAAAATGTACAAGATTCATGGAAGAAAAAAAAAATTGAAGTATATTTTTATAAGCTAGTAAATTCGACCTTGTCTATATGTGAAAAATAAAGGTTCTTTGTGGCCCAGAGGTAAGGCACATCAGCGTAAATGATGGTTCCGTATAGGATGCAGGTTCAATCCTGTCAAAGATAAACGAATATTTTCTATGAAAATTTCTCGGACATTCAGGCGGTAAATGTTATTTAATACTGTTTATCATAAACAGAGCATTTGCTTAAATACTTGTATCTATAAATAACAACGTTAAACATAAAAAATGTCTTTAATATATATATATATATATAAATATATATATATATATATATGAATATATAGTTTTAATGTATGCTATAGTTATGGGTTAAAGTACTCAATATCAGGGATAGAATGTACATAAATATAAAAGTGGATACTGAAGTCAACACCCCAAGCCAACAATTTGTTTCATGCATGAACACAATCATCAGGCCATGTCAACTTTTGTATCATATATACATATACATATCCTACATGGAACCATCATATAGCCTGGCATGATTTACTGATTTAGCCACAGAGGAGCATTTTGGTTAACAAAGTAAAAAAAACAAACAAACAAAAAACAGTAAAATCGACCTTGCTAAGTGAAACACTCCTCTTTGGCTAAATCGGTAATACATATATATATATATATATATATATATATATATATATATATATACTATAATCATATATATATATATATATATATACTATAATCATATATATATATATATATATATATATAATATATATATATATATATATATATATATATATATATAATATATATATATATATATATATATATATATATATATCATATATATATATATATATATATATATATACTATAATCATAAAATATATATATATACTATAATCAAATGATGTGCGTTGGATTCTAAGAACTTAGCTGCCTTCATACGTCCAAAAATGATGGAGAGCCCAGTATATATATATATATATATATATATATATATATATATATATATATCATTTGATTATAGTAGCGAAAACTTGTGCATAACCAACCACACATTTTTGGAAGAGCTGAATACAAAGAACTGGTACACAGTTATACCACAAGAGGTCCTCAAACAACCCTCAGAAGCTTTTGTTGCTCTCCTCTTAGATCCATTGCCACCCAAGGCTTAGAACCCAGTCTGTCCTGATATTTGCTCATAGGTGAGGGGGCGAGTGAAGAGATGGATTTCCAAAGGTATTATCATGTAAGTAAATGTAATGAAGTCAACTAGATATTTGAACGTGGCTTTCTGATTCCGAAGTCCAAGTCCCAATTCATTAATCCTGCCTGTCAAGATAGATTTGTTTCTTTTTCACAATATTTTTTGAATTAATGTGCAAATTATTTTTACTGTGATGTTTTATAGCATTTTCTAACTGTTCTTCCTCTAAAAAATTTGTTTCTCATTTTATATTCTTGACTGACAGTCTAAAATTGCTGATGAATAATAGGATTAAAATAAAGGAAAAAACAAATGAATTTTTGTCTATATTTCTGAGATGAGGTATTATGTACATTGTTCAGACTATTGTCCTCATCTTTGTTGCCATAAGGACACATAGCACAGTGGATAAAAGTGTTGGTTAGATCCAGTGACAGGACCCAAAGAGTGTGAGTTCAATACCTGGTTAAGGCAATGGAGAACTTTCAGAGTGCAATTAACAGGAGATAACTAATAACTGACATCCATTAAACATGGCACGTGGAACTAGAACAGTCTACCCCAGTGAGCGAAATAAAGGGTTCAGTTCAACATTCCAACCACCTGAAGAAGACCAGAGCATACAACAGTTGAAACATGATAAATATGGCAACAAAGATGAGGACAATAGTCCGAATAATGTAAATGAATTTTTATCTGACAATTTGAATATTTGTTTTTGCTTGTTTTTACATGCACAAGTCAAATGTGGCATAATAATATTCTTTGAATTTTATTATACATTTTTAATGGCGGTAGAATGAAAGAAAGTTGAAAAAAATACTTAATAAAAACTGACAATCCTTCATCTAAGGAATTTGGATCACTTAAGACTATTACTAGTAAATGTAACATGCTTGAGAAATAAGATGAAATTAACCCTTTAAGTCCTGACCACTGCTTTATTGCTGGTAGAGAAAAATGACTTAATGCCCAGCCACCGTCTGAACAGTGAGTAAACACTTGTAACTATTTTTATATCTACTATGAAACATTACATACCAATTATTTGCGAATTTTGACTTAGAAGCCCAGCGTTAAAATTGTTCAGGAACACAGGATTCAAAGGGTTAATAATAATTGACAATGTTTCCTCTCAAAAAATTCAAACAACTTAAATTGAAAAAAAACCTGTCTACTTATCTGACTTTAATTATCTTTAGTGCTGTAGGCGTGGATGTGCAGGTGGTGTAATGGATAATGGCTCAGAATTGTTAATCAGAAAGCTGAGTTCCAATTCCAGTTGCGTTCATAATATTCTCTTACGTGCGAATACACTTGTGAAAGGCATGAATCCGTCTCTTCTCTCCCCAACTATGGGTTAATTAGTAAGATTTGTATCACTAAATCATTATTATCTCTAAAAAAATTATTTAAATCTAAAAATACTTTCTGGCTTTAAATAACCTGCAAAGAGTTGATAAACCGTAGAAAATGATTCCATCAATCAATAATAATATAAAGTTTCTTGGAGTTTCAATAATAATGTGCAACTTTGAAAATCCAATAAAATTCATAAAACTGTTTTACATAGGATGTCCTTAAAGTCTGAGGACATAGAAAATCTCATTAACCTTCTTTTTTTTTTATCTCCACAGATTAAACATTATTTTCTTGAAAGAAGAAAGAATTGACTTCTTTTTCTGGGGTATGCAAAAGAAGAAGGTCTACTCAATGAAGATCACAGATGCAACACATTTGATTGAAAACACAAAGATAGAATAGGCTAAAATTGACAGTCATGTGGAGTTATTGCATCGAGTTCACATGAATCTTACAAAGCACTTCAACCTGACGGAAATCGTATTGAAGATGTTATTTGTTAATATTCCAATTCAATAAAATGTTTTTGAAAATTTAATTTCTCAAAAATATGCAATTTTACCTTTGTGTCCAGATTTTATGAACCCTCTGTATAATGTGCTATCATGTAAGATACCTGTTATCTACAGAGGTATGTGAAATGTACATCACATTAATAGTGTGGTGTCCATGAATCTCTTGTTTTAGTTTAGCAGCAGAGCATTTTTAGAAGGAATAAATTTCAACACATACAGGAATTTTACATATATATGTTTATCATGATTACAATAATACAGCTAAGAAAATACATGAAACTTATGCAAATTTTATGCATTTCTTAAGGTTAGCAGAACTTCTATGAAAAAAGCTTATTGCAGATAATATTCAATAAATTAAAAAAGGATCAAGTTCAAGTGACTTGAGAATTTCACATCAAAATGCTTATCAAGTCCAGATGATTGATAAAACAGTCAGTTATGTGCCATGCATGATACATGCTTATGTGATCATGTATCTTTCAATACATGACTGACAAGGCAGATTTTTTCCTGCTGTAGGTTGCCATTTCTTTCTGCAGTAGATCAGTTGCTGTCCAAGGCTATAGAACCCAGTCTGTTCTCCTATTTATCCATAGTTGGGGAGAGAAGAGGATTCATACCTTTCCCAAGGGTATTAGCATATTCGGCTAGAATTCAAACTCGGCTCTCTGATTCCTCAATCCAAGCCACTGTCCCTTACTCCACTGTGCCTCCTCTTATTATGAGATCCCAAATTTTTACTCTTTCTGAGTGAACAAACACAAATTCTATATCTCTATCTATAATTAATCCTGTAATTAAAATATAAACAAATAATCGATAAGTTTGTATATTACAAATTATACAACACTTAGAAATTTGCAATAATGACATATCTATATCTACTATCTATCTATCTATAGATAGATAGATAGATAGATAGATATCTTCTCTCTCCAACTATGGGTAAATAGCAGGACAGACTATGTTCTATAGCCTTGGGTAGCAACCAGCATAATAGTAAGTAACTCTGAATTCAAAACCAGCCAGGAGAGGTTTGGGTTCCAGCAGGCTATTTTACCCAAGAAACACCACTTCTACTGCCACTACAGTGCATTTGGTGCCCCTACAACTCTAATGAGTCATGGGATTCATGATCAATCACTATATTTATATATATATATATATATATATATATATATATATATATATATATGTAGAAAAATAATAGATTCTAAATTTGAACCTTGTGATGTTTCTAATGAAACTCTAGCATGTTAAGAATTTAAAATTTGAAAGTTAGAATAAATGTTCATTTACTCAGAAAAAGTATAAATAGATTAGATAATAATAAGTTCAATAGATTCATCAAATATCTCGCTCCAGTGAAACTCTTGAATTGGCTAACCACTTGAATTTTTCTTAATCTATTGATTATAATGGGGAGAAAATATCATGCCATGGTTATCAGTTAATGGCACTTAATAATATCATATCATGTCTGGCACACCAGATGATTGGTATGCTGTGGAAAAAAGGTTTTTTCCCAAATCATATTACCCCCACCCAGATTATGAACATTATTATATCCATGATATAATAACACTTTATTTCATGAACAGAATGGAATAGCTGAAATAAAATGAATGATAAACACACTTTGTTCTCAGAGAGAGTTTTATCCTGCTAAGTCATACACAACATTGTATACACATAGTTACATCTGCCCCATACAGAGAAATTATAACACATATATGCAACAACAAGCTGTGTAAAAAGTTAATGAAAAGAGAGTCTTATTTGTAATAATTGCCAATGAGAATTGGAGCTGCCAGAGACTATTCTGTGTTTCTGGAAAAGCCATATATAGGATTCCAGATAGTATGCTTTGACACTATTTATGTTATCATTAGAATGAATAAAAATTTTAAGAGGCAGAATGAATTAATAACCATAACTAGCACAACCATAAGATGAATTTTGATCTGAAATTTTCAGTGTATAATGTTCAATCTTAAAAGTCACTAGTGAATTAAGCAACAAAGAAAATTAAATTGAAAAATAAATATTTGTCATTTAATTTTGTGGGTACAAATTTTTATTATGGGTTTAAAAACAAAAATTTTAAAAAGTATTTATTACCATATAATATCTGTTTATATTTCTGAGATGAGGTATTATGTACACTATTTATATTATTTGGACTATTGTCTTCATCTTTGTCACCATATTTATTACAACATTTCGGCCATTGTTCGTGCCAACCTTCTGTGCCATGTGTCCTCAAGGACACATGGCACAGTGGATAAAGGCATTGGTTAGATCCAGTGACAGGACCCAAAGAGTATGTGTTCAATACCCGGTTAAGGCAGTAGAGAACCTCGAGAAGGGAATTATCAGGAGATAACTAACAACTGACATCCATTAAACATGGCACGTGGAACTAGAACAGTCTATCACAGTGAGTGAAATAAAGGGTTCAGTTCGACATTCCAACCAGCTGGAACGTTGTAATAAATCTGGCGACAAAGATGAGGACAATAGTCCGAATAATGTAAATAGTGTACCATATAATATATCTAGTAGTTGAAAGAGCATGGAAACAACTTACTATAAAGTGGAAAGATTATAACAAAAAAAAACCCCAAGAAGATGCCAGAAAATGAATTTCCCTGTTCTCGCAGAGCAGAAAGAAAATGACAAAGCAGATAAATATCCAAGACTTGTCAGAGAGTTGCAAAACTTAGAGAACATGCAGATAAAAATCACACCACTTATTCTTAGAGCAATGAGAATAGTTTTAACAAGCTTAATAAAAAGACTGAAGTAAATGGAAGAGTTGGAATCATTCAGAGAATGGCATTACTGAAAACATCTAGAATATTAAGAGTGATGAAGAATATTGGTGATTGACGGATTCATAATTTTCCAAGAGTATTTGTACATAAGTGAATATATTGATACAAGGCCATGTATTAATGTTCATAATGCCAACCTTTTTTTTTCATTCATGATTATTACTTTTTCAAATAATCCTTTTCAACTAAATTCTCCTTGCTGATTATTTTTTTAAATAATTTTTTATTACCAGTGGGTGCTGAAATGTTCTAGGCCTGAACAAGATTGAAATTCTAGTGGGTGCTGAAAAGTTTTAGGCCTGAAACATACTGGAATTTGAACTTGGTTTTCTGACTTCTCATTCCAAACTGCTTATCCTCATACCACCACCTGCACATCCACAAGTATTGGTGAAACTTGCTGTCACTTGATCTCTAGTGTAAACTACAACTTATGACTGGTGTGAACAACAAATAAGCAAATCTAAAATGAAAAAGAAACTATTGATCTTTCTCAGAACCGCCATTAGTTTCGACTTTCATTTGTTAATTTTCATTGTGTTTTCTTCAGAGAAAGAAATACATTTTCTTGGGGACCAACCAATGACACTACTACTTATTGCTAAGCGGCACAGTAGGGAAGTGGGTAATGCCCTCATAAAACCAACAAGTGCAAGAACGGGATTGAACTCATTTAGAATTGATGAAAATGAAATAATTTCTTTCTTTTTTTAACTTTAGGACACAAAAACAATTAGAGTCACGCAAATTATTTTTGAAAATGAAAAAATAAACCTTTCAGCAACATTAACAACAAAAGTAAAAAAAATAAAATGATAAAACAAAATATTGAAAGAAAAAAAAAAAGAAAATAGTTTTAAAATAACAGACATACAAGTGGTACTGGAAAGTTAACAGCCTGACCAAGATGGAATTTAAAAAAAAATTATGATTGGTCATTTGGTCAGATTTTGGAAAATAGTTTGGGTTTAGAACTTTTCAGCACTCACTAATGTCGTTATTAGCTTTATTTCTCCTTTGCTGGTCTCTTCATTTATGATAATGGTGTTGACAACTAAGTAGACCAATTCTTGCATGGAAGAACCGATGGCATTGATTGCCGGAGGATGGCCTTGAATATGTTGAGCCTTTCTTACTTGTCATTTGATGATTTCTTCCTTTTTGCTTCTGGTGGCTTCAAAGATTTTGGTTCTGATAGTCATGGAACATCGCCATTTGGTATGATCTTGGGTTTGTGCTTCAAACAATTTAGGCTAAAATCCACATAACAATGAATTTAAAAAAAAAGCCAGCAGGTAGAGATGAGTCGAAAAGAATGATATTGAAAAACTAATAATTACGGAGGCAGTCAATATGTGACCTTGTATAAGTGATACATGACTGCTATTCTGCTACCAACTTTAAAAGAAGAAGGTGACTGACAAATACCAAGAAGAATGTAGTGTAAATTGCTAGACAAAGTCATGTTGTGATTCATCAGCAGGCAAAAAACCTCCAATTTCTTGATCAGATGCCTTGCTGCTGAATGTAGTTTATCGTCATACCCAGGACTATTTGACTATAAAGAATTTGGTATAAATTGCTAGAAAAGTCATGTTGTGATTCATCAGCAGGCAAAAAAGTTCAATCTCTTGATCAGATGCCTTGCTGCTGGGTGTAGTTTATCGTCATGCCCAGGACTATTTGACTATAAAGAATTTGGCATAAATTGCTAGAAAAGTCATGTTGTGATTCATCAGCAGGCAAGAAAACAGAACAGTAAAATAGGAATGAAAAAGAGAAAATATCTATATGAAATAAACATCAAACTGTCTGTCTATATCTCTGAGATTAGGTATTATGATTACTTGCATTATTTACATTACTTGGGCTATTATCCTCATCTTCATTTCCATATTTACAACGTCGTATGCTCTGGCCTTCTTCAGGTTAATGGAATTTCAAACATTGCCCAGTGGATAAAGATATTGGTTGAATCCAGTGACTAGACTCAAAGAGTTGTGAGTTCAATACCAGCCCACAACAGTGGTGAACCAAAAACTTGGAGAGTTGAGTTAAAGGGATATAACTGAGACATCCAGAAGAGGTATGGCACGTGGAAATAGAACAATCTACCCCAGTGGAAGAAATAAAGGGTTCAGTTCAAAATTCCAGTCATCTGAAAAAATCCAGAGCGTGCAACAGCCGAAACATTGTGAATATGACAATAAAGATGAGGATAACAGTTTGAATAATGTAAATAATGCAAGTAATCAAACTGTCTATATTTCTGAGATGAGGTATTGTAATTATTTACATTATTTACATTGTTTGGACTATTCTCCTCATTTTCATTACCATATGCACAATGTTTAGGTTGCTGTATGCTCTGGCCCTTTTTCAAGGACACATGGCCAAGTGGTTAAAAGCAATAGTTGAATCCAGTAACTTCACCCAAAGAGTTGTGAGTTCAATACCTGGCTACAGCAGAGGAGGAAAAAACATGGAGAGTTGAGTTAAAGAGTGATAACTGATATTGAGACACCCAAGAGGCCTGGCACGTGGAAATAGAACAATCTACCCCAGTGGACAAAATAAGAGGCTCAGTTTGAAAATCCAATCACCTGAATAAAGCTGGAGCATATAATGGCTGAAATGTGAATATGGCAATGGAGATGAGAACAGTCCAAACAATGTAAATAGTGTTAATAAACATGAAACTATTTACAAATTTCACACATCATGTTTCAGTGATTGCCAACTGCCGAGTGTTCGTTGAAAATTGGATGAGAAAGGTTAATTCATAATGTGTGTGTGTGTATACGCGTGAAAGCAAGATAAATATAAACATCGGAACTTTTAAAATAAGTTCTGATCACATCTTGTTTATGAAAGTTGTTAAGTCTATAGGCATCTCAATTTATGTGCCGTTTCCCTTGAGAATGTAGGTGATCATGGCTCTCCACATCCTCCTCTCCCTTGTAGCTCTCAATAAGTTTTGTCTTTTTGCTCTCACAAACCCTGCACTACAATCCATTTACATCAAGTATGTTTTGTGCTGCTTTCCTCTGTCCCTCTTTCCCTCAATCTGTCGTGTGAGTATCAAGTTTTCCAAACCCATCTTCCTCAGCACATGCTCCAGAAATTTTAACTGTCTCTTCCTGATTTTAAGTAGAAGTTTCCTTTATGTTTCCATTTTCTCAAAACAGTAAAAGTCATCAGTTTTTATAGCTTTTTACGAATTTGAGTGTTTAATTTTCCCTCTTTTTCTGTCGTGGCATGAGCATATTTTATTCTAGCTTTTATAGTGGTGGGTCATGTTGAAATGAATTTACATAGTAAACTGGATCCCATTCTAGTGTAAAATTTATTTTTTGTTTTTTTTTAGATACTCATCATCAGGAATTTTTAATATGTAATACTATGTAATTTTGAAAACTTTCTTTTGGTTTGCCTATGGGCATCATTTTACAATTAATTGACATAGCAAACTGGATGTCACTATTGATTTATATAAACTTCTATAATAAAAAAATTTTAAAAGTATATTCATAATTTGGAATGCTTAATTTATAGTAATATGAAAAAAGTATTATTTCTTGTTGCAGTACTTATTGTACAACGAAAGTTTAATCTCCATACTGTTGGATCCTTGAAGAGTATTGGAAATCATGCAAAGGATATTCAATTGCCTTAGTTGCACATTTATACAATCATTTTTTGTTTATATACAGTGTTTTATTGAAGCTGTATGAAGCATATCTTAAAAGTCTAAAGATTTGGTTCAAGTGGAGACATTTGCAAGATTTACAATTCTTTATATACAGAAATATTTTTTGAAAATTCATGGTAGATAAACAGCATTTGCAGGGTTATGTGATTTCCTTCTTCCTTTATTTTATTTTGTTGTGATTGTTGCTTCAATATTTCCCACTTGCTTTCTCTTCATCCTTTTCATCTCCTCCTTTTTCATCTTCACCTTCCTCTTCTCTTTTTCCTCATTCTTCACCACCTCCTTCTCTCTTGCTTCGTTCTTCTTCTTTTCAATGTCCTCATTCTTTCCTTGTTCTCCCACTTCTTGTTCTCCTCCCTTTCTTCTATTTGGTGATCTTCTTTTGCTCCTTCTCCTACTCTTCCTCCTCATTTTGCAACTCCTATTCCTCCTTCTTCTTCTTCTTCTTCTTCTTCTTCTTCTTCTTCTTCTTCTTCTTCTTCTTCATCTGCTGCTGCTGCTTCTGCAACTCTTCCTTCTGAGACTACTACTTCTTTTTTCTCTTTCTACTCCTTTTCCTCTCCCTTCTTTTCATCCTTGTTCTTTTTTCTCATTCTCTTCATATTTATTTTCCTCCTCTCTCTCTTTTTCTCCTATCCATTATCCTTTCTTTTTGTCCTTCCTACAGTTACAACTACCTTTTCTCCTGCTGTAATATTTCTTTCTGCTTCTTCTCTTCCTCATCTTCTGACCACACATCCTCCACCTGCATCATCTTCTCCTGTTCATTATTGTCTTCTTCCTCCTCCCTTTCTTCTATTCCATGTCCTTCTTTTGCTCCTTATCCTACTCCTCATTTTGTAACTCCTATTTCTTCTTCCTTTTCTTCATTTTCTTCCTCTCTCTTCTCCTCCTCCTTATTCTTCTTTCCTCATTCTTTCTTTTTCTATTCATCGTTCTTTTTCTACTATCCTATCTCTTTCAGTTTCTTCTCTTCTGGTTCTTCTGGCTGTACATCCTCCACCCATGTCCTCCTCTTCTGCTCCTTCTTTTACTCTTCTTCTGCCTCCTTTTATTCCTCTCTTTCCTGCTTATTCACCTCCTCATCCTATTCCTCCCCTCTAGTTTATTCCCCTTATACTCTTCCTCCTCTTTCTATTCATTCCCTCCTGCTCATCACCTTCTACTCTTCCTCCTCTTTCTACTCCCACTCCTGCTTAGTCATGTTCTTCTCTTCCTCCTCCTCCTCCTTCTATTCCCCCTCCTGCTTATTCACTGTCTACTCCTCCTCCTTTTCCTCTCAGCAACATACTTCATGATTAGGTTTATGAATAAATAAACACCTTCACTCATCTTCCGACAATGAATAACCTTTGCAAAGATGATCTAATCTGAACAGTTTTAAAATGTTTTACCCGAATTATCTTTCATTGTTGATTTCACGTAATACATTTCTTTCAAACTCATCTCTTGACAAAGAGAGGGGGGGGTTGAGTGCAAAAACATAACAGAATAAGAGAGGGAGAAAGACAAAGACGAATGGTTGCATTGAATAACGGAAAAAAATACTTTCTCATCTACAAATGCGTCTATTTTATTATTAATATCCTCTTATTGCATTAAACTCGCTAAGATTTTACCATGAAATCCTTCAGGATGAAAGAACACATCCATTTAACAGGATGGATAGCATCCCCACTACCAAAATAAATAAATAAAATAAAACTCAAATAAAGATATATTCTTTATTTTTTCATTCATTTTTATTCATTCTTTTTAAGAATTTTATTTTTTACTGGTCTTTACTATTTTTTAAAATTGCTTTTTTCTCTGACAATCTATCTTTCTCTCCAAATACTATTCCTTACTTTTTCTACTACTCAGTATATATATATTTTATATATATATATATATATATATATATATATATATGAGATTTAAGAAACACCAGATATTTTTATATATAGGGCTTAAAATTTAAAATATTAAAATAATATTAAAAATAGAGTGTTAATGATATTATATGAAAAGATTACTTAACAACCCCTGAAGAGTGGAAATTTTACCAAGAAACATTGATGTCAGGATAAAATTGATATTTAAAAGTAAAGTAATCTTTTCATATAATATCATTTATATATATATATATATATATATATATATATATTTATGGTGTATTTCAGAACAAAGAATTCTCTCAAGATGTTTTTTTAAGTAATATGGGCAAATTCGGTCTATCAATTTTTTTATTGAATCTTGCAAATTTCAAAATAAGTTTTTTGTCTTATTGGTAAATTTGCCCAAATTCATATTAACTTTTATTTTATATTATTTTTCCCCTGGGTACTTTTGAATGTTACAACATTCATTTTCAAGGATATTAATCCATTTAACCCCAAGCAAGGTGATAATACTACTAGGATGCAGGGAGTAAGAGAGAATGCAAAGACATTAGAGAGAAGTGAAGAAAATAACAATAAAAAAACCGGATTCAAGAAGACAGAAAATGCCAACTAAAATTGCATTTAAATTTTTGTAGATAGTAAGTGGCAAGGAAGTAATAAATAGGAAGTGAATGTCACAGGTGAGAAGTGTGAGAAAAGGAACTATTAGAAGTTGCATCTAGTTTGAGTTCAACAGTAAAACAGAGAGACCTAGCTGCTCAGATCATGCTTAATTTCTTGTAGCCGAGACACTAAGGAGAAAATGCTCATCAAAACAGTTGCCATGAAAATATTTGTAGAAAAGAGAGAGAGAAGCCATGTCACATTGGTGAGAAAGTGATTGAAATCAAGATACCAAATCAATCTTTTAGCACCTTTTGTACAAGTTTCATTAAAAATGATTGGAGAATAAAGAAAAACTTAACCAGAGTAACTTGTTAGTCATTTAATAAACTTATATGAAAGAGGGCTTGCTGCCCAATTGCACAATATATTTATATATATATATATATATATATATATATATATATATATATATATATATATATATATATATATGTGTGTTTAGGATTAATACAAATATAGAATATGTCACATTGATTGATATCCCGAATTTAGAATTTAGGAAATTTTAGCAATTGCTGATTTTCTCAGTTAAAAATAATTCACATATATATATATATATATATATATGGTATATATGGAATAATTCCAATAACCAACAATTACTATTCTTAAAAAGAGTGCTCAATACAAAGTAGAGCAGATATAATTATTATTTATAAAAAATTATAACATAAATATGATATAAAATCACTACAAAAATAGCCATTATATATATATATATACATACAGATAGATAGATAGATAGATAGATAATATTAGTGGTCAATATATATATATATATATATATATATATATATATATATATATATATATATATATAAATTTCTAAGAGGAGAGAATCCAGGTGGAACTCAATGTCCAGTATAGAGTAAGAATATAATATAAAAGGCTCAAACACTAATATGGTTATAATTTATTATCATAATTATAAGCATGGAATATTAATGTTTGCCTTTTATATATATATATATATATATATATATATATATATATATATATATATATATATATATATATATAAATCCTTCTCAAGTCTGGGGAAAGTGTCAAGTTAGCCTAGTTTTCAAAATGTGGGTGAGTGCTCATCCCCTTCACAGTATAGACCCATCAGTCTCCTTAATGTTATCAGCAAACTCTTTGAAGCTATAATCAACAACCAGGTTGTTAATCATGTCAATAGTGACAGTTTCCAGAGTGACAAACAGTATGGATTTTGATATGCTAAGTCCACTGCTGATAACCTAACCGTGATTATTCCCAGAAATAGTGAGGCACTTAACAATAAATACATCTCAAGGATAGTCACATTAAATATTTCAAAGTCCTTTGACAAAGTGTGGCATAAAGTGTTACTGCTCAAGCTCTCTAGCTATGGAGCCACTGGAAGTGACTTCTCATTTATAAAGTTCTTCCTAACAGTTAGGTCCCTGAAGCTAATTGTCAATGGCCAGTCCTTTGAATCCCAGGCATTCAATGTGGGCTTCTCCCAAGATTTGCTTCTTGGTCTAACCCTCTTCCTCTTCTACATAAATGATCTGCGTAAGCGTATACTCTGATTATTTGTGAATACAAGTATACATCAACCTACATCGTTCATTGGTTCCAGAGGTCACAACTTAGGTTGAAAAACAACTTAAGTTGATATAACCACACTATAAACCACAAATAAGCACTCCCCATTGCATATTACTGTATTTATGATATGTATGTACAGTATTCTGATTAAAATAATTCATCAGCAATATAGCCTTACACTTAGCATTAGCAATGAAAGAATGGTCTGGCAATATTTTCCAATATAATCCAGTTTCATCAATGGTAAAAATCAGTTCAGGAAGAAACCTGTTTTCTTTGATGATCTTAGCCAATGCTTTAGGAAAATCAGCTGCTACTTGTTTGTCAGCTGATGCACTTTCACCTTGCTTCTTAATAGAGTGATAAATTCTTCATTCTTTAAATCTCATAAACAAGGCTTGACTCATTTTAAGCTCTACATCTTTCTCATCTGGATATTTTTTGTTCAGGTCCTCAAACAAGGAATGGTTTCACTTGAATGATTTCTTGACTAATAGCAGCACGCCGATGATTCAACCTATCAATCCAAAGAGAAAGAATTTGTTCCATCTCTTCAAAGATTTTTCCTCTTTTATTATTGATAACAGTATTGTTCATCCCTGGGGCATCAGATTTGATATGTGCCAAAATCTTATCCTTATTGTGAACAATCATCAATACAGTTGCCGACTCATCCCAAAAAATCCAGCAATTGATATGGCCTTTTCATGGTGTTTTATCCTAGTGAGTTTATCGTCCAGCGTTAAGCATGATGCTTAGCATTTGCACTAGGAATTTTCTTAGGAGCCATTGGGGCAAATATAAAGTCACAAATAAACTAAACTGGATTTCACTTTTGTGGGAATCACGAGTGGCACTGTCAACGATGCCAAATGGTAGATATTGGAACTACCATGGAAAACGCCAATATTGAGCTCTTAAAGACTGCCAAATAAGATGACAACACAGAGTCATCGATGTTTTCATATTTCGTTCTCTAGGATTTATGATGATTATATTAACATTTACTGTAAATGTACATATTTTAATATGATTTTATATACTTTTATTCCTATTTATTGTACAGTAACATGATTTTATATGCTTTTAATGCTTTTCTAGTGAAATTACGACTTCCGTATTTGTGGCGGACAGATGTGAAGTCGAATAAAATGACTTAAACTTCATTTTTATTTTTCCATATATTTTTTTGACAAACGACGTATAATCAAGAATGACTTAACCCAAAACGATATAACTTGAGATATACCTGTATCTATGCCAATGATATAATGGTATATAAAACTGTTGATGACCGGAGCTTAGCAGATGAAAGGTGCTTTTTTAAACCATTTTGTGTTTTTTACTTCTTCATTGGGGCGGGGTTGGTGAGGCATCGTTTTATGGGTAGGATCTCTGAGTGTTACCGATTTTGATGATGCCACCTGCTGTTTTGTCTCTTTTGAGATATCATAGATCAGTTTTTACTTATGTAGACCCTATCTTATTTCATAAACTGACAAAAGCTGTATGCCCATATGCATGCACCTACACACATTCACATGTGTACACATACATATGCATACACTCTGGGCAAACATATGTATACTTGAGTTCACATGCACTTACGTATGCATGCCTCCAGTCAAACATGTACAAATACAGCCACGTTTGCCAGAACATATACCTACATATATGATATATATATATGCACAAACACACATGCGCTCTCTCTCGTACACAAATATATGCATAAATAAACATATTTACACATACAAGGACATATTTATGTATAAATACCTATATACACACATAAATACACAGATACACATGTAATGTACAAACATGCAGAAATGTACAGGTACTCATAGGTAGAGTACATATAGGCAAAATATATACATATACAGATACAGACAGACTCGTGAAATGCACCCACGTAAGCACATTGAATTTTGTTCGTTTCTCACAATTCTGCTCTATTTTTTATGTCTATTCTCTTTTTAATTTCACTTCTTTTTTTTTATTTTCCCCCTTTGCTTGAATTTGGAAACACAGGACAATTATACATTTTTCAGAAACTTTTCTTTTTTACAGTGACAAGACGAAAATCACCAGATGCAGCTCACAATCCTGCAAAAGGTTACAGAATGGACAGCAATAAAAATACCAAATAATACACAAAACTTTACTCCATCTCCTGACCCTCCTCCCTCTCCTTCTCTCTTTCTCATACTCACTCTCTATCTATCAACTTATCTTCCTTTCTTTCTGCTCATATTTATGTATGTAGCTATCTATTTCAGTCAGTTCATATCAATCTATCTATCTTGTATCAATCTATTCATATCTATCTTATCTTGTTTCAATCTGTTCATATCTATCTAATCTCAATCTATTCATTATCTATCTATCTATCTATCTAATTCTGTTAATATCTATTTAGCTAGTAAGCTATCTATCTCATTTTGTTCATATCTATCTATCTATCTATCTATCTCAATCTATTTAGGTCTATCTATATTATTCTGTTGAGTTCTCACTCTCTCTCTCTATATATATATATATGTGTGCGTGTGTGTGTGTGTGTGTATTTATATTGGCTTGTTCAGATATCTCTGTCTCTATCTCTCTATCAATCTCAGTCTGTTAATATTTATCTTGGTCTGTTCAAATCTCTCTCCTCTCCCTCTCTCACCCTCTCTCTCTCTATATATATATATATATATATATATATATATATATATATATATATATATATATATAACATGGTTTTGTTTAGACCCCCTCCTTCTCTCTCTTTCTTTCTCACTATCTATCTATCTGAATTTGTTCCTTGGTCTGTTCATATCTCTTACTATCTATCTATCTATCTATCTATCTATCTATCTATCTATCTAGTAGGAGTGTAGAAAATTCTCAGTCAAATCCACTTCTCATAACCTGTCCAGATGACAAACCATCACAATTTATTTTGGATATCCTTAAGCCAGATCTTTTCAGTATGTACAAGTATCTTTATATGTCTGTCTATCTTTCTTTGCTCATACATATATAAATATGTATTTGTTTGTATGTGTATGCATGTTTGCAGTGGGGTGCATCTACACATATATGTGCTTATATGCACATATGGTTGGGGACATAAATTTGTATCCATATATTCCTATTAGTGTCTACATAATAATATTCTTATACATATATGTGCTTATATGCACATATGGTTGGGGACATAAATTTGTATCCATATATTCGTATTAGTGTCTACATAATAATATTCTTATACAAATATGTAGAAATATTTAGAGAGGCATCGAATAATTTCATATTTGAAATAGGTTAACAAATTCTTTGTCTGTGGGATTTTTCAAACATCTTGTATAAATGTAAGTTGTTTATTTTTGGCACCAGGGGTGGCAGTACCGCCTTAGTCACCAAAACTGTGTTACCTCCCCTGGTTGAAGGTTGATGAGAGCAGGGTATTGCATGTGCTTTCAGATTTTGAATGTAGAAAATTAAAAAATAATAATCAACAACAAAAAATTAACTTATGAATAATAAATGACAAGTAAAAAGTTAAATAAAAACATAAGATAACTATAAATAACTGCATTTATAGCTAAAAGTGTCTTTTACTCAATAGCTTCTAGAATAATTTACAGTTAACAACCATCAGAATAATACAATAGATCTTACTACCCATAATGCATCATTGACCATCATCTGTAAATAGTCAATCCAAAATGCAACACACATGGCCTGAAGATTGCGTACAAGCATGGAACAGACTGTTGTTGCTTGATGTTGACATCAATATCAAGTTTTATATATATATACAAAGGCAGTGAAAATTTCTCAGTTCAACCAAGAAGTCCCGACCACCCAGCAAAAAACATGATTTTTGGTTATTTGTTCAGATTTGGAGAAATAGCTCTCTGTCTTTCTATCACTATCTGTAATATATACATCTTTCTATCTATCACTCTCCTTCGTTCCATACATATATATATTTATATATATATTTATATATTGAGAGATATATTGATATGCAAAATATAGGAAAATACATACAAATTTTAATTACATATATATATATATAGAGAGAGAGAGAAATTACACATACACTCACACACACATGTGTATGTGTGTGTGCACATGACTTTTTGTGTGTGCGTATTGGAAGTGGGATTTTTCAGCATCAATTCATATACACATATGCATCAAATATATCTTCTATCTCTATCCACACACACACACACACACACACACACACACACACATATATATATATATATATATATATATATATATATGTGTGTGTGTGTGGTCTTTAGTAAGTTTATAGGAATTGCTTTGGGTTCTAATTGCACATTGCATTATTGATTTCTGTGTCCATACTGTTTCTATCTATATTTCTATCTATCCATCCCACACACACACACACACACACACACATATATATATATATATATATATATATATATATATATATATATATAATCTTTGTTTGAATTCAATAGGCAAAAGATAAAAGCAATAAATAAAAAAAATGACGTGGAAGAAGAAAAGGGCAAATCTAGAAAAAATAAGAATAAAAACTATTCTTTAAATACAATTATGGCAACTTGTTCATTTGCATTTTATTGCAATTTATAAATGTCCACTCTGGCTTTAAAGGAGAAATCCAGTGGTAAATATAAAAGTACTTATCTTTACTCATGAAATTTTATTACAGACACACTAACAAATACATGGATGCACATCATTCCATGATCTCCCCACATTCATATATTATAATAATATCTAAATAACATAAAAAAAATGTTTGATTATTTTAACATCTCCAGAAAACTATACATATATATATTTATATATGAACATATATATACAAATACAGACAGAAGGGAAAAACTTGCACCAATATCAATTGATGATACTCACTAAGTAGTGGGTTGACGGGTCCGCCTACAAAACTCTGGAGTTAGTATGCTGAAAGTAATATCAATCAGGTAAATGACAAACCTTTTATTTATATTAATTCTATATACAGGGTGCGATGGATAAATTGTCATCTAAACAACGCAAAAATGAAAATAATACTGATATCTCATTTTAACAGGTATATTTACCAAAATTACATAAAAAATTTTGAAATAGGTAAGAGTAAATTTATTCAGTAAAATTACCATTGGCTTCAACCATTGTCTCCCTATGACTCTGGAATTGACTTCAACTCTTCTGGATATTCTCCTTGTTTAAGTTGGTGAATGCTGCCATAATCCTTGCCTTCAGTTCATCTTTGGTGTTACAAGGAGATGTGTTGGTCTTCCACTCAACCGCACTCCACACATAATAATTTTCTGACAGCCATGAGTGGGTTCTTCTACTTGTGTGGTATGGTGCAGAGTCCTTTGTTTCACAAAGGTCTTTGTAATGTGGTTCTTTCAACTTGAAAGAAATAAATACTCAGTAACAAAAATTTATTTAAAATTTGTAGAGCTGTGTTTGATGATTATTTCTTTCTTCACTTTTAGCATGCTTATTCCTCTACACATGGAAGATGTCACCCCTCTTTCTGCCCGGGGCTCAAAAGTTTTTCTCTCGTGATGAATGTGGCTGTCTGCTTCTCAAGAGCTGGCCTCCTCAGTCACAACCGTAAACACAGAAACACCCCTATTTACCAATATGTTACACAGTAAGAATTTTCATGCAGTATTTGTAGCAAAGAACTCACTTAGTACCATAAAACTAAACATCAGATAATCAGGTTGGTGACAGATGACTCACCTGTACTCAATATGGAATGACTTGGATGTCATTTGCATGTCATGAGACATTTAAGATGTCATCAATGACATGATAATCATCTCTGAAATGCTTCTTTGGGAGTCCTGAGTCCTGGGGAGTGGTCTTATTTGGTAACAAGTCATCATCAGGTTCTATGGATAGATTGTCATGTAAATGACACAAAAATGAATGTAACACTGATATCTCATTTTAACAGGTATATTTACCAAAATTACACAAGAATATCTTGAAATACTGAAGAGTAGATTTATTCAATAAAATCTCCATTGACTTCAACCTTGGTCTCCTAACAACTTTGGAATCTCCTACAACTCCTCTGGATGGTCTCCTTGTTTAAGTTGTTAAATGCTGCCATAATCCTTGCCTTCAGTATATCTTTGGTGTTACAAGGAGATGCGTTGGTCTTCCACTCAACTGCTTTCCACACATAATAATTTTCTGACAGCCATGAGTGGGTTCTTCTACTTGTGTGGTATGGTGCAGAGTCCTGTTGCCAGATATAAGCTCTTCCAGCAGCCACCCTCTTGACCCAGAGAAGCACTACCTCCTCAAGACCCTGTGGGAAGATTAATGGAGGCATAACATCACCATCACTAATGATCACTCCAAAGACCTTTGTAATCATGAGACCAATCCAACTCTTTCTGAATCCTCTCCACTGTCCTCAGATTGACACCCAAACACTCTGAAATGTTCATACTAGACCTTCTGGAATGAATGCCAAGCAGTACAGCTCTGTATATATATATATATATATATATATATATATATATATATAGATAATATTAGTGGAAAATATACATACATATACAAAATATATATAAAAAAATACCCATACATGTATATTTTCAGAAAAAAATTTTCAAAGAGGAAGAATCCAGGTAGAACTCAATGTCTAGGACAGAGTAAGGATATAATAAAAAGGCTTAAACACTAATATTCCATGGTCATAATTTATTCCATTGGAATCGTAAATACGATCCAATTGAATTTGTAGGTCTGATGATTTAGATTGTATTTACGATTCCAATGGAATAAATTATGACCATGGAATATTAGTGTTTAAGCCTTTTTTTATATATATATATATATATATATATATATATATATATATATATATATATAGCGCTATACAAAAGGAAGTGAATGTTTAACTTTTAATTAATGATTTTATTCTAGCTAGTTAAAAATCTTTGAAAGCGGTTGTAAGTGATTTAATAAAGGTTTTTCTTAGTGAATATATAGTTTAATTAAGATTTGCTGATCATCTGAAAAAAGAGGCAGTTTTTAAAATATTTTCTTATGGGGTTCACTTACTTTTGCACAGCACTGGGCACACACACACACACACATAAATATGTGGAGCTATATATATATATATATATATATATATATATATATATATATATATATATATATATATATGGATATATATATGGAGCTATGTAGTGGATAGCAGCTCGGATTGAAGAATTGAGAGCCAATATCGAATTCCAGTCGAATCCACTACATTCACTTACTTGCTAATAGCCTTGGGAAAGGTATTAATCCTCTTTTTCTCCCTCCAGCTATGGGTAAATATCAGAACGGACTGGGTTCTATAGTCTTGGTCTAGGAGAATGATAACTCTAAATTCAAAACCTGCTGTGGGTCGTTTGGAGACCTTGTGGCACGTAGTGTACCAGGTCTCTGTATTTGGCCCTTCAAAAAGTGTGGTTCGTTCTGCACAAACCTTCACCACTATAATCAAATCATATGTTCTACTGTCTGGGCTGTTGGTACTAGGAACTGAGCTGCTTGACCCTCATACTTTGAATATAATGGTAGATCCCACTATATATATATATATATATATATATATATATATACATTGTGTGTATTTAGGCAGTATTTTTTCATTCATACATGTTTCATTAAATAATATAAACAAGTGTTGTCTATTTATTTTATGTAAATTCTTTTCATAATGTCTGATAAACTTAATGACATCATTCAACGAAGAAAGAAAATCACAATATTGATCCATATTTTTTAATCTAATCTAAGCTTTTGGCTTACATAAGCTATGTTGGTTTTTTGCAAATCACTAACTGGGGGAGAAGAATCATTATGAATAATTAAGTTGGATATACTAGATTTAGTGTAGAATATGATTTTGATATATAACAAGTTTAGTTTATTTCTTTCTAATATGTTTGGAAAATATCTGATTTTAGAATCAACTTTTATCCCAGAATTAATGTATCTAAAGATGACAATTACTGTCCAATATATTAAGCAATACACATACAAGAATGTGATGATAGTCTGTTTCTGTTTACATGGATTATTTCTAAGCAACAATAAACACATGCATATAAGACGCTGGAAGTGAAAATCACACCACAATCGCACACATGACCACGTAAGAGTGAAAACGAGAAGTATTAAGTATGGGAAGCTGTTGGTATAAACCAATGGCTTCTGTTACCAATTATAGACATTTAAGAATATTTGTAGAGATTTCATAGTTTATTTTGTTTAGGTTAGGTTTCAACTGTTTTATGTATATAGCTTCAAGAATTTTTAGTTTTTGTTTCTTGTTTTCATGTTTAAGTATAATTGTGTTTTCGACAAGGATTTTATGGAATTGTGTATGCGGCTGGGCATGTTTTAATTGCCTAAAAATGTTAGAGTTTTCATTCAAATGTAGTGTCAAGCATCATGAAAGTGAGTCTGTGGTGTGACCAACATAAATATTATTTAATTCGTTGGAGATACACTCTCCCAAAGGGCACTTGAATTTTTAAACTATGTTGGTTTTTTGCAAATCGCTAACCCGGGGAGAAGAATCATTGCGAAGAATTAAGTTGGATATACTAGATTTAGTGTAGAATATGATTAACTTAAGATTTTTGCTAGGATATGTTGTTGATATATTAGTATTTACTAAATTTTTTAGTATATTTTACTATATTTTAGTATATTATACTTAAATATTCTTCTCTTTATTCTTGCTCTCACTCTCTGTAACCCCATTCGTGCTAGTGGCATTCTTGCCTTGCTTAGGGTGAAGTGCTTAAAAACAAGGGAATATGGGGTGAATGGGGATGATTTTTGTCTGTGTACGTAACATGGCGGGTCTTAGCAGTGCACTTCTGAACTGTAGAAATAATGAATGTAGCTTGGCAGAACATTTGCCATAGAAATAGCAATAGAGTAGCAAGTTGCAATGTTTCGTCTATGAAAAAAGGGTTTTAGGGAAAAAAATAATTTTAAACCAGATATGTCTTCCATTTTTAGTCTGATCTAGCAAGTTTATTCGGAGAAGTCAGGTACTTTCTGGAATGGTACAAAGAATTGACCATTTTTCCAGCATCTTTAGCAATGAGTTGTATATATGAGTTTAATTTCTGAAGTCTCAATAAATGTTCAAAACAAAGTGCCTCATTGAAATTCAGGGTCTGCTCTGTGATGCTAAAAATTCTTGGTCTCAGTAAGAAACCTTTCGTCCCCAAATTCTGATTCTTGGTCATTTGGCAAAATTTTGGAAAGTGTGTCTGAATGAGAATCTCTTTTCATGTCTGCATTTTTCAACTGAATTAATTCTCTTTCTTTTTTATCTTCTGAAATATCTCTTGTTTTCATTTGCTTCCTCTTCTTTTTATATTCTTTCCCCCTCTCTCCCTCTCTCTCTTCTTCCTATCTTTTTCCTCTCTTTTTTTTTTACTTTCTCCTTCTTTCTTATTAGTCACTCATGTTTTTTCTTCTTTATTATGTCCTTTCTTACCCTCATTTCTTTTTTCACTCATCTTCTTTCATTTCTTTTTCTCTTTTACTTTCTCTCAGTTTTTGATATATAACAAGTTTAGTTGTTTTCTTTCTAATATGTTTGGGAAATATCTGATTTTAGAATCAACTTTTATTCCAGAATTAATGTATTTAAACAATGTTTAAATCAATCAAAATAGGAACTCTGAAGTTCTATACACTTCTGCCATTGACTTACAAGGTTATTTATGCCTTTATAAAACTCTAATGGTTTGATTGCAGATGCATGATTGACTGGATGATTCAGTTTTTACTGCTTATCAACCCTTTATATAAAACCAGAAAATATTTTTAAACTGTAAGAAACTTTTTATAGACAATAAGGTTTTAATAATACAAGTCTTACTACTTTTTGTGATGTACCATGGCCGTTAATAATTAAATATAACTCAAGACTTCGATGTTAAGATAAAACAGTATTTAATTACAACTGCAAATAAATACTTAACAAGAATAAAGAAGTCAATCAAAGATTATTAACCATTTCAGTGAATACCTTGTTAGTAGTGTGGCTCGGCTTAACATCTGTTAAATCCTAAATCAAAACCCAAATCATCGATGCACACTAATTCGACTGGATAGTTCCACATAATAGGCACTCAATAATCACTGCAGTCAGTAGCCTGATACCACTAATTATACATTATTTTCAATGTTAATTTTTATACTATTATAATACATGGTAAGTGTTAAACTAAACAAAAGCACCTTGTCAGTCTTATTCAATGAAACACACACACACACACACACACACACACACACACACACACACACACACACACACACACACACATATATATATATATATTCTTTATCTTAGCCATACAATTGGTAAATTACATTAATTCGTTTTGTCATATTTGTCCATGTAATTCCAGTGCCTTTCTTCACAATGACAGGAATTATGATGTGTTTCATTTTTGAGGTGAGGAATTTTTTAATATACTTTAATTTATTCAAATTATTGATCTTGTTTATTGTAGGTGTTTTGACAAAGTACCCTTTGGCCATCTTCAGGTACCCATTGCATTTTGGCTGATAGGAGTTATCTATTGATTATTGTTATTTTGCTCATCTGATGTACAGTGGTGACATACCGGAAGACCTTGTAAGATCCATCTTCATAGTGCTACCTAAGAAGCTAGGTGCAAATAAATTAGAGCTTCATTGGGTGATCAGATTACTAAACAATATGACTAAGCTTGTCATCTCCACTCTGATGAATAGAATGTGTCACGGA
>CAHIKZ030002556.1:722500-735000 GCA_903632075.3 Acanthosepion pharaonis
TTTTATGCCCCCCAGCTTACCACACGCACAGAAAGCATCGAGTCACCCTCACATAACAACCAAACAAATAAGAGGTTAAAGTCAGAACCAAATGGTCAATATGCAGCATCCTGTACATTGCCCATAACAATAATGCCAATAATGGTACCACTATCAGCATTCAGCTACAAGACATATTCAAATGCCTGGTTTCTTTATCAATATCATTTATAACCTGAGGTATGATTGTTGGACACTGATGCTGTTGCCTCTACTTTTTCATAATGAACTATTGTCGCTAACGCTTCAGCAGACCTTCTCCTTTTGTCTGCATAGATGTCCAAGTTTGGTCCACCCTCCAGGCAGCCAATTCCTGTATTTTGAATTACTCTGGGAAATATAAAAGCAAATATGTCGATCAGGCAGCGATTTGTGATGTTTTTCCTTATTTTATTTTTTCATTGTTGTTTATTTTCATTCTTTTTTCATTCATTTGTTCATTCTTTTACTTTTTTTATTTTCCTTCTTTTGTTATTTTCTTTTTAACCCCTTCCTTTCCCCCTTCCTTTCCCTTTCTTTTTTCTTATTACTTTCTTTTCTCTCCAAAATGTTCCATTCTACTTTCTTTCAATGTTGTAGCTTCCATTTGGTGACGGTGGATTCATTTTTTTTTTTTTTTTTAAATTTTTTCCTATTTTAAAGAGCTTTTCATTCTGTCAAATTCTATGTGTTTTCTTTTTTCCTTCCTTTCATTCCTCTCCATTTTACCACTTTTTTCATTTCTTAATTCTTCTTCATTCTCTTCCTCTTCTTTGCTATTTCTCTATCCTTACACTGCTTTTTCCTTTTCTAAATTATTCTAATCTTTTTATTTTATTTTAAGGATTCTCTTCTTTCTGTCTCTTATTTTTCGGCACTGACCATCCACCATATTTTTTTATCTTCTTTCATCCAACCAGCTCCTGTTATTTCTTTTCTTAAATCTTCTATTTTTCCCTACATTCCTCCTCTTCCTCCCCCTCCTACTCTTTCTTTCTTTGCTCTCTTTCATCTGACCACCTCCTCCTCCTTTCTGTCCTTAACACCTCTTCCTTTCATTTCCCCTACATTCCTCCTCCTCCTTTTTCTTTCCTTACTCCCTTTCACCTGACAACCTCCTTCTTCTTTTTGCCCTTAACTTCTCTTCCTCCCTTTCATTTTCCCCTACATTCCTCTTCCTCCTCCTCTTCTTTCTTTCCTTGCTCCCTTTCAACTGACAACCTCCTCCATCTTTCTGCCCTTAACTCCACTTCCTCCCTTTCATTTTTCTCTACCTTCCTCTTCCTTCCTCTCTTTTTCTGCTGACAATCCTCCTCCTTTTTTTTGACATACCACCCTTCTCATAATTCTCCTCCTCCTCCACTCATTTGCATCCTTACCTCTCCCAATAAGCATCTTCCTCTTCCTCTTTTCTCTGTCTTCCACACCTTTTTTTCTCACCAAACTACAACAGAGTGGACACCTACCCACATCCTTAGTTACAACCCCATCAAAACCTGATCCAACCCACACCCCAAATTGATGCTCATTCTTAGTTCAGGGGTCAGAAATCATTTCAGACAGAGGCAAGGTAGGGCTCCAGCAATAGAGAAGGGGTTGCTAGGAGGGAGGGTATAAGTGGGTGGTGTGGATTTACAAGATTTAGAATCAAGTAAAGTTATGGCCAGGGTTAGGCCCAAGAATGGAGAAGTAATAAAAAGAATTGATGACAAATGGTTGTCCATTTGAGTGCATGTGGTTGCAGAATAAAAGGGCTGTTTTTAGCAGCACCTTCAACTAAATGAACCTACAAAAGTAGTTTTTACATTCACACACACACACACATATATATATATATATATATATATATATATATATATATATATATATATATGAAGTTTGTGTGTAAAAGGATCCAGAGTTTGTTTGTATGCTTGATTTTTAAAGAAAAAAAGGTTTTCTGGTAAAGCATTGTCTTGCTTTCAAAAAATGAATAAAAATAATTTTTTTTCAAATAAAAGAGAAAGTGCTGGGACCTTTTCAGGCATACAATATAACAAAATTTTATGCTTCAAACAATCGTATCAACACAACACAACTAACATAAATAAATTTTTCTTAACTTAAAACCTAAGCATATATATCCACACTTGAACACACACACATACACACACATACACACAATTATATGTGTGTGCATGGGTGTGTGCAAAATTTCATATATAACTAAAATCTGTAAAAGGATAATATAAATAAAGATAAAAGGAAAATTTATCTTAACCAATGTGTTTTGTGCTCTGATGTACTTTATCAACCCCTTACATTTGCCTTGATAATGACTACCAGAGACCGAAATATATCAGATAAGTTTTCCTTTTGTCTTCATATATATATATACTAGCTTAAAAGATGCCTTTATCAAGGCTTATAGATTTGAGAACATTCAAATTAAAAGCCTTGATAAACCAATGATATTTGAGGTAAGGGTCCATGTTGAAACAATAGAACAAAGATAACAGTTGCTTGAAAGAGACTATTTTTGATGTTGTCTGGAAGTTCAGACCTCTACACAAGACATAACTTATTGACAACACCCCAGGTTTTTACCAATGCTTTTATTTACATCACTTTCGCAACTAGAGATTTTACTACCTGAATAATTAAATTCTTCTACACAGTTTGAAGGTTTTCCAGATAGTGTGTTGATTAAAACCAGTAAAAAATAACCTAAACAGCCTTGACAGATTGTGATTTTCATATAGATGTCATGTATGGTGTCAAAGTCATTTAGTAATATTTAAACTGTTAGCTGTATACAACTGCTTCCTTTGACCATGGCTTTGAGCAATTGAAGCCTGTATGTCTTGGCAAAGACCACCCTTCTTTGGACCTAATGGGCTGGTGCTATAGAATCTCAAAAAAAGAACTCTATCACATCAAGGAAACCACATCACTTGAGGACTTTCAATAGCAGCTACAAATAAAATATCTAAACTGTCAGCTGTAGTATACAACTGCTTTCTCTGATCCATCATTAAAAAAGCTTTGAGTGAATAAAGCTCATAAATTTCAGGATGAACCATCCTTCTTTGAACCTTGTGAACTGGCACTGTAGAATAATGAACAAAAAACTGTGTCAAATAACAGAAATGACATCACTGTAGGACTTTCAACAGCAGCAAAAACTAAAATGAATAGCACATGTAACTTGAAGAGAGAATAATGAAATAATCAAGATGTTGATGTTCCACACAACTTCAAACAAAAGGTTAGGAAGGAAACCCCCATCAATACTGGGAAGAGTAATAACAGTGGATTGGAGAAACGTATTTTCATGAAAAATTGTTTTAATAGAAAGATTTTCTAAATTTTAACCAATTCAAGAATTGGCTCAATGACTGCCAAATGTTTTTTTATAAGGGAGTAGTTCATATTACCATTACCGTTAAAGATGAGGCTAGCAGACACTACACTTTAATCTTAGTCCCATGGTCAGGGAGTGAATAAAATTGTAGCGAGTAGTGGGACTGGTTGTTTGGTCAATGAATGCCAAATGTTTCCTTATAAGGAAACAGCTAATAATACTAATAGGTGCACTATGGAAGAAACAGTTATTCTCCCATTTTCATTTTCCCCCATTATGGGCATTATTATATCCATGATATAATAACATTGTATTACACAGATGGGACAGAATAGCTGAAAGAAAAAGGAATGACAAACATGCTTTTACCCTGAGAGAGTTTTATGATGCTAATTCATACATATATTTACATATACATATATACATTTGTTCCACATAGAGAAGTTATAACATGTATGCAACATCAAGCAGTGTGTAAAAAAGGGAGCTTTATTTGTAATGTTTCCTGAAGGGAAAACTGAAGTTACAGCAGTTTCTCTATGAAACTGGTAATGCTGTATGTTTTTTCCTGTAAGAACTACTGTTGTGGCCTAGGGACATCCTTCTTTGTGGGCATTGCATCACAACTGCCCTTCATCATTTTACCCTCTGATGTCATTCACTGGCTGTCATGTGACCTTCAATGAAAGGGAGATAATCGCCTTCTGTATGCCTATAATATCATTACCATTAGAGATTAGGAGAACAGATACTACACTTTGATAGTGAAAAAGAAATGTGCAAAGCAAACATAGTATATCAAAGGAACAACTTCAAAATAAATCTTCTAAGATTCAGAGCTATAATTATACCATAAGAAGTTTTTGCCCCCAACAGACGAAAAAATTTATCTCATCTTAAAATGATCATATTATCTACTAATTCACATTTTCCCAGTCGTTCTGATGCAAGATCCAAGAACATGTTATGTCCATGACTTGAGGCAATAACAATAATATAATATAAAGGTTTGTATCGTGCTTTTTCAGGCCACCTTAAGTGAGTTACAAATTAGAAATATAAACATCAAGTAGGTATGGATATTTAAATTTCTGAGAAGCACTTTAACAGAGGATGGAAAACGTGACATCGAGATCTGAAAACATATTGGACTAATGAAAGTAGTATTACAAAAGTTAAACATGGTACCAAGAAATTGAAAACTTTTTTAGAAATAAAGAAAAGAGTGCTGGATTGCGATGTAATATCCATCCTATTATATGGCAGGGCATGCTGTGCAATCTCCCCACAGATGAGGAAAAATCTAGAGGCACCTGTGGTTCTACAGAAGGATACTGAGAATACCATGAATGAAGTGCATAAGCAACAAGGAAGTCTTAAAGAAAATGGCAACAGAAAGAACACTTATACTCAGAATCAGGAAAAGAGAACTGAAATTACTTAGACACGTAATGAGGAAACATAATCCTCACAAGGCAAAAGAGAAAAAGAGATAGTGAAAGGTAGTGATCACCTAACCTGATGAACTTGTGTGAATGGAGGGTAAAAGAGGTGATGGGAACCTTAGAAAAAAGATAAAAACTGCCAAGCACAACATGAGATAAGAAGTTGTGGAGAACCATGAAACTTAGTCTTCTCTTCATTTGTGTAGAATTGGTCTAGTATTCACTGCTATATAGATGGATTGATATTACATAACAGTTCAATAAATTATTCTTTGTTTCTAATTAAATTTTTCTATTTCTTAATACTGTGCTTAACTTTTGGAAGTCATCTTTCACTATCAAAATGTGCCTTCGGATTTCAGTGTCACACTTTCTACCCTCTGTTAAAACACTTTCTAGATATTTAAATTTCCACAATTGTTTGATTTTAGTATAACCAATTTGTAATTTGCATGTTGGACTGTTCCTTTTACTAATGGACATAAATTCTATCTTCTTACAATTGATATATAGTCCATTTTTCTTGCTTTCCTTCACTACTTTCAATAGGATTTCTTCTAGTTTCCTTTCTACATCTAGTATCAACATTGTATTATCTGCATATCTAATGTTGTTAAAATTGTGGCTGCCAATAATGAATCCTTGTAGGATTTCTAATTCTCTCAGAATCACCTCGCTGTATAAGTTGAATAAGTGTGGTGAGAAGATACATCCTTGTCTTCCACTACTTTTTATTTTAGTATATTTACTGAACTAATTTTCTATCTGGATGCAGGTGGTTTGCTGTCAGTATAGATTCTGGATTATTCTAATATCCTTCCCAAATATGTCATGGTTGCCTAACTGTTTGAATAGTTCTTTGTGACATACTTTATCAAATACTTGTTTAATAATGTCTGTTTTAATTTATAAAATATAGGTATAAAACTCAGGTTATTTTGTCTTTATATATTTTTAGTGCTGTTGACCTGACAATTGACAGAACAGAAAATCAGAAAACAGTGAATCTAGTTTGACTTCTGGCAGGAGACTAGATGTGGTCATTTGACATTAATGCTGTTTATAAAGGCATGAATTCATTTTATCTTGATTGGTCACTAGTCTAGCAGAATGAAAACTCTGAATTTTTAATCAGTATTAGAATCCACTCCTTTGACTAGCTATGGGTAAAAAAACCCAAAAAAACTGTAGGCAGTGGAGCTTTGCAAAGCCACCTTGTAAAAACCTACATGCTAAGTATGATTGACATTCACACTGAAGGACTAATTACATCCGGGATCTAGGAATTTCAATGGGTCTAGTACGATTGTGTAGTGTCAGTATTTCAAATGAAGAGGATCTGTTTACCTGCCTAGAAAATTAACATTTAAAACCATGGCTTTTAATTGTACTTGAACCCTCACACTGCTCTATTGCTACTTCCACTGAAAGTGATCAAACAAACCTTGTGTTGCCATGTGAATCCTTTACAGCAAGGACCTACCATGCCACTTACATTGTAGCAAACCACACTCATTCCTTCCACATTCCATTGGGGAGAATTAAATTACATTTGAACAGCTTTTTCCCACAAGCCACTGCTCTGTGGAACTGACTCCAGAAGGAGGTTTACCCAATCACTACAATCTTAACTTGTTCAAGGTTAAGGTTATCTTCCACTCATATATGCACAAATTGCCTCCTAACATAACCCTCTATCTTGCGTGGCCTCTAGACCTTGTAAAGAGTCAACTTTACTCTTAATAAAATCAAAAAACATCAAACATGAGAGCCAGTGGTAAATACAATGAATATTATTATTGATAAAAGTTAATTAATTAATTGATAATATTATTATTGATATTGATCATTGATAAAGGGATTATTCAATCAGAGGACACATTTTGTCAGATGATTGATTTTTTTACATCTTATCAACACTTATTGTATTGTAAAAATAATTCTGTTTTTGTGAGTGAATATTGCTTTAATAATTTTTGTGGGGTGGAATATGCAATACACATATGAAATTGAAATGCCAGACTAACAAACAAAATTTTCTTGACACACTGACAACATCCTGGAAAAAGTTCTTGATAATGACTGAGACAGTTAACAGTTATATATATATATATATATATATATATATATATATATATATATATTATATGTAAGCTGAAAGCTTAGATAGGATTAAAAAATATGTATCAATATGGTGATTTTCTTTTGTCTTTCAATGATAATGTTATTAACCTTATCAGACAATATGAAAGGAATTTGCATAAAATAAATAGACAAAAACTTGTCTATACTATTTAATGAAACATGCATCAATGTATATATATATATATATATATATATATATATATATATATATAATAAAGGGTAAAAAACATTCTTCAAGTGGCAGGCAATAAGTATTTGTAAAACCATAAGCTATTTTTTTCCGGCCTCTTACAGATTTATGTTATATATATATATATATATATATATATATATATATATATATATATATATATAGGATAAAATAGGTAAATTGTTGCCATTTTATATTTTCAATTTCACACATGCATGTTGTTTGTTTTTCATTATGTCAGTTGCACAGTATTTTAGGGCCAGTTGGGCATTATCTGTGAGAAAAAGAGCACTCTGCCAGAAATTTGAAAACAGCATGTACTGTACTGCTTGGTTTTCATGCTATAAACTCCAATACAAACACTTCAGAGTGTTTGGTTGTCAATCTGAGGACAATGTACAAGATTCAGGTGTTGGATGAGTCTAATGGTGATTATGAAGGTACAGCAGTTTGGAAAACTCATTGTGATCTTTCTGATAAGAAAAGAACTCCCAAATTTGTTGGTGATGGCCTCATACTCAATATGGAGGCCTACATCAAGTGACTTGAGGATGTAGTGCTGCCCTGGGTTAAGAGGATGGCTGCTAGAAGACCCTATGTCTGGCAACAGGCCGCTGCACCATGCCACACAAGCAGGAGTATCCAGTCCTGGCTGTCAGACAATTTCTGTGACTAAATCACCCCTTACATCTGCCATCTATCTCCCCAGAATTGATAATTATGTGTGGAGAAAAGTTGATCAAGAGACCAAAAAAACTCCTTGTAACACCAAAGATGGACTGAAGGCATGGATTCATCAACTTATACAAGGAGACTGTCCAGAAGGGTTACAGGAGATTCCAAGGTTGTTTGGAGGCCATGTCTGAAGCTGTCATAGTGGAACACACCTATTCTATTGTTAATAGACTCTCCCACCTATAATAAGTAGGAGTAGTAGCAGTCGCCGAGGGAGTTGGTCAGTCAGTCAATGTTGGACGACTGTTAGTCGGATACTAAAAGTATCAGCGACCACCACTAGATTTCTCTGTCATTACCTATTATATCAAGTTCCTAACGGTTTGTACGTCGAACCTATTTTAGGACCGACTTAGTACAAATACAAGCCTCCACTGTGAAACCACTTTACAACAGAAGCCAATGTCGATTTTATTGAATAGATTTACTCTTTAGTATTTGAAGATATTTTTTGTAACTTTGGTAAATATATTTGTTAAAATAAGACATCAGTGTTATTTTCATTTTTACGTAATTTCGACGACAATTTATCCATCGCACTCTGTATCCGAGCTGACTTTATTTAGTTTGTTTCTTTTTATTCATGTTTCCATCACTTTGTCATAGTTTTTTCCATATATATATATATATATATATATATATATATATATATATATTTATAACTAGTCAAAGAACTTGAAATAATAAAACAAAAAATATTAATATACAACCCAGTGTGTCTGAAAATTTTAATTTTTTAATATTTTTTATTGTTCAGAATATATATATATATATATATATATTACTCTTTATCTGCCATCTCCCCTTAGGACATAGGTAATAATGGCTCTCCACAACTTCCTGTCCCGTGTAGCTCTTAATAAACTTTGTCTTTCTTTTATTTCTCTTAAACCCTGTCCTGCCATCCATTCAGTCATGCTCACTAAATATGTTATTGCATTGTTTTACTCTGTCCCTCTTGAAACCTTTCTGTTTTGTATCAGATTTTCCCAGCCTTCCTTCCTCAATATATGTTCCAGAAATCTCAGTCTCTTTCTTATGTTAAATTTCAATTTCCTTTTTGGTACAATTTTTTCTAAACCGTTGTCATTGCTCACATGTTTGGTCCATGGTATCCTCAGCATCCTTCTGTAGAACAACATTTTTGTTGTTTCAAGTGTCCTCTTCATTTTTGAAGAGATCGTCCAGGACTCTGCCATACAGGAGGACAGATATCAAGGACTATTTCAGTACAATTTTTCTTATTTCTAGTAAAACCTTTCTATTTTTTCTTCTTGCAGTTTAGTCCTTTCTTCTTGCTTTCTTTCACTACCTTCTTTAGTAGTTTTTGTAGTTTTTTTTCCATCTCTGCTATCAACATTGTGTCATCTGCATACCTTATGTTGTTAAGATTGTGGCCATCAATAATGAATCCTGGTAGGACTTCTAGTTATCTCAGAATCATCTTCCTGTATAGGTTGAATAAGTCTGGTAAGAAGACACATCCTTGTCTTACACCCCTTTCTATTTTTGTATATCTGCTGAACTAATTTTCTGTCCATATAATATGGTACAATATGGTGAGAAGAAATGACTGAATTGGTTATGGCACTGTCCATGGAGGTTTTGATATAGGGTGTGAGCAAAACTCCAAATGTACTTCTTTAATCTGATTTAACACTGTTTATTTTCATGATGGAAGAATCGGTCATCTTTGAATGTTGTTATGAAAAGCAATAAAAAAAAAGATGAAGACAAGTCAAAAATTAAAAGTATTTCACATTAGAATCCAAATAACACTACTACTACAAGAACATTTTAAACAAACAATATAGCATAAATAATTGATGGAGGTTTAGCAATATCACTATAGATTTGGGTCCTGATTAGCAAATTTCTGTGGCTGAATTGATCAAAAGCATTGTCCATGAAAGATGAGATGAAGGATATGAGTTAATATATATATATATATATATATATATATATATATATATATATAATTATAAACCTAAGCCCTGAGTAACAATTACATTTCAGTGGCTGAATAGAAGAAAGCATTGTCCATGAAAGATGAAAGATGAGATAAAGGTTAACTATATATATATATATAATTATAAACTTAGGCCCAGGTAATAAAAAACAAGCAAAAAAAACTTCAATATAATTATTAAAATTAATTGATTTAAATTATCAAGTTCTGTTTCATCTTCAAGTAAAATTTTTGGAATAACTAATCTTGAAATTTACGCATCTTTATAAGTATAGGATCTAGTTTTGTATTGAGCACTGCTTTTAAAAATAAAAACAAAAATACTAAATAACTTCAGATTATTTACCTAACATGTTCTTTCCTATTTTTCTATATATTTGCGCGCACACACACACACACACACCTAGGCCCTTAGTAACAATTACGTTTCTGTGGCTGAATTGGTGAAAGCATTGTCCATGAAAGATGAGATAAACTATACACGCACATATATATATATAATTATAAACCTAGGCCCTGAGTAACAATTCCATTTCTTTGGCTGAAGTGGTGAAAGCATTGTCCATGAAAGATGAAATATAGGGCATAATTTCAAGAATTTAAGGATACTTCTTTATTCTGATTTCACACTATTTATTGGTGGAAGTATGAGTCACCTTTGAAAATTGTGGTAATAAGTAACATAAAGATGAAGAAAATCAAGAATTCACAAAAAAAAAATTATTAATTTTAGCATCGTCAAAGTTTTAACTCCTACAAGTGTGGTTCTTTTATGGAGATAAATACAGCAAATGAGTCAAATTTGTGTACAATATTTAATTTATTCCATGTCAGTGAAAATTTTGGTCTGCCACTGGAAAAAAAAAAAAAAAAAAAAAACTGAGTAAGAATAAGTTTGGCAATTGCAGACACATATGGTAAGCAAGGCTAGAAAATATCTTTTCTGGAAATAAACATGAATGAATTTTGGTAAGCCTATCAGAGTGGACCAATAACAGTCCAGAATGCTTTGCAAAAAGATATCAACTCATGATGGAAGTATTAATCCACTTAAAAATGATAGAAAGCAGAATCAGTGTCAGCGTGAAAGAAGACGCTGCCGAATAATAGACTGAGATGGCCATGTTGAGAAGTTGAAATAGTTATCCATTATCTATCAACAAAGATTCCCAAGCCAGGAAATGGGGAACTGAAAATTATGTGTCCCTACCACCTCTTATTTTATTTTATTTTATTTTTTTTTTTTTTGTAATGGTCTGGAACCGTTCAGATTGATTCTGAAGAAAAGCCGGATAAAGAAGTGTGATAGGAAGAACTATCTGAATGTATGGCGTGGACAATATATTCAATATATCTGTTGATAGAAAAACATTTTCTTGATAAGTTAAGTCTATTTCTAGTTTTAGCCCAAGTACTTATGGCCGGTAATAAAATGGGATTTTGGAATCGATCTGGGTTTCTGCAAGTCTTGGACAAAAGAGTAGGAAGAGGAAGGTAATAACTCCGGTTACTTACTCATTTGACTTGTTAACCATTATGGAAGTGGTGGTGGAATCATATCAGAAAAACTACCATTGTTTCTCTCTTGAAGTCATCTCGGCATGAATACAGTATAATGATGTTCTTCTGTTGCTTTTAGTTAAGGTTCTTTTTCTTATTAGTTCTCAGTCGTCTTTCATCTTCATGCTTGTTTTATAAGACCGTATCCTTTCGGGCTTTACACAATTAGATCCTAATTTTCTATTTCTATAAAACCACTTCTTTCTTTACACTATTTATATTTGGACTATTACCCTCATTTTTGTTGTTATCACAATGTTTCGACCGTTGTAACCTCTGGCCTTCCTCAGGTGTATATCAATCTTGGCAACCTTTAAATGCAATGTCAATCACTATCTACTGTCCTCCTGATTACTCTTTCCTCTCCCTGCTCATTATTAATATTTGAATTCGTAATTTTTCCACAGCTTGTAACCCCTTGTGTCTTAGTGGCTTTATTGCCTTGCATGGGATGATACTGATTTAAAAAACCTACATGGATTTCCAAACTGAACATGTTATTTAATCTATGTGGGGTAGACTGTTCTCCTTTCACTGTTCATGTTTAGTTAGTTTTCTCATTATTTTTATTTAATACTTGGAATTCCCAACTAAACCCTTTATTTAATCTACAGGGCTAGACAATTCTTGTTCCATTGCTATCATCTAGGGATATCATATAGTTCTTATTTTTATTTAATACTGTTTCTCAGGTTTATATAAATCTGGGTAACCTACAGGCAATACTGAAGTGAACATTTTATTTAATCTACAGGGGTAGACTGTTCTTATTCCACTGCTCAGTTTACTCCTGTAGATTAAATAAAGAGTTCAGTTCGGAATTTCCTGTAGGTTACCCAGATTTATATACATCTGAGGAAGGACAGAGGGCACAACAGTCGAAACAGTATGATAACAACAACAAAGATAAGGACAATAGTCCTAATATTAATAGTGTAGATAACTCCTCATCCCAGAAATTCAGACAAAAAAAATATTTTGTCCTTTTCATATTTTATTTTTCATATTTCCAAAATTTCTTCATCTTTTTGTGTCTTTTTCTTTTTCTTTATTTTCTTAGCCTTTCTTCTTTTTCTTTATTTCATTTTCTTTCCT
>CAHIKZ030002556.1:740000-750000 GCA_903632075.3 Acanthosepion pharaonis
CTGCAAAAAAACAGAAAAGGATGGTTTCTCTTGATGCCACTATTATTTTAACTACCCTCACTCCTCGGCAATGTTTATTGGTTTAAAAAGTGATGATTAGAATTGGAATCAAACCTAAGCATATGATTGTGATGAATTCAGACATTTTTTGTTCTTGAGAATTTACAATAAAGATATTAAACATTATTTATTTATTCAATTGTTTATTTACAACAATTCTAAGAACAAATACAATTAAAACTAATGCAATGCAATATTTATCATTTTCCAAATTATAAAGAAATCAATATGAAAACAATTTTTTATTCATAAATTTATAAACATTTACTAAATTATTAAAATATGAGAACCAACTATAAGCAAATCCTTATTATTTATAAAGTTTGAAATGATTGGTAATTAACCAATATTTTGCCAACCATTCCAATAAATAATATAATAAATAAATAGTGTTTATTATTTTTATTGTCAATTCTCAAGAACAAAGAAAATGTATAAATTCACTTTCATCATGTGTTTAGGTTTTAGTCCTAATCATAGCTTTTTAAAATAATAAACATTGGTAAGGAGTGAAGGTAGTTAAAATAATAGTGGTGTCAATGGAAAACTGTCCTTTAGACAGTACATTTTTGTGGTTACGAAGGTCCAAGTTTGCCTATTACATTTTTAGATATTGTATAGTATGGCAACTGTTTTATAATACGATAATATCAAATGAATACAAATACAACAAAAATGAGGTGTAATTTATTTTTTCTTTTTAACCGAGTCCTTCATAAAACATGTTATCTGTCATGTGCTAGGTTCCTTAAAAAGCTGTCATGGAATGAAATTTGTGCTAATAAACGGCAAATATTATAGGATATTAAGAATGAAATCATGATAAAAGGAGGCATAGACATTTCTGTTGAGTGTGTCCCTTGGACCAAAAGTCAAGAAATTCGCTTTAATAATAGGGTTTTCAAAGAACTCGGGAATTCAATGGTTTTCCAAATCTTTGTGAGTGGACAATTGGGGTTTTAAATGATTGTGATTCACTGTCCAAAAAAGGTGACATGATGAAGTAAAGGTCAGACTGTGCATTTGGTTATTGTCCAGGGTAGATTAGAATTAATGCAAGAAAGAAAGAAAGGAAGGAGGAAGAAAGAAAGAAAAAAGAAAGTACATTGGCAAGCAATGAAGGAAAATATAGATGAAAAATAAGGAAGCAATAAAAAAAGAAAAATAGGCAACCGCTGAAAAAGAATGATGAATGAATAAGCAATTAATAAAATAGAGAGAAATAAAGATGAATAAGTAAACAATAAAAGAAAGAAAGGAAAAAATGAAAGAAAAAGAAAGAGAGGAAAAAAGAAATGAAAGAAGGAAGGAACACAGAAAGAAAGAACTGACAAGGAAAAAAGATAAATGAATGAATAAGAAAGAAAGACAGAAAGACAGAAAGATGGATTTATAATTAGTAGAAAAAATATAAGATGAATGAAATAGCAAGCAAAAAGAAAGAAAGAAAGAAAGAAAGAAAGAAAGAAAGAAAGATAGATAGATAGATAGGCTACCAATAAAAAAAACAATGATGAATGAGTAGGTCAGTAATAAAAAAGAGAGAAAGAAAAAAGAGTAAAAGAAAGAAAAAAAGAAGATTTATAGGTAAGGATTAAAAAAAATAAAGGATAAACTAAAGATGAAAGAATAAGCAAGGAATAAAATTAAAAATAATAAAGAAAAGGAAAGAAAGTTGAATCAAAAAGAAAGATAACTATTCAAGTAACAAAATAAAGAAAGAAAAAGAAAGAAAGAAAGAAGTAAAGACAAATAGGCAAGCAATAAAAGAAAGAAAGAAAGAAAGAAAGAAAAAGATAATGACTAGGCAAGTCGTAGAATAAAGCAAGAAACAAAGAAAGAAAGAAAGAAAGAAAAAGAAAGACAAGTAATAAAACAAGATGGTAAGGCAAGTAGTAAAATAAAGAAAGAATAAAGAGAGAATGAAAGAAAGACTAAAAGACAAGCAACAAAAAAAGAAAGAATGAAAGTTGGCAAGGCAAGTAGTAAAATAAAGAGAAACAGAAAGAAAACCAAAGCGACCAACAAAAGAAAAAAAGATGGCTAGGTAAGTAGCAAAATACTGAAAGAAAAAAGAAAGAAGGAAAGTCAACAAAAGAAAGAAAAACAAGCAAAGACAGTATAAAAATAAATGAAAATAAAATCTATAAAAAATGGTAAAAATAAAATGGAAAGAAAGTGGAGAGATTAAATAGAGAGAAGGAATGAAAAATGACAGAAATAATAATAAAAAGTAAAACAAAAATCTAAGATGAAAAAGAAGAAAAGAATGAAAATAAATGAGAAAAATAATTAAACCTAAAGAAAGGGACTTAAAGAAACAGAAAATTTGAAGAAACATTCACTGAATGAAAACGAAACAAAATGGAAGAAAAAAAGATAATATAAGGAAAATGAAAGTAAATGGAAGGAGACAAAGAAAATTAGGATGAAAAGTAAGAAACAAATTAAATAAAGAAATAATGGTCAAAGAAAGAAAGAAAGAAAGAGAGAAAGAGAGAAAGAAAAGAAAATTGAAAGAATAAGGAAGGAAGGAAGGAAGGAAGTAAAAATAAATAAAGAAAGAAGGGAAGTAAAAATGAAAAAGAAATTTAAAATGAAAGAAATAAAAGAAGAAAGTAAAAATGTATAAGTACAAAAGAAAGAAAGAAAGAAAGGAAAAATGAAAGAAAAAAGGAAAAATACAGATCAATGAAACAAAGAAAGAAAAAGAAAGTACGATAGTAAAATGAATGAAACAAAGACAGAAGATATGAGAGACAGAAAGGAAGTAAAATGAAAGAAAAAAGTAAAGGAAAGAAAGCAAGAAAGAAACGAATAAGAAAGTAAAAATGAGGAAAAGAGAGAAAAAAAGGAATAGGAAAGAATACAAAAAAGGAAAATATTGAAAATGAAGGAAAATGAAGGAAAAAATTCCTTTCTTTCTCTTTTTATTTCTTTCTACTGAAAGAGAAAGAAAGAAAGGGAGAAAAGGAATCAGAAAAAAAGAAAATAGATAGGAAAGAAATAAAATAAATAATAAAAGAAAGAATGAATAAAAACAAAGGTGGTGAAAGAAAGACAAAAGATAGCAAAGAAATAAAAAAGAACAAAAAAAGAATAAAGTAGAAAAATAACAGAAAATGAAGGAAGCAAAAAAAAAATAAACCAGAAGAAAAAATATGAGATATTAGAGTTGAAGTCTTTTCAAAAAACCTACAGATCAGAGGCAAAGAATGAAAGAGAAAATTAAAAACAAAAAACTGATAAAAGAGTTGAAAAAAATAAAGAGAAACGAAGAATGAAAGAACACAAGAATAAGTGTTTCAAAGGAAAAGAAACAGAAACCAGAAAAAAAGTGAATTATTTCTATCAAATAATTAGAATTGTTTCTGAATTCGTAAAATATTTTTCATGATGATGGTGAAATAAATCATCGCCCAGCTTCTTTTGTTAATCAAACATGAATGTAAAGGTATCTTCTATGCTTAAAACCATAATCACATAAACATTCCTCTCTTCAAAGGATTGGCTATGTTTTAACACTATTCAGGAATTCTAATATTGATTCTGTTTCAGGTAAGAAAAGCAGACTTCTTCAGATTGTTACTGTTCCTTTAGATTGTTGGGGTACCATTCTGGATAATTTCCTTTTATCAGATCCCTCAAGGCAATGAGATCTATTTGGCAGTGCCCAGCTCTTCTCTCTTTAACATTTGACATATAATACTGAGTTCCATGATAACACTTGATTCCTTCTCCCATGTGTTTTATCTTTAAACAAGTCAGATTAGACCAAAAATGAAGTATTGCTGCCATATGCCCAGCTTGAGCTCACCAATCCAACCCAGCATTGATAGAGTGCAAATGCATTTATGCAACCTTATGGTGGCTGGCATATTTCCCACCCTGCCACACCTTTTTCCACAGATGCAACACTACAAGCCTTGCCACTAGTCTATTGCTCTTTAAATCGTGAATGTTTGGTCAAGTTTTGTTCCTGAGTTCCATAAATTCAGACCTCTTGAGCTAAAACTGGTCATGTTGCATCCACAGAGTTGAACCACCCTAAGTCTCTTTGGATTCCAAATGTAAAGAGGAAGTTCTGCTCGGACAGTTTTTTCAAAGAAAATGCTGCTCTAGAGAACAGATGTAGATGCTTCCCCATATGCTAAAAACTTAACCACTCAAAGCCAATTCTTACCTCTCTTCATTATCCTTGCTTCCTACTCTTACATTCATTTTATAAACTTTTACAGTAATTGGCAATGTTTAAATGCAATTGACAGAAATGGTCAAAAACAGAAATTACAAAGTTTGCAATAAACAATAGCAAGAGAAATAAAAGAAAAGGAGAAGGCAAAAATATTATTGAGAAAGCAAACAATATATGCAAGGGAAAGCAAAAGTAATAGGGCAAAACAATAGCAATAAAGCAAAACAGCAGTAATAAGGCAAAGCAATAGTAACAAGGAAAAACAACACTAATAAAGCAAAGTAAAAGTAATAAGGCAAAGCATTAGTGATATAGACAACAGTAATAAGGCAACAGTAATAAGGCAAAGAAATATTAATAAGGCAAAGCAACATTAATAAGGCAAAACAACAGTAATAAGACAAAGCAATAGTAATAAAGCAAAGTAATAGAAAACATAAAACAACAGTAATAAGACAAAACAACAGTAATAAGACAAAACAACCAGTAATAAGGCAAAGTAATAGTAAATTAGGCAAAGCAATAGTAATAACACAAAACAACAGTAATAAGTCAAAGTAATATTAATAAGGCAAAAGGTTCACAAACTAAGAATGATATTGACACAAAAAAGAGATACAGAGATGCAATCATATTGTTCTGATTTCAAGACAAGAACAAACATAAGTCAGACGAGAGCAAGAAGTTGTCTATCTTATTGACTAGGAAGAAATCTCAGAATGCATCTGTAATGTTTTGTCTATAAATTTGGGGAGTGGTTATTTTTGCTGTCATTCTCTCTATGAATTGGCACAAACTGAAGTTTGTATTGGTGGATGATTAGGGGGAAAAATAATTGAAGGAATTTTTCTTTCTTTTTCTTTCTTTTTTTCTTTCATTTGTAGTTTTACCTTTTTTCTTTGTTTTATACTTTCTTCCCTTCTTTCTTTCATTTTTACTTTCTTCCTTCTTTTTCTTTCAATTTTTCTTTCTTTCTCTCTCTCTCTCCTTTTCTTTCTTTCTTTCATCTTAATTTTACCATTATTTCTGTATTTGTTTTTTCTTTTCACACTAATTTTCTTTTTCTCTTTCTATTTACATTCATTTTCCTTATATTTTATGTCTTTCTTTCATTTTAATTCAGTGTTTCTTTCCTCTTATTCTGTAGACCCCACCCCCCTGTTAGAGTATACGGCCAAAGCCTCACTACAGTAGGTGTTGCTGTTGTGATTTCCATAAGTCATTTTTCACAAGTTGGAATTCCCAGCCCCATACCAAACCAATTTTTATTTCAGAACTGTTCCCTTGACTGCTTGCTGCCCTGCTAATTAACCCATAGCTGCGGGGAGAAAAAATGGGTTCATACTTTTCCCAAGGCTATTTCCGTGAACTCGGCTGTAATTTTTACTCAGTATACTGATTCTACTTTCCATGCTAACAACCACTGTTACCCACTCATCGATGAAAGAGTAGGAGAAAGCAAGAAAAAAAAGAAGAAAATATCAAATAATGCAATGAATGAAAGAAAAAAAAATAGAAAAAATTCAGTATCTGTTTATATATATAAGGACACATGGCACAGTGGCTAAAAGCGTTGGTTAGATCCGGTGAAAGGGCCCAAAGAGTTCAATACCTGGGAATTAACTGATTACTGACATCCATTAAAACATGGCATATGGAACTAGAACAGTCTACCCCAGTGAGCAAAATAAAGGGTTCAGTTCGACATTCCAACCACCTGAAGAAGGCTGGAGCATACAATGGCCAAAACATTATAATAAATATGCCGACAAAGATGGGGACAATAGTCCATTTACTTGAGTATTCAACTATTCAGTTTTAATATCTGTCTATATCTCAGAGATGAGGTATTATGATTACTTGCATTATATACATTATTCAGACTTGAAGAGGGGAATTAATTGATAACTGATTTCCGTTAGACATAACAAATGGAACTAGAACACTCTACTCCAGTGAGCGAAATAAAGGGTTCAGTTCAACATTTCAACCACCTGAAGAAGGCCGGAGCATACAATGGCCAAAATGTCGTAATAAATATGGCAACAAAGATGTGGACAATAGTCCAAATAATGTAAATAGAAAAAATTCAATGAAAGAAAAATGAAAGAATGAATGAACGAATGAAATTTTGGCTGAAATATATGAAAGAAAAATAAAAGGAAAAAGAATAAAATTAAAAAAAAAATAGAGGAAATCTATGAAAGAAGAATAAGAAGAACATAAAGAAAGAACAAAAAGAATGAAATTAAAAAAAAAAAGAGTTAAGTTTGTTTTTTTTAGGTTAATTTGAAACTGTAAACTTTGTGAAAAATGTAAAATTCTGAAGTAGAATTGGATAAAGGATTGTGAAACCTTGCTTTGTTTTTGAAGAGGGTCATTAAATGGGAAAACAAAATGGCTTTCATGGAAAAGTCCGCACCTGGGCTTCTCAACTAGATAATGGTTGGTTGGTGAAGGGAAAAGGCTGCCAAGAATAAAAGGAACGTATGGATTCATGTATAGGCCTGAAGATAGAAAGCAATACATTGAAGTCCATATCTATTAGAAAATGTAGATATATATCAATACATACACACACACACACAGACACAGATACACACACATACACACATATCAGTGTGTGTATGTGTGTGTGTACATGCTCTGAAAATAGTGCTTCCTATTTATTTCCAAAGAAACATCAACAGATACAGGGAGTCAATAAAAACATTGAATGGAGTAAGTTTTCAACTAACAAGACACTATTTTTCCCATTTTTGGCAGCAGTGATCGAAAAACCTTTTATCTGTGCAGTAAACCTTCATCAGCCCAGGCAAGGCTTGCCATGAACAATGCTTAAATGCATTATCCATCAACTAGCTGTGCTCACATCTGCTGTTTCTTTTCCATGAGCAATCAGCAAATGACAATGTCAATGATTTAGTGATATATATTGACTTCAGATACAATTTTGACATACTGCACACTCAGCTACTATTGGTAAGAATGCAGAAGAAATTAGTAGTTACTAAATAGAAGGACAAAGACATGAGTACTTAACTGTTACTTAATTGGTCCTTTTTGTACATAGAAAAAGGTCAAGAAAGATACGAGAAAATATGCCTTTGAACTAAAAATTTCAAATACCTTGGTGCATGGAGCACTTATAACAAATTTAATATAAGGGAAGGAAATTGAACATAAACTAGGCTGCATTAGGAATACCTGTGTTGGGTTACCTCCTCTTAATTTTCAAAACTGCTACTAGGGGACACTTTCCAGCATTATAAATACTCTGCAATAATTATTCACAATCTCTTCTTAATTTTTACATCAACATGTAAATTTCTTGCAGAAGTATGCAATTATAACGTGTTCACTTTTGGGAAACACATGAACAATATATGCATACATACTTTGGACCAAAACAGTTTCTGAATTCATTTGTTACACACATTATTGCGTTATTAACTTGTAACCCTTTGTTGTTAATACATTATCATTTGTTTGTGCATATATATATCGGTTGTTGTTATCTCTTTACATTTCTTTACATGGACACACAAACTGAGTCTGCCATGTTTGTTGTGGGCATTTCAGGAGACACATATATTTATCTCTCAATCTGTACACCAGCCAACAACACTTGTAACCAACATCATAACATTAACTTAATAACAAGAGTAATATTTTTAAATAGTCAAATCAAGACTTTTATATAAATATCGTAACATGGTGCCTAACCTGTTTAAAGATGTCTAAAACCTAAGCTTTATACAACCACTTCAAATTATTTATTAAAAATGGCTTCCAGCAAATGAAGCCTTTAGGTCATAAAGCGGACAATCCTTTTTCAAAGCCTATGGACTGATACTACAGAATCACAAAGAGGACTTTACCAAATAAAAGACTTCAATTGCCCTAAGGAAATGTGCTCCTAAACTCGCTCATGTCCTTTTCAAACTCTACAATAAATACCTCACTGCTTCTTACTTTCCAGCTTCTTAGAAATCTTCTACTGTTCCTGTCTTTAAGAACTCTGGTGAACCATATGTTCCCTTGAATTATTCTCCTATTAGTTTTTTATCTCTTTTTGGAAATGTACTACAGGCTCAATTGAATTCTGAATTGGTTAAGCATCTCAATTGATGCAGACTGAAAAACAATATAGATTTTGTTTTTCTAAGTCATCCACTGATCTATTAATGGTTATTACTGAGTTTATCTATCAAGCCTTACATATGAATGCCTAAGTAAGGTTGTGGCTTTAGATATCTCAATGCATTTGATAGGTTTGGGTATGTTGGCCTTCTTCAAAAGTTTAGTGGCTATGCTTAATCCAATCATTTTTAACAAATCTTGTAATGAAGCTCGTATTGAATGTATATGCTTCTAGGTCCTTTCCAGGCATAACCCCAGGGCTCTGTTCTTGGACTTACATTGTTTCTTAGCTTCATCAATGGCCTTCCCAATGTCATCATTACCCACCTAGGTATTTATGTTGATGACACACCTATTTACTCCTATCTTAATAGTAAACCCATTATATAAATGGTAGCTGCTCTAAAAATGACCTCCAATCATTTGGTAACTGATGCAAGAAATGGCTTGCAAATTTTAATGCCTCCAAAATGAAACTGCTATCTTTTAATCATCATTGAGAAACATTTTTGCATCAGCCAGAAATACATTATTAAAAAAGAGTTTTTTTTAAACTTTTAAGAAATTTAAAAGAACCTAGCGTCTATTGTTCATGTGTAGTCACATCAATCTAAACAAACCTAGTCTGATGAAATCCTAAGGGACAAAATACATTGCACAAAAAAGTTTTTTCACTTTGTGGAATGAGCGGTGTATTCAACTGGATACGAAAATTTGGGTTTACAGAGCTGTTGTACTTGCCATCCTTTTGCACGGCTCAGAGACGTGGACTCCATACAGGTACCATATATGCCAGCTGGATGTTTTCCATAAAAGCTGTCTGCGTGCCATCTGTGGAGTTAACCTCCAAGATAGGACATCTAACGTAGACCTGTTTAACAGGTGTAATATTGGAAGAATCGAGACTTTTATCATACAGTCTCAGTTATGACAGACTGGTCATGGATACCCAAGATCCTAATGTACAGCCAGTTGGATCAGGGCTACAGGAATGTAGGACACCCATAGTTAAGATACAAAGACAAGCTGAAGAGCAACTTGTCTGCTGTCAATATACCTCATAATGCTCTCAAGCGCTTAGCCTTGGAGCGGGTAGAATGGAGATCAACATGTTTTAGTGGACACAGAAGTTTTCAATCTGCTTGTCTGAATCGTCTTCAAGAAGCAAGAGCAAAATCTAAAAGGTCAGCCAATCTAACAGTGATCTCATTCCACAATCCTCACATATGCAGCCTCCTTTGTAAATCACTTAAATGCCACTTAAGGTTATCACACAAAATTTCATAACTGAATCAATTGGTTAAGTTGTCAGATCCTCCTTCTCTTTCATGCTAGATGCAATTGTCTGACTGCAAATGTTGGATTTTTCCATGACTTTTTATATATATAGGTCAGTGGTGCATTGTGGGTAATCTATTCTGGTGGTTATTTTTGTGGGAGTGACTTGTTTGTTTATTTATTGATTTGTTTAGTTAATTTATTTTACTTGTTTTTCATTTTCATTTTATATTATTTATTCTTTTCGTTTTTTGATGTTTTATTAACGTAGTAAAAAAAATGGGGGGAATTTGCTTAGGTCACTTATTTAATAGTTTGTTTTGG
>CAHIKZ030002556.1:752500-765000 GCA_903632075.3 Acanthosepion pharaonis
AAGTGAATAAATAAATAAAAAAACAAATTAATATCAAAACTAAGAAGCTCAAGGAAGAAAAAAAGCAACAAATAATTTAAAAAGGGGAAAGAAAGAAAAATTGGTTAAAATATCTATCTCAGTGTGTATTTATCTATCTATCTATTGGAGTATGTCCATATACTTCCATCTATCTATCTGAGTATGTTCATATACTTCTATCTATCTATCTGAGTATGTTCATATACTTCTATCTATCTATCTGAGTATGTTCATATACTTCTATCTATCTATCTATCTATCTATCTGAGTATGTTCATGTACAACTATCTATCTATCCATCCATCTATCTGTCTATCTGAGTATGTTCATGTACTAATATCTATCTCTCCATCTGAATATGTTCATATACTTCTATCTATCTATCTATCTATCTATCTGAGTATGTTCATATACTTCTATCTATCTATAGTGTATTTGTATCATTGTGGTTATCAACATAGAAAATGGTAATAGTGTGTCATATTCAAATTCCAGCTGAGGCCATTTTGTTGACTTCCACATAAATATCCTTGGAAAGTCATGAAAACCTCTCTATTTTTTTTTGTCCATCTAGCGGGTAATAGATCTTGCTTGGCAAACAGTCTAGAAGAATGATAACTATGAATTAAAAACCAGTTGGGCATGGGGCTGGCAACTTCATTCTGTAAGAAAAACTTCTTGCTATGAAAACCACAGCAACAACCAGTAGGGTGAGGCTGTGGCTTTATACTCTACCCAAAATCCATACAGTTAATATAATAATATAATATATATATATATATATATATATATATATATATATATATATATATATATATATATATATATGGAGGCATTGCAGAGTATGGGATAGTGGCTCTGATACAGGAATTGAGAGACAAGTTTGAATTCCAGTCAAGTTCATTATATTCACTTACATACAAATACTCTTGAGAAAGGTGCAAAACCATCTCTTCTGTCCTTTGTTATAGGTAAATAGCAAGACAGACTAAAAGACCTAAAACCTTGGCTGGCACTTTTTGTGTGGCCAAACTGGTAGTGGCACACTTTGACTCCAAAAAGTTGTTCAATTCTAGTTGAAGTTACAATTTTTTCTTTCGTAAGAGTTCTCAATTTAGTCTGATTGGTATTAAATTTGTCTAATAAAATAAAAAAAATAGGGGTAGCAATTGTACCCACTAAAAATAATATTTTCAGTTATAAGGATATATATATATATATATATATATATATATATATATATATGGTCTAATCCAGAAGTATCGGGAATTTTATAACACACAAAAATAAAACTACAACATATATCAATTCAACATTTAATCATCTTTGAAGTAGTACCCTATTAAATCCATCCACTTTAACTAGCATTATTTCCATTGATGGAAACATTCCTAGAATTGCTTTTTGTGGGATAGTGAGCAGCTACCTCATAATATACTCTTGGATTTCTTTTCAAGTGAGATTTGATTTTTGGAAAGAGGAAAAACTTGCAATATGCAAAACCTGGGTGACTATGGTAGTTGTCAAATGTGGGAAAGTTGTTCTTGGTTAAACACTGTTGTACAAGCTGAATGGATACATGCCTTACTGTGTCTTTCTGACAGACAGTATCCCACAAATCCCACAACACAATATTCTTTTTTACTGTCTGACTAGATGGAACATACTCATGCTAAACAATGCACTTGTAGTTGAAGAAAACTTTGAATAATGTCTTATTACTTTGACTCACTCATTCTTTCTTCAGTCTCAAATAGGTTGGAGTTTTCTATTGCAAAGATTGAGTCTTGGTTTCAGGGTCATGTTTTGACCATTTTCAAGAAGTTTTTACCTTCCTTGATGCAGCTGAAACCCTATTTTCTTTTTGATCAACTGAAAGCAGTTTTAGCATAAACTTGACAGACACGTGTCTAATACCCAAATATTCAGTGAGAATTGACTGAACTGAAAAATAATTAATGTTCATATCCTCAGACAATTCATACAAAGTGATTCGTTAGTTTTACCAAAGAGCTGCATGTACATCTGAGATGGTTACATTATTTCTGCTCATCATTAGACTCCCAAAATGTATGCCACTATCATCATTTTCTTGGCCATCTTTGAAATCAACTATTTGTACACTTGTGCCGGGCTCATATACACCTTTCCATACGCTTTCTGCAAATTTGCATAGGTTTCTGTGCAGGTATCACCAACCCTTTGGCAAAATTTGATGAAGATTCAACACACAACCACACTCTACACACTTTCCTTCTAAGCACTACTATAAACAATGGAAGTTAATGTGCATGCATGACAGAGTTCAATGTCAGTCTGTGCTAAGCAGCTTCACTCTATGTACTTTAGTCCTGATACATTTTGATCAAACCTCTTCATTAATTTAAAAACAAAATGAATTGCTTAAACAGGAAACAAATAAAAAACAGAATACACCTACGTTTTCAAAACCTTTAGAAAATCCCAGAATATTCAAGAAAAATTAACCTAAAAATAAGTCTTGTCTCTGACACTGGAAATGACATTGTTGCATTCTCTTTTGACACTCAGAGCAGAAAGATAGTAAAAATAAATAATTAGAGAATATAAGGAGATAAGAAAATTATGAAAAGAAAAAATAACAATGACACCATATGTATGTACACATACATACATGTACAGGTTTATACACATGTGTATTCACACATACATAAGAAAAAAAGAAGAAAATATCAAGCTAACACTAATAAAAAGGGCATAACTTATTTTTTATTAAATTAATATAAAAATAACAAAAATTAAAAACATCAGCAGACAATAGCTGATACCTACTGATATATGGACTAAATGATTATACAAAGGTTTGTCTACAAAACTCAATCAGCTAAGTGACAAATTTTATATTTGTATTAACACTCTCTCTTTACATATATATATATATATCTATCTATAAAAGGCAGGATGTATGTGTGTGTGTAACGAATGCACGACCACAATTTTCGACAGATTTGCACCAAAATTTACATGCACATGCTCCAAGTTAGCGGGAAGGCCAAGACTGACATTGCATTTCCCAACTCCCATCGATAGTAGAAATAATTGATTTTATCATGCTTCTACGGCAGTTTTCATGTAGTTTGTGGCCATTTTCTACTGGCCAGAGTGAGAGCCTATAGCTGGCTGCCACGAATAGGCAGGAAGATTCTATTGGCCAGCATGAGAGCCAACAGCTGACTGACATGAATGTTAACTAGCATGCTAGCATGCAAAAAAATAGATAGCTGCATTCGCCACCAGTGGGAAAAATTTAAATCTGCATGGCACTTTACTCCAATTGGCTTATTTGCTTGCTTAAACTCAATGTTGATTCTGATTCCGCAGAACTGGGTTGGGTGTGAAAAAGTATTTGTTGTTAACATTCTTTTTTCATTCGGTTTTTCCAGTTATGAGTCCTTTTTTAAAGCTGATCGTTTTGTGTTCATTTTCTTTAGTTCTTTTTTTGTAACAGATTTAATGTTTAGTATAGAGCTTAGAAAAAATTCACAGTGTGAGATAGGCAAGAAGTAAGGCATGTAGCAACATCAGCACGGCAAAGGGCACTCCTTTAAAGGCAAGGAAGAGAAAAAATATTTTAAGTCAAGTGATAGCGATTGCTGTATTAGTTGTACGATTTTTGAATCAAGCACAGGCAACGCTGGGCCATGCTGCTAGTATATATATATAGATAGTATTATTGGTAAATATACACATACATATGCAATCATATATCTGAAATATATAAATATATATACATACATACATACATACATACATACATACATACACATACATATATATTTGTATAAAAAATAATTCCAAGAAGATAGAATCCAGGTAAGCCTTTTTATTATATTTTTTATATATATATATATATATATATATATATATATGTATATTTTTTTATAATATTTTTATTAAAAATATTTAAAATTATACTTTTTTGCTGGAAGTAAGGTGTTGAGTCATTAATATGACACTTCCCTGAGATATGTATGAATTCCACACATCCCCCGACACCTAACCTATATTTTTAACTTTTCAAATTTAGCACTGACCCTCCCTCTGATTAGTTAAAAGAGACAAACCCATAAGATCTAAAAATTTGGCTTCTCCCACTTCATATTAACTCTTTCATAAGCGAACATATTGTTCCTTATTTTCAAATGTGAATCATTTTCACCGAAGTTACCGAATATTGCCTGATGATGAGATAAAATCATTAAGTCTCAAAACATAGAAATTTCTGTGTTGCCATGTAAAATATTTTTAACAAAAACATCATTAAAATATATTAAGCTCTACATTGTATTCAGCACTTCTTTTAAAAAAGTAAATGTCAGAGAATTTGTTTGATCTTTCTCTTCATTTGGACATATATATATATATATATATACAAAAGATTAACAGCACTTAGCCTGACAACATTTCAAAACTCTGAACATCTAACCACACTAACGTTTTTAGGATGGGATTATTAGTTTGTTAGTTTGGGAAAGCATGCCATATGCACACATACACAAACACACACACACACACACATATATATATATATATATCACTCATCATAATATATATATATATATATATATATATATATATATATATATATATATATATATATATCACTCCAAAAAATAAAGAAGAGAAAAGCATCAAAGTGCCATTATCTTTATTAATTTTATTTTGTTCAGCAAAGTTTTTGCAAATATTAGTCAGAATCGATTTTGTCAATCAAATTTGCTTGTTATCAACAAGTTATTCTTTGCTTTTCATTCTCCATTAAAAGCAAAAAAGATTTCTCAATAATCTTGATTGCAAAGACAAACAAAACTGAAAATGCAGACAAAGAAAGGCACCTGGAAATCAAATGAGAACAATCTCTTGATGACTTCAATTATGGAAAAACATCATTCGTAAAGTAAATCCTTAAAGAATCATGGCATTTCAATGAGAATTCTAAAGAGATAAATCATTAAAATAAGCATAAATACATAAAAAAATTATCTTCTGTCTATATTTCTGAGATGAGGTATTGTAATTATTTACAATGTTTGGACTGTTGTCCTCATCTTTATTGTCATATTCATGATGTTTTGGCCAAATTTATGCTTTGCTCTTCTTCAGGATCAGGATAATGTAAATAATTACAATATCTCATTTCAGTAATATAAAATTACTGAAATGAGATATTGTAATTATTTACATTATTCAGACTGTTGTCCACATCTTTATATTCATGACATTTTGCTCCGGCCTTCTTCAGGTAGTATATGCCAAAATTTTGAACCGAACCCTTGAATGATGTAAATAGTTACAATACCTCATGGGTGTGAAGTATTGTAACTATTTACATATTTGTTGCATCAGACATTGTGATATATATTGAAATTTTGAACCAAACCAATGGTTCCATGGATGTCTCAGTTTCAGTTAATTCCCTTTAGTAATTCAACTCTCCAACTCTGCTATGGCCAGGTATTGAACTCACAACCCTTTGGGTCAAGTCACTTTTGGATTACTTCAACCTGGGTCATGTGTCCTTGGGGATATCCGTGAGTGAATTTTGAGGACTAATAAATCTAATATCTTAGTAACAATGTAAATAGGGTAAATACAAAATTATCTATATAAATAAATGTAAAAATGTAATGAATGAAAAGAAAAAAATTGAATACTAAGTTTGTGAAAAGAATAAATTTATATGATCACTAATTAAAATATTTTTTTTTTTTTTTTTTGGTAAATATATAAGTGTTTAGGTCAAAATTCACAAATAACCATAAAAAGATCAATCTTTTTCAAAAATGATTCTCTTAATATTTGTATGCTGTTTGTGCACTGTCCAAATTTCTCAAATGTTGGGAAAGCAATCAGAAGATATGAGCCATGTAGATAAAAAAATATTTCAGGAATTATATAATTAGTTCTAAATACTACTTCTGAAAATATATTGTAACTAAAAATCAAGAAAATTTATTTCTTATTCTCAGTACTGTGTATATTGCTCCAAATTTTCAATATTTATTAGAGAACAGTGGTTGGTTGGTTAGTATTAGAGATAGAACATTTATAAATATAAGGTATGGATATAGGAATCATCACTGAATGGTGACTGCCAGTTTCATGCCTCAAAGTGATCTTCAGTCTGCATGTCACAAATCCTTTAACAGGCTGTAAAGCTGTGTAGTGTTGATACTTAAGCCCACAATATATCTCTCTCTCTCTGTATATATATATATATATATATATATATATAAATTAATATAAGTAATAGGTTTGTCACTTAGCTGATCAGTATCCCAACTCCAGAGTTTCATAAACAAACCCTCTGGGAATCACTCCCTCCACTCATCATGAGGTATCAGCAAATGGCAGCTTATACTTCTTGATTTTTCTTTTTTAAATGCACTTTTCATTGATGTAATTTTTTTTGACATACTTCGACACTTAAACATTTGTGCAAATAAATATTCAAAATCATTCCATTTAACTTGAAAGTAAAATAAACAATTTAATCTCTCTTGACAATGAAATCATTTATTGCATCTACTATTGGCTGTGAAATATTAGATTAATTAAAAACAAAGTTTAATTTATTCGAAGCTATACTAATTGCAACTCTTCTCTTTTGGCCTGAAATCAGGACCCCCTACTGGAAACATATATTTGTTGAATTAATCTCTTCCATAAGTGGTGTCTTACATGATGGGTTTTAAAAAATGGGAAAATCTTTGTTAAAGTATAAGGACAAACTTAAGCAAAACCCTTGGCATCTCTCTTCTGATTGTACTGAATAGAAGAATATATACATAAAAGGTATTACAACTTTTGTGTAACATTTATGTATTACAAAGATTATCACTAAACATGTTTCAAACATTTCTGCAGCCTTCACATGTGGTGCTGTTCCTTGTCCTATATATGTTGTGTGAGTCTCAAGCTTTGTGCCTGACCACCACTTTACCGGTGATAGAGAAAAATGATTTAATGCCCAGCGAAAAGTTGAACGGTGGGTAAATACTTGGAACTATTTTTATATCTACCATAAAACATTCCATACTAATTATTTGTGAATTTTGACTCAGGAGCTCAGGCAGAAGTGTTAAAATTGTTCAGCAACAAAGGGTAAAAAGTTATTGAAGACACAAACACAAGCAGGGAAGCAAGAATAAAACATGGCATTGAAACCTCATACTTTGGAAAATCAACAGGAGCATCCATCGTCTTATACTGATAGTTTACCTAGTACAAGGCCCGAGGGCCCCTCAAGGTAGAGGGCTACTAAGTGTTGTATGAGAGGGGGAGTAGGAAGGAGGGATTAAGAAGTGCACATTATGTGTATGATAGATACTAGTTGATCAATAAGTACCCACTTAGGAGTTTGTTCCACAAAATAACAGTTCTAGGAAAGTAACTGTCTGAGTGGAACTTATTCTTTATCAATGGACCATAAAGGGAATGGGGATGATTTACCACTATGAACATGACAGGGCGGGGGTGCTAGCTGGGAGGGAAGTTCTGAGGAAGGTATATAACTTATCTGAACCTGAACATCTACCATAACAATAGTAATAGAATAGGATACGATATATATATATATATATATATATATATATATATATATATATATATATATATATATATATATATATATATATATATATATATGTATATATTACTTTTCAAGTAAATTGAACTGAGTTCTCTGAGTCGCTGGCGTATTTGTATAGAGAAAAACATCATAATTCCCTTCCTTACTGCTATGCAATGATGGCCTAGAGGTAAGATATCTGACTGATGTCAAATCAGTTGGGTTTCAATCCCAGCTTGAAGCAATTGTACATCTTGCCACACTGAGGAGCTGTGATACAGCACAACAGTCTTTTTGTGGATGGCTATATATGTATATTAGAGTTTTCGCTGAATAATATAGACATATTATGTCTATTTTTATCATAATCCTTTCTAGTTCTCTAATTATTTTCTTGATGTTAAGTTGAATTTCATCAAAAAGGGTGACATAGTTCTTTTTAAGCTGCCAAGTACTTTCAATCTCTACCAAGATCATCCTCAGGGTTGAATTGTTAAGATAAACTTAATGTAACTGTAATTGTTGTGATGGTGATTTTTTTGTAAACATGCATGAATGTTCTCTGTTATAATTATTTTAAAACTAACCATGGTAGCTAAGGTGTTTTTGTAAACAAGTGTCTACAATATAAGGGAGGTAACCAAAGATGGTAAAAATACAACATGGTGTTAAATGTTAGTCAACATAACATTAGTACTACACTTGTAATAAATTTTGTTAAGTGTTGGTTGGTGGCTTTTGATGAGAGGACCTGAAGAATTTGATGTTGTTGTTTATTATTTTCATTGTGTTGTTAACAACTATTTTCCTGTATTTTGAAAGTAGACAGGAATGTATCTTTAAATGTTGTGCAATAGAATTTGTATCCAACAAATGGAGTGTAAGACATCTTGATAATGTTGTGGTCATCAAGCCAACATATGTACCTACGTTTTTGGCAGAGATACAATCTCTCAAAAGACATTTAAACTGGTACACAATGTTGGTCTTTTCCAAAACATTGGTTGATGGAGAAGTGTTATTGCATATCATTAAGTTGGTGGTGTTATATTTAGTAGAGTATATAATTACACTATTTACATTATACGGACTATTGTGCTCATCTTTGCCGGCATATTTATTACAACGTTTTGGCCACTTAGCCTTCTTCAGGTGGTTGGAATATTGAACTGAACCCTTTATTTTCTCACTGGGGTAGACTGTTCTAGTTCCATGTGCCATGTCTAATGGATGTCAGTTATCTGTTATCTCATGTTAATTCCCCTCTCCAAGTTCTCCACCAACTTAACCTGATATTGAACTTGCACTCTTTGGGTCCTGTCACTGGATCTAACTAACACCTTTATCCACTGTGCCATATGTCCATGAGGAAACATGGCCAAGTGGATAATGGTGTTAGTTAGATCCAGTGACAGGACCCAAAAGAGTGTGAGTTCAATACCTGGTTAAGGCAGTGGAGAACTTGGAGAGGGGAATTAATAGAAGATAACTGATAACTAACATCCATTAGACATGGCACGTGGAACTAGAACAGTCTACCTCAGTGAGCGAAATAAAGGGTTCAAATTCCAGTCGAATTCATTGCATGTGTTAATATCCTTGGGAAATGTATACATCCAGCTATAAGTAAATAGTAGGACAGACTAGGTTCTATAGCCTTGGTTGGCAACTAGTCTAGGAGAAGAAAAAACTGAATTCAAGTAAAACTGGAGAGGGTTGGTCTCCACTAGACTATTTTACATAAAACATATCACTACTGGAGTGGCTGCAGTGCATGTAGTGCCCCTATAACCCTCATGGGTTATGGAACTTGTGATTGTGATCAATATATATATATATATATATATATATATATATATATATAAACTCCTACAACAAAATCCATTATCAATAATGCATTTAAAAAAAAACATATTTCAATTCACAGTATATATTTTCATCTCAGATGCTACCTGAATTTTACCAAAAACAAAATAATTTCATGCCTGAAGATGACTAAATGTACAGTCGAAAGTACTTGCGTATTTAAGAAAGTCTTTATAAAGCTTATAATTTTAAAAAACATGGATCATAACATTCATCGAGTGCTTGATAGGGTAATGCAGCTTTAAAATTTTGTTAGGAAAGGGATTTCACATTTTATATCATTAACATTACTAATTCACTTTTGTATCAATGATTCATTGTATATATATATATATATATATATATATATATATATATATATATATATATATATAAAAATGATAGTCACATTGTAGTATTGATGTCTAACCTGCTTATATTTACAAACACTGTTTTGACTACATTTTTCATAATTATAGCAATATTTCAACAATAAAATTATTTATATGTATATATATATATATATATATATATATAGAGAGAGAGAGAGAGAGAGAGAGAAAGTGAGAAAGTGAGAGAAAGGTAAACAGATAGATATATAGATAGATGTCATTCATTGACATTTCATTATTAAGGAGGTACTAGAATCCAGCTGGAATTAATTACTCTAGACATTGACTGAAATTGCTTACTAGCGCTGGCATTTGGTCGGACAGTGGTGTGAAATTATCGGACAATGCAGGTTTGTGCATTGTCTTCATTGACAATACAGCTATGCTCGGACAACATCAATCTTCACAGAGTAATGCAACAAATAATTAAAACTTCATATCAGGAACAGTTCTGACTTCAGGCGGATAAGCCAATTGTCTGTTTGGAAAAGTGCTGTCTATCCTTAAGAGACATGGTCTGATTTGAGTGACCCATAATCAATAATAATTCGGCTTAGGAAGCAGCTTATATTGGGGCCCAACCAGGTGATTTTTTTCCTTCTGTTTATTGGGAAGTAAATGCCTGTTTGGCTTTATGCTAGTGTAAACCAGCAAAATGTACAAATTATTTTTAACCTATACACATATATAATAGACAATGAATGTTTACACATACTTGTATATACAAATAGACACACACACACACACACACACACACGTATCTCTCTCTCTCTATATATATATATATATATATATATATATATATATATATATATATATTAACTGATTTAAAATATTGTTTCTTTGCTACACAGGAATTACCATGTTTCAAAAACCGAAACTAAAAACTTCAAATTTAATTATACAATTAAATTAAAAGCATTAGTTCTGTTTCATCTTCAAGTGAATTTTGGAATAACTTATTTTTAAATTTACTGAGTTTTAAACACACATACAATTCATAATTTTTTGTTTCCAAGGATACAGAGAAATCCATTCATTTAGACAGGGGTGGTAGTGTGTTCATTTTTATTAACTATTGTTGCATGAATTATGAGTTACGTTCGAAAAAGAGGTTAAGTTTAGGAAGCGTATGTGTGCATTTTTCAACGAATTTTGACATCCGTTCAATGCATGTTGTCAGGTTTTTTTATCAATGACAAAGAGTTTTTCAGCATTTTTTCCGTTAAATTCATACTTGTAAATTTAAAGATTCTTTCTAAAATGGGGTGTTTGGGTTAGAATATGTTATATGAATAATAAAACTAGAAGAAAAACTATTCTTTTCTCATGCACTTCGTCCTCTGAGGAACTTTATCAAGGTATATGTAGGATTTATTTTCTTGCACATGTTTATATACAAGAGCAAATATATTATTGCTTTGTCAGGGTTTTTAAATTTGAGAATGTTCATGAATATTCATCAGGTGATTAAAAGGTCAGTGAAAACATATGGAGGATATAAAGCGCCATAATTCAACATATGGAGGACACAAATTGCCATAATTCAAAGTCTGGTAAGGCAAAATAAGAAAGTAATATTCAAGAAATATATATATTTTTAATAAATGAATATTGTTTAAATTTTGTTCAGATTGTTATTGTTTGGGATGGACAGATGTGATATACATCTTCAAAAACATGAGGTAATGGATTTTTTTAAGCATTTCACTATAAGCAAAGCGGGAGTGCCACTAACATGCAAGGGAGAGTGGGAGCAAGAGTAAAGAGGCACGATAGAGGAAAGCATGTAGAGAAGGATGGGGAATAGATCAAGGCATCTAGAGATGTCAATTGACATTGTATTTGAACATTTGAAGATTATAGATATCAGAGAAACAAGTAAGAGGAAGGGAGTTCCACAGAAGGGAAGTAAAAGACATGAAGTTATTGGAATAGAAGAGATGACTATATTTAACTGTTTCAATAGTGAAAGAGTTACACTGAGATGTCAAATTAGTAGCACGTTTAAATTCATGCACTTTGGGAACCAGTGAAAGTAGCTTGTCAAAGTATTTGTAGAAAAGGCAGAGGGAATCAATGGCATGTCTGAGAGAGAGCAACTGTAAACGAGATGCCAGATCAGCGCCAATCACATTGCATATCCATCGTTGGATTTTGTTGAGAACCTTAAGATGAACAGTGGAAGCTCCAGACTATACGTATGAGCAGTATTCCATGCAAGGGCGAATGGTTGATTTATACACTTGAAGGATGGAATCAGATGAGAAAATCTTTCTGGCATGACACAGAAAACCAACTTTACTTGTGGTAGATGAAGCTATTGATTCAATGTATTTGTTCCATCTCAGGTCAGCGGACAGTATGAGACCAAGCAGGTGCAGAGAGGTGCTCTAGTTGAGTTGAGTGTCATGCATTCTGATGGGAAGCATGGAGGGTTCCCTGTACTGGGTAAAAGAGAGAAGTTTTGTTTTTGTGGCATTAAAGTTAACCAGCCATTTCTTGCTCCAGTCAACATCAGATTGGAGGTCCTTTTTGAGACAGGATAGTTTTGTCAGCGATGCTGGATTTGGTATCAAGGCAGGAGTAAATAGTAGTGTCATCTGCACAGATGCCTACTTGGGAACTGATGA
>CAHIKZ030002556.1:770000-777500 GCA_903632075.3 Acanthosepion pharaonis
GCAATTACCATGAAGGTATTTATAGGAAAGACACAGGAAAAGTGACTGAAGATTAGATACCAACTCAGGGCCAGTAACATTGAAGATTCTTCTTTGGTTTTTATCAAGAATTTCTAAATATATTACAGGAGCCCTGGGATCAGATGTTTTGCAGCAGTATTCAAAGCAAGTTTGAATGGTAAACATATAAATATGCAAGATAGATTCTGGAGAGAAATGAAACCAACATTCTTAGCAGTAAACCTAGCATGTCAGCAGAAAATATTAATCTGGTAATTAGGAGGTTAGAATCAGCCATACTGATGGAAGGATAAAAGTGTTCTTTCAGACAATTAAAAGAGAGCAGTTGTGTTTTGGAGGCATTAAAATGGATGGACACTAAGTAAAGTCTATTTTGGCATCATATAAGATGAGTCACATACTATGACAAGAAAAATAATATATATATATATAATTATTTGTTTAAAAATATGATTCCTTCGCTATATAAGAGTTCTCATATTTCAAAAACAAGAGCCGAAAACCTCAATATAATTATTAAAATTAAATTGAATTAAAGTATCAAGACCTGTTTCATCCTCAAGCAAAATTTTAGTAATTGGGTAATGATTATGGACACCTTTCAATATGTATGGAGGAAAAAGTAAAAATACTAGACAGAAAAATAAATTGGAGAGTTAGACATCTGAAGAAATCATTATGTGATAGATTATGACTGTTATCAGTAGGCTTAGCTTATAAATTAATACAATATGGAAACTTAATAAGTAAAGAAAGATAAAATGACAGCAAGGCCTCTACAAGAATAGCAGCAGCAGCAACAAGAAAAGAGAAGCCTTAGTGAATGCAATCAAATGTGACAAGCAGCAGCATGTCAACAGATTAGTTTAGCGGCTCCACCTTTTTGACTGGTGACATAATAATTGTGAGTTCAATCCTTGAGCCTGGTTATACAGACTTGGTGGAACCAAGGTCAGCAATAACTGAGCAGTACTAAATAAGAACAAGATGATATAGTGAAATGAGAACAATCTAACCCTGTAGATTAAATAAAGTGTTCAGTTCAAACTTCCCTGAAGGTTACCCAGATTGAAAGACCCCTGAATAAGGCCAGAGGGCGCAATAGCCAAAACTTTCCCACTGCCTCTCTGGACTTTTTTTATAAATACTTTCATGGTAATTATTCAGACTGGGGTTGAGATTTCATCAATTTACAGTTGAGCTGGCTAGATGTATCCATAAATTTTATGCTAACAATTTCTTTTTTTGCACTTCTCGCTTGTGAAACTTTCCTTCATGCTTTCCAGCCAACTTTAATCTGCAAAAAATTTAAATGTAATGTCAATCACCATCTACTGTCCTCCTGATTACTCTTTCCTCTTCCCGCTCATTACTGATAGTTCTGTTTCTAATTCTTCCACACCTTGTGTCTTAGTGACTTTAGTGCCTTGACTGATTAAAATGATAAAAAAAAAGATAACGCTAAAAAAGATGAGGACAATAGTTTGAATGTAAGTAATGTAAATAATGATAACTCCACATCCAAGAAATTCAGCCAAAAAATCTTAATAAGTGTTCATATATTCAAATTACGGGTGAATATGTTAAAAAATGATGAAGAAAATTTTTTTTTAGCAAAACCTAGGTTTGATGCAAAGGCTTCTATGATGTTCAGTATTTCTTGAATGGTGTAGAAATTGAGAAAGATAAAAAAAACTTTTGAAACCTCAAAGGTTAAACAAAAACAGTAACAACTGTTTGGCCTCAATTTGGCAATTCCTTGTATTGAAACAAATGAATAAACAAACAAATGAACAATTAACAAATAAGAAGGAATTTTAAAGATTTACTAAAAACTAAGAGACTTGAAGCATAAAACTGTCAAAAAATTAGTTTTCCTTACACAGTCAGAAGTGGATACAAACAAATTTATGAGTTCTTAATACAACTGTCAGATCAAATGATCTTTTATTGAATTTCTGACTTTTGCCAAAAAGCAGGGATAATCGGATTGTGTAACCTTAAACTAATTAGGCACAATCCACGTAGAAATGTTGGGTACTTAAAGAAAATGCAGTTCAAACCAGAGAGGATATGGCTAATCTTTTCAAAAAAATTTTGTAAAAGTCAGATTTCACTAAAGTCTAAATTGTTTTTTGTTTCATTCATTTGTTTATTTAGAGTTAAAAAAGTAAACAAGTTTTGTTTGTTGACACCAATGTTGTCCAAATTACGGAACTAATTAAATTACAAAAAATAGCATAAAGAAGGAAAAAAATAAATTTAAAAAAATGAAATAGAAGTTTCTTATATAAGTTTCTGAAGTTATGTTAAAAAAGTTACTTTATGCACTCGTGCAAGGAAAAGATTTGTTAAATTTTGGGAATATAAATGTTTTTACCATATTTTTCTTCACAACAGTGAAGTATTTTTAAATCTAAAACTTCTGTGAAGAAACTATGTTTAAAATTGTATTAAAGTTTCTAGGAGATTTTATGGATCAGATGAAAAATAAATTTTATCATTTTATCAAGAGTTTCAACTAATATTTGCCCAATAAGAATTATTATAAATCTTTGATCTTAAACAAAACCAACCATAATAAAGTGTATTAAAGTTTCTATGAGATTTTAAGGATCAGATGAAAAATAAATTTTATCATTTTATCAAGAGTTTCAACTAATATTTTCCCATTAAGAATTGTTATAAATCTTTGATCTTAAACAAAATCCTTAATGACTTTAGTAATATTTTAAAAATCAGCTAAAATGGATTGTTAGTGGTTAAGAATTAAAGTTAAATGGTAGTGATGGAATACAGATATCATATATTTAAGACAGGGTTTCTATAAAGTTCACGTGCACTTTAAAAAATTTATAACTTTATCTGTTTTTGCCTTAGAAGTAATTTGTAAAAAGGATTGGAAAGAAGTAAATCTATATATTTTAAGGTTTTATTGAAATTTTATTTAAGTTTCCACATGTCCTCCATCATTAGCAATACAAAGGGTAATACGATTTTGCAGTTCACGGAAAACATTTGCCAAATGATTTACAGTAATGCCTGAAATCACTTTAGTTATTTTAGCTGTACTTAAAATTAGGCACATTAAACTTTATAACATTTTTTACAGATTATTTCTATTGCAAATATAAATAAAGTTATAAATTTTTTAAAGTGCACACAAAATTTATGGACACCCTGTATTTGCAATCTTTGAGGTACGACTTGGAATCTTTGGAGTGCTACTTATTTGTGCAAGATAAAGAAATCAATTCATACATTGTATACAGAAAATCAAGTCTATTATATGAATTTTACTATAGAAAGGATTTGAAAATCATGAAGAAAGGGACAATTTGAAGTTTGATGATCTCTGAAGGTGGGAAAATCAGGAAGAAACTGATTATCTTTGATACAATCATTAATAAGATAAAGATGTTGTTATATCTATAATTGTTATGGTAATTTACCCACGCCTGCATGAACTCTCCCAGCTACAAATAGGAGCAGGTACTGCCTTTGGAGAGGGAAGTTTCCAGCCATCAGCTCTGACAGTCGGACCGAACATTCTTGCTGTAACACTCTCATTTGTATATGTTTATATTACTGTTTCTGTTAATATATTTGTTTAACTCAGTTCCTCTCTTTGTGTTTTTATTTCTGGCCCTAACAAGGCTATAACAATAATGAAAATATTTGTTACTTATTTTACTATAGAAATGTATTGAAAATCTAAGAAAGGGGATTTTCAGAGGTCAAGAATTACGGTAAGTTTTAGTGAGTTAATATGACGTTTATATATTTAATATTCATACATTCAAGCAGTTACCTTAAAAATGCTTTTTTTTTACTAGTGTCTTTTTATAGGTTTCATTTTTATAGCTCTTGGTATTTATATATAGTATGTTATCCTTAGTAACTGGTACAACTTCACACTTGATGATCTTAAGTTTTTTAATGTCTTGAGTAAAGTGATTTTAAGTTAGTTTTTTCATAAATCCTTGATATAAAGCAAAGCTGTCCATTTGAATTTAGTAAAAATATGATCAGAATTGTCAATGACTAACATGACAATATTTCCCTGTTAAGATTGTCAATGTGTAGTGTAGGGGAAGAAAATATATTTCTGTTACTGTCTTGGCAGGTAATTATGGGATAATGGTTTGTCTGTGTGCTTACCTACCCACTTTTGTGGCTGAGCCCTGCCAAAGATGTCTACAGAGGTAAAAGTTCTTTTCTGCTTGTAGTGTAGGAAGACCATTGACTTATCTCTACACTAACTGTTGAACATGAATTTGTCGATCTGTTATGAGTAGAACTTCTCATAGGAACAGTCATTGTAAAGTGGGTTGCAATGCACACACTTTTTTCATTGGAACTACTATAACTCTTCCTTTTATATATATATATATATATATATATATATATATATGTATGTAGAGAGAGAGACAGAGAGAGAGAGAGAGATTGAGAGAGAGAGACAGAGAGAGAGAGAGAGGAATTATACAAAAATAAAGAAATATTCAATTTTTTAATGTTTTTCTCTTTTTGGGCTCAAAAACACCTTGCTTAATTAGTAGATGAAACTACAGAAAGAACAAATTGGAGAAGATTGGTCCATGAAAAAACAACATCTTTCAAAAACACTAGTAGACAAATAGAAGAGATAAAGAGAGTCCAAAGAAAAGCCAGAGCACTCCATCACCTGAACCCTTCTCCCCTACAATGTGATGTCATAGGGGACTCATTTCATACAGAAGGAAATGTTGATGAGCATCCCAATACTTGACAATAAGTTATGCCAATGATGACAACAATGGCTTTTTTTCATTATTTGAACAAATACTTCTGAAAAATGTATGAATCTATCTCTTTTCCCCCCAGTTACAAATTAAATAGTGAGACTTGCATCTGGAAAAATCTATTAATGCAATATTCATTCACAAAATAATTTTTACAATCCTAAGCATATTTCAGCTTTAAATAATGAACATAGTGTTGATAAGCCATAAACGCTATGAAAACAAATCAGTCAAGCAATCAATTGTTATTTAAACTCATCGTCCAATCAAAGTGTATATGATTAAATGCTACTCAACAATAATGAATTTTAATTATTTATTTTGTACCAGTTTAACAATACTAGTAAAATTCTATTAATGAAATTGAGTGACCAATGGTGATGCTCTATTGCAAAGAATTTTAAATCTTAATATTACTAAGAAATAATAAATAGCAAAACTTTTGCATATCAAAATTGTTTTTAAAAAGTCTTGTTAGATCAAGATTTTCAGATGGATATCATGCATGGCACTAAACCTTTCTCAGATCAATGGTTAAAAATGGCATCCAGCAAATGAAATGAGTAGATCTTAGCAAGGCCATCTTTCTTCAAGCCACATAGACTGGCACTACAGAATCACAAACTCTGCCAAATAGCAGAAGCAAAATCACTTGAGGATTTTCAACAGCAAGAACAACTAAAATGGATATCATACGTAATTCGAAGAGAAAATAATGATATAATCAAGATGTTAATATTCCACAATACTTCAAATGAAAGGTTGGGAAGGAAACCCACATCAATACTGGAAAGAGTAACAGCTACTGGACTTGAGAAGAGAAAATAATGACATAATCAAGATGTTGACATTCCACACTACTTCAAATAAAAGGTTAGGAAGGAAACCCCCATCAGTACTGGAAAGAGTGATAACAGCTTGAGAAACAAATTTACCTGAAAAATTGATTTAAGAGAAAGATTTTATAAATTTCAACACACATTAGTACTACCTGCTCATGATGAATATTTCCTTATAAGGAAATAGCTAATATTACCATTACCATATTTGTCATGTCCCTTTGTAGTGTGGCTGTCATGGCTTTCTGCAACCACCTATCCCTTGCCATCCTTAGAAAGGTTTCTCCTTTTGCTAAGCGCCCTGCATCTGTTCCACCATCCATTTACACAAGTTCATCAGGTAGGTGGTCCAGTGACTTTCCTTGTCTCTTTTGCCCTGTTAGTGTCATATTCTCCAAGCCCTCTTTCCCCATCATGTGTTCAAGAAATTAGAGTGAATTATTCATTAAAAACTGTTCCCCTTTTTTCTTTTATTTGACACAACTTAAGTTCATTCTCAAAATGGATTATTCTTTGATAAAATGTGTGACTGCAAAACAACTGCAAAATAGTAAGTAAACTAGTAATTTCAAAAAAGCTACTGCAGAACAGTGACTGTCAAATGGTGGTGGCGACATCCGTCCGTCTCGAGAGGCAATAGTGTAGTCCAGTGCGCTATGAGCCTGGGCAGGATATATGGAGAACTAGGGCTGCCTGGATGTCTAGTTCCCCCTCTCGGTTTTGCTAGCAGAGTCAAAAGGAGAGGATAAACCAATACGGTTTGGTACCAACTCGGCTGCAGGAGTTGCCGGAAGGTAGCACAAAGTGCCATCTATCTGCCTTAGGGGCTCCACTCCGGGTTTGAATTCAGAGTTATCCTTCTCCTAGACCAGTTGCCATCCAAGGCTATAGAACCCAGTCTGTCCTGCTATTTACCCATAGCTGGATGGAGAAGAAGAGGATTCACACCTTTCCCAAGGGTATTAGCATGGAAGTGAAAATAATGGATTCGACTATTCATTATTCCACCGTGCCATCTAACCCCCTTGTAGTGTGCCAGAAACAAAGAGGTTTTTCCAAGAATTCTTGCAATGGAAAATAGGGAAAATGGAATTGGAAATTTAAGAAATTAGTATAAAATGTATATCTATATTCTATTAGAATTTGAACCTTGTTTGTCCAATTTATTTTACATGCTGATAACCATTAAACTACCTCATGCCTCCTGAATAACACAATGATCAAGAAAGAAATCTCAGAAAAAGTTCTTTGATTGGCATTTCAAATTATTAATTAAAAGGAAAGGGAATTAATTATTCTCATTGTGGGCTCGTTCACTTGAAGACACCTACTGAGATCAGAAAATAGTCAATCACAAGTCTTGTAAGACTTGAAGTTAAACAAAAGTTCAAACATGATCAAAAGTACAGAAATTACCAACCTCTACCTTTTTCTACAAATACAAAAGTTAATTTATATAACTTCATTCTTTTTGAAGAAGTCTGTTAAAGAACACAGGAAAGAGAAACATGTTGATTGAAGAGAAAAGGTGTGCCATAGGTTCAGCTGTTGAAAATGTATCAAACATAAAAAAACTGTTACATAGATTTCTAGAAGATTTGTTAATATATAAAATCAACTTCTTTTCTCCAAGTTCGTATATGATGTCTGCTAAAAAGGTATTTGAACTAGTGCTATAAAAAAAAACTACAACACATATCAATTCAACACTTAATCTCCTTTGAAGTGGTGCCCTACTAAAGCTACACACTTTATCCAGTGTCGTTGATGGAAGCATCATTCCTGGAACACTTTTTTGGGGATAGCAAACAGCTGCTTCATCACATTCTCTTGGAAATACTAAATGTCTTGAAATC
>CAHIKZ030002556.1:787500-842500 GCA_903632075.3 Acanthosepion pharaonis
TAATATAATTTAGATAAGAGTGTTTTTGATAATTTTCTTGTTGGAAGATGATTTGTTTTTCAATTCATCATGAACCAGATGGTATAGAATGTCTTTGCAAAATTGTTTTTTTTTCATGATTTCCTTGACCTGAATCAAATCTCCAGCATGCTCTCTCTCAAAACACCCCCACATCATAAAAGAACCACTACGTTACTTGGAACCAAACATTCATCATTCAGTCTTTCTCCTGGCTCTTTTCTCACATACACTCTCCACTTATTACCATAAATTTCAAATGTAGACTGGTCTGTCCGCAATACATTTTACCATTCACCCATAATAGGGTTTCTTTCGTAACCAGGGTTTCTTGATGCTTAAGCACCTGAGCCCAACTGATCTAAGTCAATTTTTTAGGGTTCAGAGCAACATTGGTTGCTGTCAACAGGAATTAAGTTCAGCTGTCAACTCTGGAGAAGTTTACCTTCTATTTTTTTCTCTCTATAATCAAGTACTTATCTTCAGTAGCTGTTGTCACTTTTGCTGCTCCAGCGTTTTTTTCTGTTAACATTTGTGCCATTTTCTAACTGCCTTTGTAATGAATATTGCACCTCATTTTCAACTTCTTGGCAATTTGTCTTTGAGTTGCTTATTTGAATAAAATTTCAGTTTATGCCCTCACCTCAAAGTTTAGCTGATTTCAGTTTGTCATTTTGTGCAAATTATTTCGAAGTCAAAACATAAATAAAAAATTATGAAAATATTGAAGCGATGGTGCAGCTACATATGTCTTGTTTGCAAAAATAGTAAAATGGTGAGTAAACATTTAGCATCCTTATTAACTTTTAACTTAGTTGTAAATTTTGGCAATCTCAAAACCTTTACTAAGGAGGTCAATGGTGAAAACAAAATATAATGTTTCTCATATGAAATATTCATAATTTACCATAATGTATTGGGGAGAAAGGAATCAAACTTTGAAGTTTTTGGTAGTAAGAGGAGCTTGAAGAAAGATATAAAAATAAAAGCAAATACACTGTAGGTACTGAAATTTTATCTTTTACTTTTAAAAAATACTAAAATATCTCATTATGAAAGGATCTAGAAGTGTGGTCATTCAAAATGACCTTCATTACTGACTAAGAATAATTGAATTAAGTCAAATATCTGGTCAGTGATACTATGGACGTAGAAATTGCAGAGAAGGCCAGCATGCCAAACCTTGTAAAATGACTTTGAGATATCTCAAGCCACAGCCTGAACTCTGAACATTCTTGCTATATATATATATATATATATATATATATATATATATATTTATTTATATATATATTATATATATATATATATATATATATATATATATATATATATATATATATATATATATATATATATATATATATATATATTAATTGACTCTCCTGTCGATATTCGATGTATGAGTGTCAAGCAGATCAGTTTCCAGGAAACCGACAGCCCAACACCGGCATATGAGATTTGATTATAGTGGTGAAGGCTTCATGCAGGACCATCCATGTTTTTTGAAGGGACGAATACAGAGACCTGGTACACTAAGTGCCACAAGGTTACCAAACTACCCTCCGCAGGTTTTGAATTCAGAGTTGTCCTTCTCCTAGACCAGTTGCCATCCAAGGTTATAGAACCCAGTCTGTCCTGCTATTTTACCCATAGCTGGAGGGAGAGGATTCATACCTTTCCCAAGGGTATTAGCACGTAAGTGAATGTAATGGATTTGACTAGAATTCGAACTTGGCTCTGCGATTCCTCAATCCAAGCCGTTATCCATTACTCCACCGTGCCTCCTATATTATTATATATATATATATATATATATATATATATATATATATATATATATATATATATATATATATATATATATGAAGAAATATAGTCTTAACGTGTGCTATATTTATGGGATAAAGTGCTCAATATCAGAGTTAGAGCATGTGTAAATATAAAAGTCAACACTTAGAGCCAACAGTCTGTTTCTTGCTGGACACAATCGTCAGGCCACGATTTATTTATATATATATATATATATATATATATAAAACAGTAGAAACCTAACCTGAACAAAATAAACTATGAAAACTCCACAAATATACTTAAATGCCTATAATTGATAATAGAAGCCATTGGTTTATGCCAATGGCTTCCCATACTTAACACTTCTCATTTTCACTCTCGCATGATCATGTGTGATGTCTTGGGTCGCAGTGCGATTTTCACTTCCAGTGTCTCATATGCATGAGTTTGTTGTTGCTTGGAAATCTTCCATACAAACAAAAACAGACTATCATTGTTGCTATGTCTGTATATTGTTTAATTTGTTGTAATGTAATTGTCATCTTTGACGATGGCTTATGTAAGCCAAAAGCTAAGATAGGATTAAAAAACATGTATCAATATGGTGATTTTCTTTTGTCTTTCAATGATAATGTTATTAAGCTTATCAGACGATATGAAAGGAATTTGCTTAAAATAAATAGACAAAACTTGTCTATAATATTTAATGAAACATGCATCAATGAAAAAATGATATATATATATATATACACCCAAAAACACTGCACAAAGAGACAAGGTCCAAATCTCTATTCTGAGTTTCTGGTAAAGCGATCATCATCAGATGACAAGAATATATATATATATATATATATATATATATTTTAAGACATTTTTATGTTTATACATTCATTTTATAGATACAAATATTTAAAAATATTTAAATTTAAAAATGTCTTAAAATAATTGTCGGACTTTGTCCATTTTATAATGTGTGATGTCATATATATATATATATATATATATATATATATATATATATATGCTTACACTCAGCTCGAGACCTTTTGTATGCCAATGACTGTGACTTGGTCATCCAAACAGAACAGGAAATGCAGGCTCTAATGGACAATCTTTCCCATTCATTTGAAGTTTTCAGCCTTACAATCAGCCTAGACAAGATAGTAGCCATGTTCTAACATGCTCCTCGCTCACCTTATTGAACCATCAGCATTTTCAAACGTTATAAACTGAAGCTAGTGGACAAATTCTGCTTCTGCAGCTCTAAAAGTCTGGTAACAGAGAGAACTTGACCTGTGCACAAAGATGGCAGTCTACAATGCCTGTGTACTGACATGCCTGCTATAATTCTTTGAAAAATGCATTGTGTTCTGCAGACACTTGGATGATCTTGAGTGTGGCCACCAATGAAATTAAAGATCGCTACTTGGTATTCACTGGATATAGAAAAGAAATTGGAAAATGATCCACCAGAGTGTTGTATGGGCCTTGCAGACATACCACTATGACACGCTGCTATGTTGTGTGGGAGCCAACATTTTAAAAGAGTCTCTTGCAGCCTGACATATAGATAATCCAGAGTGGGAAACTGTTGCTTGTGATTGAAATAAGTTGGGGCGTACAATTCATGAAGGTGTTAAGATTTTTCAAGAACATGCAATGAGTTGGTTAATTGTCAAGTGTGCAGCTAGAAAAGAGAAATCATTGATCTAGCAATCTATCAATTTATATGTGTGGAATGTATATCTCTCCAATGCAGGCCTTGTTAGCTACAAGAAAAATCATACTGATACACCTTTGATAAATTACAATCAGTACTACACTGGAAATCACTTAACATGAAGGATGTTTCAGAAAGGGTGTGTCACAAAAATTGCAGAAACAACTCTTGTCTCACCTGTCACATGAAAACCTATTAGCAAATTGAACAAGTTGTTTTTTTTTTTATTTCTCGTGTTATATTACGGTAAGAGATCTTATAGTTTTGGGCTAGTTGTTTGCCATGATTAGGGTTCTAGAGGATTTGTAGAAGGCTTTCTGTGGTAACTGTTTACTATTCTTATTCTTAATTTCATTTTTAATCCTCGAATAAGTGAATCTATTTTGAAAATGAAATTCTGATGCATTCCCATCCTGCTTCTATTTGGTTAAAAGGTTTACTAATATACAATACTAATATACAAGACTAATATACAATACTAATATACAATAAATATTATTAGTCTTATTATCAATATTATTATTTTGTTATTTTTTATCTCCTGAATTTCTTTCACCAGCCTATTATTATCTATATATTATAAGCAGCATATGTGGAAAATCTACTATATATACATACATACATGTGTAACAGAAAAATTGTACAAATCATGTAACAGCAAAATTGTCCATTAGTGAGATTAAGCTTTGAACCCTTGTATCTTAGAAATAATTAAAGATATCTTACTGGAATTCTCTGAGGTTTTTATAACACTACTGGACTCTACTTTAAACAATAAGAATGTATTTAGCACTAATGATGACCCCTTTTGTGACCTTCTGATACAGTTTTCCTCTCTACTGTTCCCTCTTTTTTAAACTTATTCACCGTTCTCTTAATGGTTCTTGAATGGACTTTGAAGATTGTTGCCGGAGTATGAATGTTGGTACCATTACTGAAGACCTGGTTGATATTTTTCCTCTCAGCATTGCTCATTTGGGAAGATGGTGGGGCAAACACAAAATGATTTTCACCTGTTCTCTTTCTAACTGAATAGCTCAAAGGGTTTTTCAGTGATTCTTATAACAAATAATGTCAAGATGGCTAAACATCTTATCTGAAAACCTGGCAAAAAGAAACTCAATTAGTTTAGTGTTTTTTTTTAGATATTAAACATTTTGTGGAATGGACAATTATCCCATGCTGTTACACAATTTGAACAATTTTGCTATTACACTCAATATATATAGGTAAAAAGTGAATGTGTTAGAAAGGTCTGTACAAAAACTTGCTGTATAGAAAAATAATAATAATAAAATTTGGAAAAACAGCTAATGTTTTTATATGTAATATTTATAATACATGTATGTTTACAGAAAATTATTAAAATTGTTTTATTTACATGTGGGTTTTCAGAAAGAATTGTTTTACTTTAACCAGTTTTTCTTGTAGCTTTTCACAAAGTTTAAATGTTTATCACAGTTTTTATTTTATTCCTGATTTAAGTGTCAGCATGTGATAATCTAATAAATATTTACAAACTTTTTGAAAAGCTAAAAGCAAAATGGAAAGTGAAAGTAAAAGTGAAAGTAAGACAATTTTTTTCTGAAAATCTACATATAAGTAGATAATTTTAATAATTCTCTGTAAACTTGTATTATAAATATTACATATAGATATATAAAAATATTAGGTAGTTTTAAAAATCTTCTCATTTTTTTCAATATATACATAGCTATAGCTATAAAATGTAACAGACATGTATATTCACTCATGTACACACAAATATATATACATTCTTATTTTTATTTTTTTTATGGAAATGTATTATTTGATTATCTATTTCCATTGGTCATAGATTAAATTACAAGACTAATTATCTGTAAAAGGAAAATCAAAATCAATCAAGGCAACATAATAAAAGGTACAAAATAAATATATATATATATATATATATTGTATATATAATAAGAGGTATAAAATAAATAAGAACTTCTGTACTAGATACCTGCATTTCTCAGATTCACAACTGTACGCCCACTTTTGCAACATCCTGTGTATATATATATATATAGCCTCAACTATCAAATAGAACCAACACACTTTGAAGATGAAGAAATACCTGGACATTAGAAGAGAATACAAAAAAATACTAATTTGGTGGACATACACATGTGTGATCATAATATTGTAATTATTAGCTGCAGGGTCGAACACTGGACTTTACAAATATTCACCAATGATTCTGATGTTACTGTAATTTGCAAAGTTCCATCCACAAATGATCAAAGACAATAATTTACTGCCCTCTTCCTTCATATTCCTGCAGGCTCATACACAGATCTTAATGCTTCATTTCTCTGGTACACAAGAAATTCGTATTAATTCTCCTAAACGTCCAGGACAGTTTTATAGTTGTTCATTTTTTTCTCCTACCTACCCTGTCACCGGGAACTGACCATATACCTCTAGGCCAAATTTCTGCATATGTTTGCAGAGACTAGATAATTCTGGAATATCCTTTCAATTGTTAATTTGGCAATTTCTTGACTTTTGTCCATCCGGAAATACCTCCAAGACAAGAAGCTTGGCCAAAATATATCAGTTTTAATATAGTTTATGGTTCTCTGTTTATTATATTCCAGATCAGGAAGGAAATAAAAAAAATTGCGTTAAAGAGATGAGGAAATGAAGACAATAATGCTGACCTTTGAGAAAAAGAAAATCATAAAAACAAAACAAGAATGAATTATAGGAGGAGATAAAGAGATGAAATAAAATGTCATAAGAACTGACCAAGGGTGGAAATGTTGTGGGTAAGGACATTTGATGGTCTTTAGAGATGAAGATGAGAGTTGGGCTTGGTTGGGTGTGAGGGTTGAGTTTCATCAATTGTTATGACATAAACATGAAAGGAAATGGAAAAAAAGTGGAAAAGAACGGAAAAAAGAGAAAAGAGAAAAGAAAGAAAGGAAATGAAAAGAATGAAAAGAGAAATGAAATGAATGCAAAGAAATAGGAAAAAAAGGAAAAGAAGAGAAAAAGAAAAGAAAAATGAAAAGAAAACAGAAGAAAAAGAAAGACAAGGGAAAATAAAAATAAAAAGAATGTAAAGAAAAGGGAAGAGAAATGAAAAAGAGAAGGAAAGAGTAGAAGGAAAATAAAAGAAAAATGAAATGAAAAGATAAATGAAGAAAAAGAAAGAAAAGAGAAAAGAAAGAAGAAAAATGAGAAGAATGTAAAGAAAAGGAAAAAGAAATGAAAAAGGGAAGAGAAGAGAAAAAGGAAAAGAAAAATGAAAAGAAAACAAGAAAAAGAAGAAAAGGAAAAGAAAGAAGAAAAGAAAAATCTCATTGTTATTTTCTTTCCTCTTTTTCTCTTTTCGCCTTTCTTTTCCATTTTTCTCTCCATTTTCTTTTCATATTTATGTCATAACATTTTAGGCTATCAGAAATTTGAATTTTGTTTTATTTGAAACATTTCCATAAATATTGAATATTTATTGATAATAAAGATGAAGACAACAGTCCAAACAATGTAAATAAAGTAAATTATTACAATACCTCATCTCAGAAATATAGACAGATATTGAAGAATCAGTACAGACCATATATACTGAAAATATGGAAACATTAAAGATGAGAACAACTGTCTGAACAATGTAAATAATGTAAAAAGTTTTACGTAAATATATACTAAAATAAGTTTCTTTCACTCAAGTTCAAAGCATAAAAATAGGTATTTTCATGAATGTCTTCCTTCTGATAATATTTCATGATTTTTATTTATTAACTTACTTACTTTAATCATAGCAATGGCCGGTTTTCTCCTCCTGGCAAAACTGACAATTACTAGATGCCACCCCTACATACAAGCTACCAATCTACTGGGTGGCATGCTACTAGTGCTTACTGCTGGTGGCTCACTGTCAGACCGCCATGTTTTCCTCTTGGCAACGTTACCACTAGCAAACTGCTAAAGACCCATCGGTGGCCTGCTGGTGGCCCACCAGCAGTCTGCCAGTGGATCTCAAGTGAATTGCATGTAGGGAGTTTATAGATTTTTAGCTTTTTCATAAAAATATCAATTGATAACAGTTTAGAATTACTAGTACTTCTACATAATACAACTTAGTGCAGTGGTTGTCAAACGGGGGGTCCATATAGCAAACTGGGGGGTTCCATGGTAATATTTTAGTGGTTCATAGAGAAATTTCAGTTCAGAACATTTGTTACAAATGCGAATTGGAATTGACACAGTAATCTCGGACATATTAAAATACTAAAAAATAGAAAAGAATATATATATATATATATATATATATATATATATATCTTACTTATTATAAAATGCAGATTGTGTGTGTGTGTGTGTGTGTGTGTGTGTGTGTCTGTACGTTTATATATTGGATCAGATTTCCTACATTTTTCAACCGATTTCAACAGTGGTGGTTGTGACAGTGCCAAAAATTAGAAAAACGCAATTGTTTTTGCCCGAAATCAATTTGAAAACATGATAAAACATGATTCTGTCACCAGAATGAAAGGGGGACAACTCATATCAAGTTATACTTATAGAACCCAGGTTGTTTGTGTGTGTGTGTGTGTGTGTGTGTGTGTGTGTGTTCGTTCGTTTATATATGGGATTGGATTTCCTACATTTTTCAACCGATTTCAACAAAACTTCACTTTTTTTGGCAGGTAGTGTTTCTTATTGTCTTGCACACTTTTTTCTTTATTTTTACATTCAGAATGCTTTAAAAATTCCATTTACAAGACAATTGTTGATAATAAAATTCTATTCAATCGATAGACTCATAATGATTGAAAACAATGTTTTTGCTTGAGTTTGGGTTTGACCAATTCGTAAAAAATCTGTCAACCTTAAACAATAATCTTTGTCAATTTTATTTTTCAGTCTTTATGATGGTCTATACTTGATCTATCTCTTTACTGTTACATCCCCGGCAACGCCAGGCTCTACTGCTAGTATATATGTATATATATATATATATATATATATATATATATATATATATATATATATATATATATATATATATGTGAAAATATATAGAAAATAGGAAAGAACTGGTTAGGTAAATAATCCAAAGTTCTTTAGTATTTTTGTTATTATTTTTAAAAAATAGTGCTCAATACAAAAGTAGAGCATAAATATAATTATTTATTTAAAAATATGATTCCAACACGCTACATAAGAGGTCTCATGTTTCAAAACAAGAGCCTAAAATTTCAATATAATTATTTGAATTAAATTGAATTAAAGTAATCTCTGTTCCATCTTCAAGTGAAACTTTTTTGGAATAACTTATTACTGATAAGTATATATCAATCATAGGAAATGGATTAAATCCGACAAATATTTTAATATAATTTTTGTTTCTATGTTATTTTTATACATACATTTATTTGAGTAAATGCTCTGTTTTTTTAATTAAACAGTATTAATTACATTTAGCATTCAGAGCAGATGATACATCGGGAAAGATCAGCAAAAGTAATTCAAGCTTTGCTTAACCAGAAGTCCTCTGTGGCTGAACAGTCATAGCACACCAGGCTTAATGGTAGTTTTATATAGGATACAGGTTCAATTCCTGTTGAAGAACAGATTTTCCCCAAAATTTCTCTAACATTCAAGCCAGTAAATATAATTAATACTGTTTAATTAAAAAACAGAGCATTTACTCAAATAAGGGTATACATAAAATATAACATATAAACAGAAAATATATTAAATAGATACTGCTTCATCTACCGCAAGGAAAGTTGGTTCTCTGTGTCACACCAGAAAGTTTTTCTCACCCGAGTCCATCCTTCAAATTTATGAATCAACCACCCGCCCTTGCATGGAATACTACTGCCATATATGGTCTGGAGACCCTACTGTTCATCTTAGGGTCCTTGACAAAATCTAGAGATAGCTATGCAATGTGGTTGGCCCTGATCTGGCATCTCGTTTACAATTCCTCTCTCACAGACATGCCGTTGCCTCCCTTTGTCTTAACTACTCTGACAATATACTTTTGCTAGTTCCCAAACTGCATGAATTTAAATGTGCCACTAGGTTGGCATCTCAGTCCCACCCTTTTACTGTTGAAATGGTTAAATGTAGCCATCTCTTCAACTTCAATAGCTTCATGTCTTGCACTTCTCATCTGTGGAACTCTTTTCCTCTTGCTTGCCTCCCAGATATCTATAATCTTCAACTGTTCAAATGCAATGTCAATCGACATCTCTAGATGCCTTAATCTACTTCCCATCTTCTCGTCATCTTTTCCTTTTCACTCTTCTTTACTCTTGTTCCCACTTTCTGTAACCACTTGCATTCTAGTGGCACTCCCACCTTGCTTGGGGTGAAAAGTTTTTAAAAATATATATATATATATATATATATAATATAATATAAAAGGTTCAAATACTAATATTCCATGGTTATAATTTATTATGTATATATAAAGAAAAATTATATAAAGATTATAATTTATTATATAAATTAATTTAATACATTAATAATAAATAATAATATTAATTTTAAATCTTAATGAAATATTAATATTTTAATATATATTAATTAATATTGTAATAGACTTGACATTGTTAAAAGTGATGATCTTCGACTATCCTTGACATCAATGGGGTCGAATATAAAAAAAAAACTAACACAGGGATCTCATTGAATAAATCTGCAGTTCTTTTTTAAATTAGTAATTACTCTCATATTTTAAAATAGTTTGTTATGAGTTATTTTACTAGTGTACATAAATGTTCCATAGAATTTAGTTGTTAAATACAAGTTTATTTTCATTAAATTCATTTTACTTCAAAATAAAAGTGATCTATTAGTTAGAAATAAAGTAATCTTTTTCTTTAATTGAATGTTTATAGGGGTCCACCAAAAAAAAAAAAAAACAAAATTAAGAGTAAAAGTTGTCCATGGGTTAAAAAAAAGGTTGAGAACTACCGACTTAGTAGATGAACACCAAATAACATACTGATATGTCCCGGAAAGAGATATATTTGTTTGAAGTAGCAAAGTGATTTTGGACTACTGTAACTGAGTAGGACAATCTAGCAGGTAACCATAATGGAATGGTCCTTGTCAAAGTGGTAGACAATAGCTGTAGGCAATAGGCATAGACAATACGCGTAGCCAATAGGCATCGTCCTGTACCTCCATATCAGTCTGTATTTATGGCTGGTGTCAGCCAATCATATTACTGTGAGGGGGAACCCAGGTGTATGCATATTCATTACCTCACATACTAACAATGACTCCATTATAAATGGCTTATAAATTGGACAAAAGAGCTTGAGACCATTATCATATATATAAATATATACTCAAATATATTTCTTTCAGCCAGGTTCATAATTTTAGGAATGTCTACATCCTTTACTATATTTCACAATTTTTATTTATTACCTTGTAGAAATGGCTGGTTTTTCTTCCTGCCATAATTGAAAATTAGTAAATCCCACTTTATAGATATTAGATTTTTCTAAAAAGGATTTTCCAGTTGATTACAGGGGAGATCTCTTTATTTTCCTCTTTTTAAACCTTTTCTGTTACATCCTCAAAAATATAATTTTCATATAAATGTCAAAACACTACCGTTTATATATTTATATATATAAATATATACTGTTTATATATTTATATCTCTCTCTCAAATAACCTCTGACAACTAATTCCAGCACTCGGACTAAGAATAACTGATGGCTGACAACTGGCACCTCATAACCAGCTGCTTCAGAAAGATTGAGCTCAACAGCCAAAAGAGGCTGTCCATCCAGAGCAAGACAAATCCTGATCTTAAATGTTTGGTGAGTTATGGTCATATCCAAACATGGAAATGGCTATGAAAGTAAATCCAGACAGATTGGCACCGAGAAGGCGATTGGAAGTGACAAATTTCCAGCGTCTCCTGCAGCCAAGCTAACTCCAAATGTAATGCTTTGTATTCCTTTGGATCTAACCAGTATGGCAAAGAGGGAAACCATGTAGTCTAGGCAGCATACAGACCCTGTATATGATCATCTAGGTCCGTGCCCTGGAGAGGTCACTCCAATCTTCCCACCAAAGGACTGAATTTTGACCAAACAGAGCACTGCTCTTAACTCACAAAATAAAGTAATGCCTACAATCTATAGTTGATATAATATGTTGATTATATAACATGACTAGCAGTAGAGCCCGGCATTGCCCGTGGATGTAACAGTAAGAGATAGATCAAGTATCAACCATCATAACGACTGAAGAATAAAATTGACAAAGATTATTGTCTAAGGTTGGCGGACATGCATGTCTTAATTAGTTTTTGTTTTTTGTTTTTTTGTTTTTTTTACGAATTGGTCAAACCCAAGCTCAAACAAAAACATTGTTTTCAATCGTTATGAGTCTACCAATTAAATAGAATTTTATTATAAACAGTTGTCTTGTAAATGGAATTTTTAAAGCATTCTGAATGTAAAAATAAAAGAAAAAAGTGCAAGACAATAAGAAACACTACCTCAAAAAAAAAAAGTGAAGTTTTATTTGAAATGGGTTGAAAATGTAGGAAATCGATCCCACATATAAACGAACACACACATACACACAAACAACCTGGGTTTTATAATAAGTGTAACTCGAGAGGAGTTGTCCCCTTTCATTCTGGTGACAGAATCGTGTTTTATCATGTTTTCAAATTGATTTTGTGCAAAAACAATTGTGTTTTTCCAAATTTTGGCACTGTCAGAACCACCACAAGGTAATTTTACATAGTCCTGTGAAGTTTTGTTGAAATCGGTTGAAAAATGTAGGAAATCTGATCCAATATATAAACGTACAGACACACACACACACACACACACACACACACACACACAACCTGGGTTTTATAATAAGTAAGATTATATAATATTATTATATAATAAAATGATATATAAAATATATAGTTAGTCTGTAAATTTTAAATTGATTTTAATTCCTTATATTTAATGTTTTATGTTTAACTAAACATGTTTTTATCCTCAAAATTGTTTAAATGGTGTAGTCAGTGGGCTGGAGAATTAGGTTGGAGGTCCAAGGGGGCTAAAGTAACAGCCTAAATGTGCATATAGGACAAGCAAATTGGTAATGAGGTAAACCATCCAAGCATCGGTGCTGGAACAATGAGGCACATGTGTCATTGCATCAGATCAAGGCTGGCAGCATGCCCAATATGCAAATTCTCTGATATGGCAAGAACGTCTAAGAAAGGTGAGTGTTTGTTGAGACTGCAGAAGGTTTTTGCACTCAACGCAGGTCCCATCTGTGCGTACTGAACCAGAATCCATTGCGAGTGTGTTTCCAGTGTCTCTGCTACAGAATCCCGGGTTTCCTGTTACAGTTGGACTATGCGATTATTTTTTAAATGACCCTATATTTCTGAGATGAAATTATTTACACTGTTTGCATTGTTCAAACTGTTGCCGTCTTCATTGTCATATTCATGATGTTTTGGCCATGATACTCTCCGTCCTTCTTCAGGTGACTAGAATTTCAAACTGCACCCTTTATTTCATACACCAAGGTAGATTGTTCTAGCTCAACATGCCATGCCTCTTCCAGATATCTCATTATCAGTTATCTCCCTTTTAACTGTTGAGTTACAAAACATGGAGAATATGGCAACAAATATGAGGACAACAATCTGAACAATGTAAATAGTGAAAATTATTTAAATGAACATATATATATATATATATATATATATATATATATATATATGTATGTATATATATATATATATATATATATATATATATATATATATATATATACATATATATATATATATATATATATATATATATATATATATATGCTGACAGCATATGATCTTATCCGAGCATCAGGGTCATCATCCTCTCTCCTTATTCCCTTTCTCCTTAGTGGCAGTGGTATTAGTGATGGGCATGAATCAAAGAGAGTTTGATGAGGCCATTAGTGAGAATTTGATTTTGGTGGATGACTCTGGAGAAGCCCACACACTTTGCCAGAAGCATGTCTCATGCAGCTCAAAGGGGATTGAGGCAGGCGAGTTGAAACCTGGTTGCATCCAGCTGTCAGATACTTGGTCTGTCAAGGTCCACCTTGGTTACACCAACCTGACTGCTATTTGACCTCTAACCACCAGTTTGGCCACTGAGATCCTGCAGATCTTTGCCTATTCTCTTGTTGGGGTCATCGGGGGTTGGTCAAATTCAGTCTACCTCTTCCTCCTAGACCATGGAGCTATGAGTTGCCTTACAGGAGTTGCAACTCAAGACAGCCTCGATATATATATATATATATATATATATATATATATATATATATATATGCAGAAACTATATTTTGATTATGACTAAATTCCTTTTAAAACTAGAATGTGTGAATTTATTCAAAAATGTATTTTATTTTATATATATATATATATATATATATATATATATATATATATATATATGAAGAAATATAGTCTTAAGGTGTGCTATATTTATGGGATAAAGTGCTCGATATCAGAGACAGAGTGTGTAAATATAAAAGTGAACAAAGGATAGTTTTCATGCTATATGCTGTTTCAGTCTTATGATGATTGCAGGTCAAAAAAACAGACAATCGCCTCTAATGTTGACTTCTATGTTCTTTTTATATATATATATATATATATATATATATATATATATATATGCATGTATATTTAGGCAGCATATCTTTGAATGATCAAAGATGTTTCATTGAATAATATAGACATATCATGCCTATTTATTTTATACTAATCCTTTCCAGTTGTCTAATCAGTTTCTTGATGTTAAGATGAAATTCATCAAGGAAGCCACCATAGTTTTTTCTTACCAAAGTATTTTCAATCTCCTCCAAGATCATTCTCAGGTTACCACAGTTACAATAAAGTTGTTTTTGTCATTCACCCTCGAAGTGATACTGGAAGAGATTGAAAGTACTCCCACTTTGAAAGCTTTTTCTCAAGAACTCCCACAAAACTAGAATTTTAACCTCTTCAAGTTTAGAGTTAATTTTTATCTATCCTCCATATCATATTATAGTTATTCAGTAACACTCTAACTTGAGTGACTCTTGGAACCTATATTGAGTTAAATTAATAGATAAAAACATGACAGAATATGTCCTTTTTTGTATACCCCAGTTAGCATGATTGCCACAATGACATATCAAAGAAACTTTGGTTCTATTACACAATTTTGGAAGGTTGGCATTTCTGAGGTGCATGATAGGCTTTGCAACTTTTGCCACTCAAGAGAATTGAACAGATGTCAGAATTGTGTCAACTGATTTGAGTAGATGAACTTTTTTCTTTTATTTTATCATCATTTGTAGCAAGAATGTCTTGTCTACTGAACCATGGGAAGTTTCTGTAATTTTGTAAATTAAAAACAGTTTTAAAAATAAATTTTAATCTTCATCCTTTGAGAATTTTTTTCAGGATTGCACATTGTTTTACAAATAAAACAGAAAACATCAAATTTTTCAAATAAAACTTGTTTTTTGTGTTTCATTGACTTCTGATGACCTCCTCTGTAATTGGAAATCGGCACCATCTATCTCTATCATTTCCCTAAAAAAAATTCTTTTTTTGAGGGAAATATTCTTGAAGAAGAATTTAATTGTTCAGCTGCAATATATATCATAAAGGTCACGAATTTTATCATCAATGACCTCCTGTTACCTTAGAGGTCAAAATGAACTTTATACACAATCCAATTTATGAGATTAAAAAATATTTTTGTACCTCATAGGAACTTTAATATCTAACTTCCTTTTATTAGAAATTGATTAATTTGGCTAAAAATATCTCTTTGATGACCTCTTTGATGAACTTTTAGGACCTCTCTGATGACCTCATGTGACATTTTGATGATCTGTTTGACAACTTCCAATGACCTCAAATTACCTCCATAGTCAAACCCATATAACCTATGCTATTACTTGATATCTTATGGCTATGCATCCAATAAATACGTTCCATGATGTCCAAACATAAAACCGCATGCATACACAAAAAGAAAGTCTTTCATATATATATTTAAAAAAACATGTATCAATATGGTGATTTTCTTTCGATTTTCAATGATAAAATTATTAAGCTTATCAGATGATATGAAAGGAATTTACTTAAAATAAATAGACAAAACTTGTCTGTATTATTTAGTGAAACATGCATCAATAAAAAAATGCTGTCTAAATACACACAGTATATATGTGTATGTGTGTGTGTGTGTGTGTGTGTGTGTGTGTATATATATATATATATATATATATATATATATATATATATATGCAAATGAAATCAAATATAAATTCACACATTCATAACATTAATTTAAAATAGGGCTCAATACAATTTTTATTATAGGATATTACATTAGAATATATATAAGCAAGTGTAAATGGATATAAATCCGACAGAATGAAGAATCTTTGAAAAAACATTCAAAATCTGTCTAAACAGTTAAAATGAAATGTTTCTTTTGCGTCTACGTTTCGGTTTGAATAAACCTTTCTTGTCTTTTTCATCAAAATACAATTCAGTTCAATATTGAAATGAATTGGACATAAAACACAAGTCTTTGTTTTGAAAAGGTTTATTCCGGTTAAACGTCAGACGCTTTCGATATTTTTCATTTTAACTACATTTAAGGATTTTTGTTTGTTTTTTCAAAATTTCTTCATTAGAATATATGTAAAAACTGCACTCATGTTTCGATGCATACCATCACATCTCATCAGGCAGTAGTAATGCATTGAAACATGAGTGCATTTATATAGCAGTTTTACACATGTTCTGATATAATATCCTATAATAAAGTATATATATATATATATATGCATGTATGTATATGTAGATTTAATAGGCCAGTTAATGAAATTTGAGGCATAAAAAGCCAACAAAATGATAACAATATTAGCAATAAGATTGATGATATTTATTATATATTAGCCATTTGACTAAATATGAGAGAAAAAGAGAAAGATTTTAAAGTTGGTATTTTTGGACATTTGAAAATTTTTCTCTTCATGCTTCAATTTAGCCAAGAGTCTAATATAATAAATATTGTCAATCTTATTTCTAATATTGTTATCATTTTGTTCCTTTTTTATTCCTCAAATTTCATTAACTGGCCTATTAAATCTACATATTGTACTAAGCACATGTGAACCATCTTTTGTTTTAATCTCTCTCTCTCTCTCTCTCTCTCTCTCTCTATCTATATATATATATATATATATATATATATATATTGAATATGACAGACAAAGTTCTTTGATTTAGTTTTTTATACATTTTCTCATGTGATCTAATAATTTTTTCTTTTCAGATGATAAATTATATAAAAACTGTCCAAATGTTCTTTTTTTCTGAGCACTTTCGGCTATACATTTAGCCATTTTCAAGGATGAAATATTTTAACTGTTAAATAAGAAATAGCTTGTTGCATGTATGTATTTCTATAATGTTTTCATTTTTCAAGACACGGTCAAGATATTGTGTCCATGTTCTTTGTTGATGTGCATGAAAGTAGGATTGCTACCTAATACACACACACACACACACACACACACACATATATATATATATATATATATAAGATGGTGTTGGTATTTTGTTTCGATTTTTAGATTTGACTTGGGCTGAGAACTTTTCAGCATCCCTTTCAGAAATGTATATATGTGGGTGTAGATGCAAGTATTTCTCTTTTTATATTCCTTGTGATTTCTGAGGCATTGTAAATTCTTCATTTAAATATATGCAATGAATAATAGAAACATCTCATGCATTTATACCAATACATGGAAGAAACTCAGATACAAGTTTCTTCACCATTTTATATAAATGTATAAATGTAAATAAAACTCAAAAGTGAAAGTGAAAGTGAAAGAAGAATGAAAACATCAATTTACATGTGAATTTTTTATACTGCATTTGGAATCCCATGTTTTTTGGCTTTTGACCAAATGGACTTGGCTCCATATTTTTCTTTCTTTCATTTTTAAAGAGGAAATTTAAAAAATAAATCTCATTTTCCTTTTTATCTGTCTCTGTTTTATCTACACACTTTGCTTTTATAAAGAAATCCTCAACACTCCAGGTTGGATACAATCTTCCGTTCAAGACACAATAACCATTGAACCTGCTCCTGATTTCATTTTCTATGACAAGCAAGTGAAACAATGATTATTAGGAAAATTTAAAGTTGAATATGTTAGTAAGTTCCTTCAGTAATGTTAGTGCATTATAAAATAATCCCCCACCTTAAAAATCCTACCACTGTCTTCACAATAATTTAAATAATTTTCTTTTGTTAAAGCTTTAAACATGTAAATATTAAAAGTATATATAGATATACACAAAAATATAAAACTAAAGGGAGGAAGGCCAAGGATAAGAAAAAAATTACCCATTGTAAAATGGTGGACTGAAAAAATATAACAACAAAAAAGAAATAACAAAATAGGACTAACTAGGTATCACTCCTCGCTATTCAAAACTAATCAAAGATAAAAAATATTTGCATAGTAATTAAAACTGGGAAAAAATTACTACCAGGGAAGAGTAGTAAAACTCACAGACAAGTTACATTTAGATCCAGCAGCCATTCCATGTTTTCAGAGGGAAGGCTGCTTAGACTTAATATAAATAGTTTCACAAATGTTCTGATGACAGTTTGCTGATTATGATCAAAATTGGTGAAAAGGAATTTTTCTCCATAATTAGCAAAGCAAAGTCAGATTACCATTTAAGAATTCTTCAGACCATCATTTTATATGGATTAATTTTTTTTCTCGTCTATGCTCTTCCAACCCCTTATATTTTTGTACATATTTATATATACTTTTAAAATGTCTGTTTTAAAAGCTTTCTTAAAATTTTGTACTTCCCACAGACTTTTTTTTTCAAAATTTAATATCCAAGAATTGCCTAAAAATTGAAGATTGTGCACCTTTTTTTAAAAACTAATTTACTAGCTCAGTTTGGGTAAAAGGGACATTTTCTTCCTGAAGAGTTTTATCATATATTCAATAATAATAATAATAATAATAATAATAATAATAATAATAAAAGTAACCCATTACTGCACATGATTCCTTAAAATTTAGATCTTTTTACTGAAGATACCTTGTTGGTTAATGGTAATACTAGAGCTTGTGGATTTTGTATTTTATATAACATCCTCTCCAAAAAAACTGTTCTCAATGAATTAACAGATTAAATAGTTTCAGTATGAGTTAAACAAAAGAATGTATGAAAATGAAAGATTATTCAATCCAGAGGATAGTCCTGAAATTTTGGCCTATGGTGTATGTATATATTTGTGTGTGTGTGTATGTATGTGTGTTTATAATTGTATATATGGGCCTCAATCCCTCTTTTATACAAATCTCATTAAATATGTTTGATAAGGTAATGCAGTTAAGTTTTTTATTTTTTCTTGTGTTCTCCATAATATTCTTCTTTTCTGGAAATAAATTATGTAGAATTTGTCCAAATGTTTTGTTTGTAGGAGCACTTGCAATTATACAATCCATACATTCAGTTAAAAATAAAAATCTAGAATTTACAGTCTTAAACCTAATGTCCTCATTGCTTGTTGTTGCTGCTGTCATGCTTGACTGCCTTTGCCAGTACTTCTAGATTAAATTGAAGAAATTATCTTCTGCAAATATTCTTTCTATTCTGCTTATTTTTATTCTTTTTCAACATCAACCATTTTCCTTCTACTTCTTCTTTCTTTTATCTTTCTTCTTCTGACATCCTTCGGTATCGTTCCTTTTTGTATTTTTACTGTCTTTTTATTTATTTATTTATTTTTTTTTCATCTTTCTTTTATCTTCTTTCTTTAGTTATATTCTGTTATGGTAATTTACCGATACACACATGGACTCTCCCTGCTATAAATAGGCGCAGGTACTGCCTTTTGGGAGGGAAGTTTCCAGCATTCAGCTCTGGCAGTCAGACCAAACATTCTTGATGTAACACTCTCGTTTGTATATGCTTGTAGTACTGTTTCTGTTAATATATTTGTTTAACTCAATTACTCTCTTGTTTTTTTATTTTCGTCCCTAACAAGGCCACAACATATTCCTTAACACATCTTTTTTATTTTTCAAGACTTTTTCTTTTTTAATCAATTCATGTTTCTTTCTCTACTCCTTCTCTTTTCTTTCTTTTTTACTTCTCTTCGCTTTCTATGAATTCATCTCTTTCCTTTTCTTCCTCTTCTTTTTCTTCTATTCCTTATTTTTCTTTCCTTCTCTTTTGCTTTTCTTTTTCCTATTTTCCTTCTCTTTCTCTTTAATTTCTCCTTGAAGTCTAACTCTCTGTTTTTCCTTCACCCTCCTTCTTGTTTTTCTCTTCTTTTTCATTCTTCTTTTTTTCTCTTTTTTCCTTTTCTTTGAACTCCTCTTTCTCATTCATTTTCTTCTTTTTTTCTTTTTCTTCTTCTCTGAATAGTTTTTGTTTCTTTTCTGGCATATTTTCATCATCTTTCTTATTCTTATTCCTTTTTCTTATCATTCCAAATGAATCTCAATCTTTCTTCAATGTTATTCTTTTATTTCTAATCTGAGCACCATTTCTCTTGCAATTTCTTTTTCTTTATTTAATGCCTAAACTGCAGGAAATACTTATTGATGGAATGCAACATTTCTTTTTCTTCATCTCCATTTCCAAAGTTCCTACAGGCTACTTGATGACCATTTTCACATTGCTTCATTGAAAATTATGGCTTCCACCCACCAACACCAGACAAGACCATCCATGTCAATGTTTTATCACTACAACAGCCAACCAAATCTCATTACTACATTGAACTCTGGATTTAACTCAGATCAATCTTTGTAAACACACACACACAAATCAGTATCTATCTATCTATCTATCTATCTTAGTCTATTCATATCTATCTATCTATCTATCTATCTATCTATCTATCTATCTATCTGTTTGTTTGTTAGTCTATTCAAATCTATCTATATATCTAGCTATATCTATCTATGTATATGTATATATATCAATATATACAAGAAAGAACTTGAAAGTTCACAGAATTTTGAACGGCTACACCAGTCTTCTCATTTCCTTTATCTGACCAAATATTTCTTGCGGTCATTTAAATCACATCACAAGGAAATAAATAACCACAGTTTCTGTCCTTTTTCTTTCTGCAAAGGAATCATTTTATACATTAAATTTCCAATAATTTTTGGTAGGACATTTTACATGCATGTGCTTGTGTCTTTAAAGGTGTCAAACTTTTCAAGCAGAAAATAGAAGAATACATAGGAAAAAAAATTCTAGTTTTTTTGTTTTTTTTTATTACAATTACAAATGTTTTCTTATTTGGGTGACAAAAAGGAAAAAATAAGAGCAAAGTATAAAACATTTTTTTTACTTATTCTATCAATCTCAGCCTATTCCTCTTCTCTGTCTATTTAAGATTCTATCTATCTATCTACCTATCTATCTATCTATCTATCTATCTATCTATCTATCTATCGATCTATCACAAACTGTTATCAATCACAGCCTGTTCCTATCTATTTACAATTATATCTATTTATCTATCTAGCACAAAATATTTATCTCAGCTTGATCCTATCTATCAATTTAGATTCTATCTATCTATCTATCTATCTATCTATCTATCTATTAAATACACAACACCCCTAATACATACATACATATATATATATATATATATATATATATATATATATATATATATATATATATATATATATATATATAAATTCCAATTGAATCCTTTACATTCACTTATGTGCTAATACCCTTGGGAAAGGTGTGAATCCTCTTCTTCTCCTTCCAGCTATGGGTAAAATAGCAGGACAGACTGGGTTCTATAGCCTTGGATGACAACTGATCTAGGAGAAGGACAACTCTGAATTCAAAACCTGCAGAGTGTCGTTTTGGGATCTTGTGGCACGTAGTGCACCAAGTCTCTGTATTCGGCCCTTCAAAAAGTGTGTATGGTCCTGCACGAAACCTTCACCACTATAATCAAATCTCATATGTTGTTGTCGGGCTGTCGGTTTCCTGGGAACTGATCTGCTTGACCCTCATACGTCGAATTCAATGAGAGAGTTTAGTATACACAAAATAAAACATGAAACCGCCAGACCTTGTCATTTGTTTTAATATATATATCCTAATAAGTTTGATTAGAAAGAACCAACAAAGTCTGTTTGTTTATTTTTTCTACCATGTTTTCAAATAATCTATTGTGCTATGGGGTCAAAATTGTGTATAAACTATCCTACGTTCATGCATGTGTTATTGTTTTCAAGTACTTTTGAGCATCTCAGTCATTTTCAAGAAACAATGTGGTATCTGTGCCTTTTGCATATTTGACATCTTTTTAATGGAATTCAGGGATATAATTTATTTTGAATTACAAAACTGAGATCAGTATCTTGAATACATTACAAAACTGAGATCAATATCTTGAGTTCAAGATATTGATCTCAGTTTTGTAATGTGTGTGTGTGTATGAATGTGTGGACCTTACACTCTCAGCTGTGATATCTGAGAGACTGCTTTTTTAACTACTGCGCTGGGTGTTTATATATCTATCACTGAAGCTCTTTAACACATTTGTATCCCAGGTGCAGTGAGCGCAATCAGATGAATCTGCACCCAGTGGCTAGGATGTCATCTGGGATTAGCCCTGCACTTAGCTTCTATGAAAGGCACTCAGTGCAAAGTTTATTCTGCATGGTCTGTGATGAGATATCTTACATTTTCCAGTATGAGCTGTAGTGTACTTCCAGGAACATTCCTCTTCTTTATAAAGTTTATTTTATTCAAAATCATTTCCTGTATTTGTTAATTAGGAATCGAAGATCCGAGTTTGAATTCCAGTCAAATCCATGACGTTCACTTATGTGCAAATACCCTTCAGAAAGTTATGAATCCTCTTCTTCTCCCTCCAGCTACTGCTAAATAGCAGGACAGATCGGATTCTGTAAACTTGGATGGCAACTAGTCTACCACAGAAAGAAATATCCAAATATGCAAAATTAGCGTTTTTATGAACTTAGAAAACAATTTGAGTGGTAGTATGTATATATATATATATATATATATATATATATATATATATATATATATATGTGTGTGTGTGTGTGAAAATGTGTATATAAAATATATATATATATATAAAATAAAATAAAATATATATATAAATATATATATAAAATAAAATATAAAATATATATATAAAAAATAAAATATATGAAAATAAAATATATTAAAAAATAAATATATAAAATCAAATATATATATAAATATATATATATATATATAGAAAATTTCTCAAAATTAACCTGTAGAAAAAGACGATATGTATAAAGGAAAAAAGACAATAGGAAAACTGTAGTTTTATTCAACATGTTTCGTCTAATGTGAACTTATTGAAAGCAAAAAGACAAAATGAATTTATCGAAACAAAGTATCTATAAACAACCAACAAAATGTCGTTAGCAACTAGAAGAATTTAGAAATGTTATTGTATTAATTTCTGTTGACCATACAAAAGTGTTTCTAAATTCTTCTAGTTGCTAACGACATTTTGTTTGTTGTTTATAGATACTTTGTTTTTATTTCAATAAATTCATTTCATTAGTTTTTGCTTTGAAAAAGCCCACATTGGATGAAATGCATTGGCTAAAAGTACAGTTTTCTAATTGACTTTTTCCTTTATTATATATATATATATATATATATATATATATATATATATATATATATATATATATAAAATTTATCAGTTCTGTGATGCTACATATATTCTTTTGTATACTTTTGAGTTAACACATGGGAGTACACTAATTTTTGCGGGTGAAAGCATAACCTTTTTTATGGTACTCCTGAAGCCTTTGTCAATGGTAGATATTGAACTGGATTAAATTTCAAATTTTTGTTCCAAACTTTTGAAATACTATATATAAATATCTATGTTTTATATACAAACTATTTGTATCTATCCATTACACTCCCTGCCTCTAGCTCTCCCCCTCTCTCTCTCTCTCTCTCTCTCTCTCTCTCTCTTTATATATATATATATATATATATATATATATATTTTTTCACTGAGGCCTGTTGGTACAGTTGGTATGTCGCTTGCACTGTATTGCAACTGTCCAGGTTCAAAACTGCTGATGAGTCCCAAATAGGACAAGATGGCTGTCCAGTGCTTTCTGCATTCTGTTGAGGATTCTTCTAGACTCGATGAATTAACTGGATTTATATATACATACATACATACATATATATATATATATATATATGCCACGCAGAATAGCTGTGATACAGAAAAACAGTCTATTTGTGGATCACTGTATATATATATATATATATATATATATATATATATATATATATATACCGATGTATACTTGCCATTTTCTTTTTACTTACCTAAATGAGAAGCATTCACTTGAGAATGGGGTTCTACTGCAGTAATTAAATCTGAGCAGATGGCTTTCACTCGAAAACAAAAGGACATTTTCTTTTTAACTCACACTTGATTGTATGTATCGGGTTTGATATATCAAAAAGCACTTTTCATTCTTTTTTCTATTTTTTTCCGAAGTAGTAAAAATAATGATCAGAGAGTTATTTTTTTTCTTTTCATTGTACTTATATTTTACCTATATCATTTTATGGTTTTGATCATTGTCTCCTCTTATTTTTATTTGCTTTTTAGGTATCTCTGTCCTTGTTTATTTGTTTTAAAGAGATTTGCACCTGTTTATTTTGTTCTCCATTCCATTCTTGCTTTCTTTTTTTGCTCACCTGTTTTGATTTTGTGCCTCTCCCCACCCCCATGACTGCCAACTGGGTTGGTTGTTTAAGTCTGTGACATATGAATGGAAAGACAAAAGTGATTACTCGATAAAAATAAAGAAAGAAAATTGTAAAAAAATACTGTCATGAACGCCACCGAACCCTCTTAAGTCTATTTGGTAACATCTTATTTTCGGTTGTCGTTCTTATCTGATTGATTTTACGAATCAATGCTTGATAAATTATATCTTCTGCATTTTACTAGATTGCCAAGTTCAAAGATGAATTGAGCTGTAAGTTATCTAAGGCAGATTTTCTCAACGCATGAAAGATTGCAATAAAAGTAATTTCAGACATAGGAATCCACTGCCATTTTACCAATATTTTAAACATGTGAGCAATGACAAAGTTGTCAAGACAATGGAAACAAAAAGGTCACTGATATTTGACATCAGAAAGAGATTTCAAATAGAAATCAGACATGGGAATCTACTACCATTTTACCAATTGGGGGTTGCAAACTGATAATTTTTTTCCAGGATGTTGCAAGAGAATATATATTCAGAATATATCTTAATGGCAACACTGTGACAAAAGCACTAGCAAATAGTGTTAATCCTTTATATGGTAATATAGAATTGAAGTTACATAGGTAAAATAAAAGTTCTACAGAAAGATGCTGAGAATATCACAGACTGAACATGTGATAATTGATGAAGTTCTAGAGATGATGGAAACAAAAAGGACACATACTTATCATCAGATAGTGATAGTTGAAATTTCTAGGAAGGATAATGAAGAAAGAAGTCTGGGAAAATTTGACACTCACAGGACAGCAAGAAAAAAAAAACAATGTATAACCTACCAGAGACTAGATCCAAAGAGTTGTGAGTTCAATACCAGGCTACATCAGTGGTGGACCAAAGCTTGGAGTGTTGATTTAAAGTGAAATAACTGAGACATCCAGAAGAGGTATGGCACGTGGAACTAGAACAACCTAATCTGGTGGATGAAATAAAGGGTTCTAATCACCTGAAGAAGGCTAGAGTGTACGACAGATGAAACGTTGTGAATGCAGCAATGAAGATGAGGTTAATAGTCTGAATAATGTAAATCATAATATCTCATCTCAGAGATATAGACAAAGAAAAATAGCTTTGTCAATTTAGAATGGTTCAGAAACATTTGTTTAAGATATATCTAATGCAAAAGAAATTCATTTAAATGGACATATCATTATAAACATTGTTTCTTTCAAATTTGGTCCAATGAAAGGCAACTGTCCTTTGGCAAGTCTTTCACACAACGTCTGTCAATCACTGTTACCAAACAGTGATGTAGCATTTTATCACAATATCCGGCAATGAAGCTAAACACATAGAGAAGTGGAGACACCCTTTAATTAATATGAAACACGCAAACGGTGGATAGTGGGGAGGAGGCTCTGAAAGAAATACGTCCAATTTTATTGTTTCACCTCCTCCTCAGAGTGTCTATTATATACTTGTAAAATACCAAATTCAGTATCTGTCTATAAGGACACATGGCACAGTGGATAAAGGTGTTGGTGAGATCCAGTGACAGGATCCAAAGAGTTGTGAGTTCAATACCTGGTCAAGGCAGTGGAGAATGGAGAGTTTAATTAATATATATATTATTGTCTGTGTTTATGTGATGCTCTATATATTTTTTAGATAATTTAATTTGTGTTAGCAAACTTTATTTCTGTGTTGGTATATGTTTATGTGGGTATGTAGGTAAAAAGTTTTCCTAAATAACTGATATACAAAATCTTATAGTTTTCTGATATTTTTATATACCTAGGTACATATGTAGACTTAAGAGATATATACGCGTTAATCACTATGTGGGTTTTTAATATTGTTAATGTTTTCTTCCTCAGTAATTTTTTTAAGTACAAATAAGTTTAATTCTACCCATCTATTTTTATACGTTAAATGTATGAATGGATGTGGTGTTTTTTTACCTTTTACCTTTTAATTTATGTATATATATATATATATATATATATATATGTATGTATGTATGTATGTGCATGTGTGTATATATATGTGTATATATATATATATATATATATATATATATGTATGTATACATGTATAGATAGATAGATACGTTGTATATTTGTTTAGATGAGTGTGTGTATGTATATGTATGGATGTGTGTAAGGTTTTATGTATATATGATTGTGTGCGTATATGTGTATGTCTATGTGTGTATGCATATATGTATGCATGAGTGCATGTGTATGGATATACATATATATATATATATATATATATATATATATATATATATATATATATATATGCACATATATGTATGTATGTGTGAGTAAATATAGATATGTTGTTGTGTATGTGTGTATCTACGTATGCATATAAATTGTATTTACTTACTAGATTAAATATTTGTTAATTTTTATATGTTTATGTTAAATTTGTAACCTGTAGGTGATATTACTTGCTTTTTCAAATTTTCTTGATTACACGTCGGTTCTCATATAAATGCCCATCGTTTTTGGTTTACATCTACCCATTTTTTTTTTCCTCTTTCTCTCTCTCTCTCATTTTCTGGATTTTAAGTTTAGATTATATCATGTTTATTGTGTGTAGTGTCACCACAAATATATACACACGTTCCCGGTGTCTGTTTTTTTATTTTAATTTAGGTCAGTGAATCGGTAGCGAATTATGCATCGAAAAATAATTCATATTTATCTGTATCTCACTCATTTAAACTGTTATTTAACTCCTCTCTTTAAAACTTTTCTCTGTTAAATTTTAATCCCCACCTTCAACTTTAGGCCTTCCTCTTCTTCTTTCTTCTGTTACACCCTCTCTCTAGAGCTTTCATACATTTCCCTCTCACACTTGTTTCCCACTCCCACACACACACTCTCACTAAAATTTTGCTTTTTGTACCCAGAGTTATATTTTCTGTTTTCTTTTTGAATTTGTAGTTGTGATGAATTGGATCATGATTACGATTCCAATTTAATAAATTATAACCATGGAATGTTAGTGTTTGAGCCTTTTTTATTATATTCTTACTCTGTCCTGGACATTGAGTTCTACCTGGATTCTATCCTCTTGAAATTTATATATATATATATATATATATATATATATATATAGCTCTGTTCATTTACATGGAGTATAGTGCTTTTACTCTCAGCACTCATATATATATATATATATATATATATATATATATATATATATATAAATTTCCAATATATACACACACACTACATTACAAAAGTTTGAGGAAAGCCCTGGTAATTTTTTAAATTGGCCAAAAATTAGTTGTTTTCTATGTTAAATAAGAGAAAATCATTATAGATGGTTAAGAAAAAGTGAGGAAAGATTTTTTATTAGAAATTTTATTATGACAAAAAGAAAAAATCATTTTACGATTAAATTTTGCTCCCATCAAAATATCCTCCTTTAGCCTTGATTACTGCAGCAAAAAGTTTTGGCATTTGTTGCACAAGTTTCTCAAAGTATAAGCTTTGTAATTGATTCCATTCTTTTTCAATGACTCTAAGAGTTCTTTTTCATTTTTATTCAATCTTCCGACAAGTTCATCCCATTCTAATTCTAGGGGTCGTTTCAAACTTTTGAACAGTAGTGTGTATATATATTTTGGTTTAATTTTCTAAAACTTCTTCTGTTTAAGACAAATACTTCCCACCCTCCCCTGACCCCTGTCTTGTATAAATAATTCTAATTTCTATATTCCCACCTTTATAACCTCTTTACATGATATTAATTATAAATTATAAACTTTCCCCTACTCTAAAATCTCCCCAACTCTCTGCACTGATACATCATCAGTTACCTCCCCTTAAGATCTAGGAGGTATAAAAAGCACCCAAAATATCCGTCAGTAGACGAGTAGCCAGAGTTAAGTGCAATAAAGCTTTGGTATAAGTTTATTCTTTATTGGTTCTGTTTTTACTACACTCTCTTTCCATTAATCCCTTACATTCATTCATTTATATATTTTAAATTTATTTTGAAACCCCTTTTTATTACTCTTTTAATTTAAAATTAATATTTCATTATTCATATAACACCAAATTTATGTCATAAGGTTAATATTCAGGTTTAATTTTATAAAACTTCTTCCCTTTAAGACAAATACCTTCCACCCTCCCCTGACCCCTGTCTTGTGCCTTTTGTCTGACTGAAACATTGAAATCGATAAATTCTGTATTAGTTTTTAGACTGTTTTTTTTAGCTTTCATAGTTAAATTTCTATTTCTGCCATGAACTCAGTCCACACCAGGGTTGATATGACAGACGACTGATATTTTCATCTACTGAAATAGGCTAATCCCCAAAGGAGGTGATTTGGGATTTTATTGTTTATTAATTATTTGCTCTGTAATAATAAATACATATATGTATATATAGTAAAGATAACAAATCCATTGGTATATAATCCAAGTGGATCCTAGTAATATAAAATATTAAAACTGATCCACAAAAAGAGTTCAATATATTTATTATAACAGAGCCAATAAATAGTATTATGCAACAAAATCCAAAATTACCTCATATGCGGGATAGACCTATTTCAACCAACAAAAACTTCATCAGTCTTATTCAACCCTGGTGTATAGACTGAGTTTGGGTCAGAATTAGAAATTTAACTCCTAATCCCAACATGAACTTAGTCTATACACCGGGGTTGAATAAGACTGACAAAGTTTTCATCAGTTGAAATAGGTCTATCTCCTATATGAGGTAATTTTAGGATTTTCTTACACAACAAAAATTACCTCATATAGAATTAGAAATTTCACTGTGACAGCCGTTGAAAAATTGATACAGAATTCAGAATGTTTCAGTCAGACGAAATGCATGAGATGGTGATCATGGGAGGGTGGAAGGTATTAGCCTTAAAGGGAATTATATACACTCCTGTTTGTCAGTTAAGCACTTTAGAAGAAAGGACATTTCACTGCTGCTGCTATGATGCTAAGCTCTTTGTAGTGAACAGAGAACCCTGATATCTGATAATGCTTATATTATGAATATAATGCATTAAAAATTCCCTTTCTTCGTAGTGTGCACTTGTAACCTATTGGTATAACTCTTCAACTGATGTCAGCTCAGTCAAGTTTTGATCACAGCTTGAAGCAATAGCATGTCTAGCCACACTGAAGAGCAGTGATCTGGATGACTATATATATATATATTTATGCAGCATATCTTCATTCCAAACATGTTTCATTGAATAATATTGACATATTATGTCTATTTATTTTATAGTGAAACTTTCCTGTTGTTTAATCTGTTTCTTGATGTTAAGATGAAATTCATCAAGGAAGACATCTTCATTAAAGAAAAAATACGGCACCTTCCTTGATGAATTTCATCTTAATATCAAGAAACTAATTAGACAACTGGAAATGTTCAATATAAGAATAAAAAGCCATGTCTATATTATTCAATGAAACATGTTTAAATGAAGATATGCTACCTAAAGATAGATAGATACATAGATAGATAGATATGAACAGACTGAGATAGATAGATAGATAGATAGATAGATAGATAGATAGATAGATAGATAGATAGATAGATAGAATGTTGTAAGCCTATAAAAGTCAAGTAATACTTATTTACAATGTTAAATAGTTTCTGAAATTTTGATGTACTTATGAAAAATACCTGGAGAACAAAATGTTTCTTAGTTACTTTGTCACTAATAAAGTCTTGCATCTAATTATATTAGAGTCTAAATGAGAAAATTTACAAAAGGAAATATTTTTAAATTAATGGTAATGCCTAAAGCTAATGGCAGATTTTTTTGTTAAGAGTTTCTATGATGCATTGGCATTGCACAAATCAAGTATAGAATGCAAAACAGCTGAATAAATATATTTATACTGAGTTGAAGATATATTTGATGTATATATTTATATAAATACCAGCAAACCTAAAAATGTTATGCAGAAATATGTATGTACAGAAATAGATCCACAGTTACAGAAAGAGAAAGATATAAAGACAGAGAGAGATATATGGTATATGGTATATATATATATATATATATATATATATATATATATATATATATATATGTGAAAAAGTATATGTATATAAATATATATATATATATATATATATATATATATATAATTATTTATATATTATATGTAATTATTAGAAAGCGCTCAATATCATAGATAGAGCTAATATCACATCATCCAACATAGTCCCATATCGAGGTCAGAAGGTCATTAGGGTTGCATCCTGTGTCTTTACATGGTTAAATGTAGGTGGTTACTGGGCAACCAGCCCATTTTGCACCGTGGCCAGGTGACCAGAGCAGTAGATTACTCGCAAGATCATGTTTTACTTGCCAGCAGTGTCCTGCAAATATATATGTATATATGTATATATAAATATATATCTATATATAATATATACATATATACTTATATATATATATATATATATATATAATGAACTGGATATAGTCCGACAATTATTTTAAGACATTTTTATGTTAATACATTCTTTTTATAGATACAAGTATTTAAGTAAATGCTCTGTTTATAATAAACAGTATTAATAACATTTACCGGCCTGAATGTCTGAGAAATTTTCATAGAAAATATTTGTCCTCCACCAGGAATCGAACATGTATTCTATATAAATATTTAATGTCTTAAAAATATATATATATAATGATAATATTAATGATCAGTATTGTCAAAATATAATTTTATCCGGATTTGGGACCAAAAGTATATAATATTAAAAAGGTTTGTTTATATATATATATATATATATATATATATATATATATATGTGTGTGTGTGTGTGTGAAAAGTATGTGTATATAAACATAAATATATATATATATATATATATATATATATATATATATATATATATATATATAATTATTTATATATTATATGCACGGTAATTATTAGAAAGCGCTCAATATCAGAGATATAGCTAGCATTCATGAGACATTCACAAGAAATTTTCGCTACACTTCCGATCTTTGAATTTCAACATAGAAATGCATATGTATAGAGACAACAGCACCCATATACATACATATATCAAATCCCATACTGTCCACATATGTTTATATCTGTATGAACCCCGGCAGATGAGCACGTGTGTCTGCATACCTCATTGGGTGTACGGACATGCGTGTATGTTTGCGTTAGCATGAGTGACATCACAACGACAATCCCCCCCACTTCCATAATAGCACCAATACATGCAATCTATATAAACCCAAAATTTAAAAAAAATTAATCAGTTTGTCTGATGATCGCAGAAGCATAAAACCCAGGGTCACAAACTCACATCAATCCAACCAAATATATATATATATATATATATATATATATATATATATATATAAATATAAAGATACATATTCTATAATGAAGGTAATGGAGGTTAATAATATCATGTCAAGCCGGGTTGATGCTAATGGGTGAGCTATGGATGAAAGTTTTATTCTCCCATTTGCATTTCCCCCATGATGATTTGAGCAGGCCGGATTTATCTGCTATGTCGATATCGAGGATATATTCTGCAAAAGGAAAGTGGCAAGTGCTGAGTTTTTCCCAAATTGAGGACTGCGAGCCAGAGATTTCTTCTTATATCTGGGGAAGATATATTCCCAAAAGCTGGTTGGTGGAGGCATATTTAGTGTCGGACAGAGCCAACAGGCCTATACTAAACTGCTTGGTTTGACTGTTGATAACTGACTGATTGCCACTTTTATCACCGTATGAAGTGACATGACTAAGTCACTATCATATGATCCATGTGACTTCATGTCAACCAAAGGGAGATAATCACCTTTTGTATACCTACAAAGGCATAAGCAAATATATACTCAGGACTTTAATTATTAGTGAAATAGTAATAATATAAAAAAATTAATATTTGACCAACACTCCTTGAGAATGATTCATTGGTGTACTTTGTGATATTCACAAGAAGTGAATAGCATAAAATGAAGAGAAATTTAATTACAGTATATGACTAAAACAATTTATTAGTAAAGTAATTGCTGAATAAAATATAACAGTTTCAAATATTACTCATGCCCTCCAAATAACTTGAGTACATTGGTGAATTTCTCTATTTCTATTTTTCTTCGCATAGGCTTGGTTCGTATATTTTCAAATGAAGAGCAGAATGAGCTCTATGCAGGATGATGAAACGGTCATTAGTATATTGATGTTAGTAGTCAGGATTATCTAAAAAGTTCTGACCAACAGCTGAGTCTAATTAATTATTTTTCTAATAAATTGTTTTGGTTGTGTTCCATAATTAAATTTCTCTCTTCTTTCTACTATTTGCTTCTGGTGAATATCACTTTCCTATTGTCCCAAATCAAGTCAATGATTCCTGCTAAAGAAGGGTTGATCAATAGAATTCTAAAGAAAAAATTACAAAAAAAGAGTGTCTAAAGTTTCTTTTAAAACAATATATTTGTTCTGTGTTGTTAGTTCATTATTCATATATATATATATATATATATATATATATATATATATATAATAATCGACTCCCTGCTATGCTCGACGATGAGGGTCAGGCGATAAGTCCCTAGGAAATTACATCCCGACACCGCACATGAGATTTGTTTATAGTGGTGAAGGCCTTGTGCAGGACCAGCCACTTTTTTTGGAGGGACGAAACAGAAACCTGGTGCACTGAATGCATGCCACAAGGTTCTCAAACGACCCTCTGCAGGTTTTGAATTCAGAGTTGTCCTTCTCCTAGACCAGTTGCCATCCAAGGCTATAGAACCCAGTCTGTCCTGCTATTTTACCCATAGCTGGAGGGAAATGAAGAGGATACATACCTTTCCCAAGGGTATTAGCACGTAAGTGAATGCAGTGGATTCGACTGGAATTTAACTCGGCTCATGATTCCTCAATCCAAGCCGCTAACCACTGCTCCACTGTGCCTCCTTTCATATATATACATATATATATATATATATATATATATATATATATATATATATATATATATATATATATATATATATACACACACACACATATATATATATATATATATATATATATGATAATGGACTCTCCCATCAGTTTTAACGCATGAGGATCTAACAACTTAACTGATTTAATTATGAAATTTTGTGTGATAATCTTAAGTGGCACTTAAAACCTGCTAGTGATTTACTAAGGAGGCTGCATATGGAGCAAGAGTAAGAATTATGGGATGAGATCACTGTTAGATTGGCTGACATTTTACATCTTACTCTTCCTTCTTGAAGATGATTCAGACAAGCTGATTGAAAACTGCTGAGTCCACTAAAACACGCTGACCTCCATTCTACCTGCTCCAAGGCTAAGTGCTTGGGGGTGTTATGAGGTATATTGACAGCTGACATATATATATATATATATATATATATAGACAGATATAGATATATAGGTATATATATATATGATAGAGCAAACAGTCTGTGGATGACTATATATATCCTCCTGGAAATCTGGTTGAGCTCTCTAGGGAAAGGGGTTTTTAAAAACAGCAGCTCCTAGTGCAATTACACATTACTCTTTAATTATGAATTGACTTCTCCAAGCCAATGGCATATTTTGTATAAAGAAAAACAACATTCCCTTCCTTTCTGCCATGTGACGATGGCCTAGAGGTAAGATATGTGACTGATGTCAAATCAGTCGGGTTTTGATCCTGGCTTGAAGCAATCAGACATCTAACTACACTGAGGAGCTGTGATACAGTGAAACAGTCTGTCTGTGGATGACTATATATATATATATATATATATACACGAATATATATAAATATATATAAATACATACATCACAAAAACTGCTGGAACAGTTAGCTAACCATGACATATTTGGGAAGGAGATTAGAACAATCCGGAAACTATACTGTTGGCAAACCACCTGCTTATGGATTGAAAATAAATTCAGTAAATATACAAGAATTGAAAGAGGTACAAAACAAGTATGTATCTTCTCACCAGACTTAGTCAAACTATACAGTGAGGCAATTCTGAGAGAATTAGATGTCCTACCAGGATTCATTATTGGAGTGTAATCAGATTGGTTTAGCTAATAGGCAATTAGCATAAAGAGATCTATAACTGTAGCTCATGGGCAACTAGTTTAATCATTATAACAGGTGGTAACCATATTAATAATGTAAAATATGGAGATAACACAGTGTTGATAGCAGACATAAAACAGAAACTACAAGGTCTCCTACAGAAGGTAGTAAAAGAACGTAAGAAGAAAAGGGTAAACATTAATTGCAAGAAGTCAAAATGCTTTGTTGTTAGCAAAAGAAATAGTTTAATATATAAATGACATATTGGAGATACCAAAATCAAACAAGTACGACTATTTACACATCTGGAAAGTGTTTTAACAACAGACAGAAAGTGTGACACTAAAATCTGAAGGCCCATTGGAATAGTGAAAGATGCCTTCCAAAAACTAAGCAATTTATTTAGAAATAGGAAAATTTTTATTAGAAATAAAGGAAAGAGTACTGATCTGTTATGTAATATATATATATATATATATATATATATATATATATATATATATATGTGTGTCAGTGAATCCTGAGCAATCTCCTCACAAATGAAGAAGAAACTTGAGGTAATAGAAATTTAGTTCTACAGAAGGATGCTGAGAATACTATGGACTGAACATGAGAGCAGCAGAAAAGTTTTAGAGGAAATGGGAAAAGAACACCTACTTCAGAAAGAGAGAGTTGTAATTTCTAGGACGCATAATGAAAAAAGGAGGTTTAGGAAATTTGACACTCACAATGTTATGTGCAAATGGTTGTGCAAATGATTGGCTGAACAGAGATTAGGGGAGAGAGCAAAAAGACTAAATTTCCTAAGAGCTACAAAAGACAGGAAATTGTGGAGAGCCATGCTTGCCTACATCCTGAAGGGACATGGTGCACAAAAGAATAATGACACTATGAAAAACATTTAGCAATATAAATTATAAATTAAAACTTGTAAAAATGATTTAATATCATTCTGTTCGGAAACAAAACCAATTCTGAATTCAATGTTTGGTTAAGAAAACATTTGTTCCGTTTTTCTCTCTGATTTATAATTCTTTGACTGCTAATGTTTTCGACATTAGATATAAAAGATTCGTTTTTTTTTCTTTGGTGCCTTTGTTTGATTTTTATCGTCTGCTTTAGTGAAAGATAAAAGCAAAAAAACCTAAATGATTTCTGATTCAAAGATTTATTGAATCAATAACAATGTGCCAAAAATTAATATTGGTTGTTGTATTGTTTAACTTTCCTTGAAACAAACAAAAAGTCGGTTTATGCCATTAAACAAAATGCAAATCAACAGATAATAATATTGTTTTTAAACAATCGCTTATTTGAGAAAAAGAATTTTACTTCTTTGTCCATTTCATTTTCTGATTTTATTTCCTTTTTATGACATACATAAGAATTTATACATACATATATACAGATATATATATATATATGTATATGTTTATGTATATATATATATATATATATATATATATATATATATGTATGTGTGTGTATATATATATATATATATATATATATATAAAGAAATCTATATTCCCTAAAGTAGTGTAATGTAGTTCCAAGTAAGAGTGTTAATATAATACAAGCAGTTTCAAAAAGAACAATTATGGGCAAAGTCTTTAAGGAAGAGATTAAATCCGCAATAAATGCCAATTTCCAATACTGAAATCAGGAATTCTTCCCAACTTGGAAAATGGTCCACTGCAAATGACTAATTTTTTTTCCCGCTTGTTATTGAGTCAAGAGTCAATAGAACCAGGTTGTGTCAGGAACACATATTGATTTAAGGTTTGGCAACAAAAGCAGTCTCTTTGATTCTTTGCCATTTCATGATAAATAGCGTCTTTTTTCGGTCTTTTTTTTCATCACTTTCTTCTCCATTTTTTTTTATATATGTTTTCCAAGAGATAATAATAATTTCTCTTGTTTGTTTAGTTAGAGTCCATTTGGTGAGACTGTTGCAATATACGTTTTCGATGTCAAATAATTGGCATTTGGTGCAGTTTCATAAAGCAATGTTGGTGGAGGGTGTGTTGGAAGAAGCAAGGGGCACACAATCAAAAAGAACGGAGGGAGCCGTGGAATACAAAGAGAGAAGAATTGACATGTGAGAATCATAGGGAAGTACAAATATTTCTTTTGAAATAAAAATGTAACCAATAAAAGGAAAATCACAAACCGCGAGATGGAAACTTTTAGTTTCATCTTCTGACTTATATCTGAACAAAAATCATTATATATGCACTAATATATATCAGTAAAATGTTAAAAAAAAACCAGCATAATGGATATAAAATAAAACAAAATACAGACAGGTAGAGATAGATAGATAGATAGATAGATAGATAGATAGATAGATATTAACCAAATTAGATCAACAAATATGAACAGAATGAGATAGATATGAACAGTCTGAAATAGATAGATAGATAGATAGATCGATAGATAGATAGATAGATAGATAGATAGAAGTAACAAAAAGAAAAAGAATGGAGGGAAAAAAACAAAGTGATAGATAGAAATCATAGATAGAATCATAGATAGATATATATATACTGAGATAGATAGATAGATAGATAGATAGATAGATAGATAGATAGATAGATATAAATAGTTTGAAATACATAGATAGATAAATATGGATAGATTAAGATAGATAGATAGATAGATAGATAGATAGACATGAATAGACTGAGATAGATAGATAGATAGATAGATAGATAGAAATAGACTGAGACAGAAAGAAAGGAAGAAAGAAAGAAAGAAAGAAATGGATAGATAGATCGATAGATAGATAGAAGAAACAAAAAATGAATGGAGAAAAAATAGAAAGAGATAGATAAATAGACAGATAGATATGAATAGAATTAGATAGATAGATAATTACTCAATGCAAAGAAATAAATTGGCAGAGAAAGAAATTTTACTTTGAGACAGAGTATGAACAAAGAAAGATAATTAAAGAAAATATTGTAAGTAGATGCAAAAAGATATTTGCATAAATTGGATACGCACACACATACGTATATATATATTATTCTGACACCAATCTTTCTTTTTTACATGTGTCATTGAATGTTTTCCTTTTGGGAGGAGAGTAAGAGATCACTGTTAGATTGGCTGACCTTTTAGATCTTGCTCTTGCTTCTTAAAGATGATTCAGACAAGCAGATTGAAAATTGCTGAGTCCACTAAAACACGTTGATCTCCATTCTACCCGCTCCAAAGCTAACCGCTCAAGGGTGATATGTGATATATTAACAGCTGATATGGAATCATACCTCTGCCAAGGATATTAGCACATAAGTGAATGTAATGGAAATGACTGGAATTCAAACTCTCCAGTTCCTGAATCTGAGCCACTATCCATTACTACACTGTGTATCTTTCTTCCCTGCCAGCCATATTCAAATAGCAGGACACAGACTGAATCCTATAGCCTTGGGTGGTGACTGGTCTAGAAGGACAACTCTGAATTCAAAATCTGCGGAGTGTCGTTTGGGGACCTTGTGGCATACTGTTAAGCAGTTCTCTTTATTCAGCTCTCCCAGAAAGTGTGGTTGGTTCTGCACAAGGCTCCACCTCTATAATCAAATGATAGGTGCAGGTAATCTGGCTGTTGGTTATAAGAACTGAGGTTCTTGACCCTCATACATCGAAAACAACAGGAGAGTCTATTCCAGTATATATATATACTAGCAGTAGAGCCCAGCGTTGCCCGGGGATGTAACAGTAAGAGATAGATCAAGTATCGACCATCATAAAGACTGAAAAATAAAATTGACAAAGATTATTGTTTAAGCTTGACGGACACGCATGTCTTAATTAGTTGTTTTTTGTTTTGTTTTGTTTTAATTTTTTTTTTTTACGAATTGGTCAAACCCAAACTCAAACAAAAACATTGTTTTCAATCATTATGAGTCTACCGATTGAATAGAATTTTATTATAAACAATTATCTTGTAAATGAAATTTTTAAAGCATTCTGAATGTAAAAATAAAGAAAAAAGTGTGCAAGACAATAAGAAACACTACCTGCCAAAAAAAAAAGTAAAGTTTTGTTGAAATCGGTTGAAAAATGTAGGAAATCCGATCCCATATATAAACGAACACACACACACACACAAACAACTTGGGTTTTATAATAAGTATAAAATGATATGAGTTGTTCCCCTTTCTTTCTCGTGATGCCTCTTAATCGTGTTTTCAAAATGATTTCGTGCAAAAACAATTGTGTTTTTCCAATTTTTGGTGCTGTCAGAACCACCGCAAGGTAATTTTACGTAGTCCTGTGAAGTTTTGTTGAAATCGGTTGAAAAATGTAGGAAATCCGATCCAATATAGAAACGTACACACACACACACACACACACAACCTGGGTTTTATAATAAGTATGATATATATATGCTGAGTGGTTAGAACATTCATATTCTGACCATGAGACCCAGTCTCAGATTTCACCATTTTTGATTTGTCAAGAAGGTGACTTTCTGATGTTATCAGAATAGAGGGTTTGATATTTGGTGCCTGAAAACCATACCACGGGTTGACCCAAGCCTTGTGAGTGAAATTGGGTAGACGGAACCCTTGTTGGCCATCAATAGCTCTGCTAGCAAGAAGTTGCAAGTCATCATCATGGCTGATGGCTTGAGCCTGCTGACCTTGTTCAAATTGTTGATCATGCTAGATAACATGCAATAGCATGTTATCTAGCATGATCTGTAACTAGCGTGATCTGTAACTGAAACTGTAACTATAGTTTGCTCAGCATAGTTGCAGTATAAACCATAGATGTGCCTAAGCAAGAATCTGCAATAGGGATTGGCTAGCTGCCCTAGTAGACGGGTATCCTTGAATACAAGTGACCAGCTATATATGCCCATAAAACACAAACATATATATATATCAAATATATAAGGTCAAAATGGCCAAGGGAAGTCAGAGTAGCATGAATCTTCCCATCTGCTATCTTAAAAACAACTTAAAAGAGGCCATTTGACCAACACAAGAACTGACCAAAATTAAAAATAAAAAACAAATGAAACTACAGATAAAGTTCATTTTCTTCAGAACTAAGAAGCAGATTTTTTTTTCCTCCTGATGATGGCCATATTGGCCAAAACTAGTCAAGGAATCTAATTGAAATAATAAAACAAAAATATTAATATGCAACCCAGTGTGTCTGGAAATTTTAATTTTTTAATTTCTCAATATTTTTATTGTACAAAACATATGTATATATATATATATATATATATATATATATAGATAGATAGATAGATAGATAGAGAGAGAGAGAGAGAGAGAGAGAGAGAGAGAGGAGGAGAAAAAATAAAGAGGGAGAAATATATAAATAAAATTAAATGTTCACATATTGTCTCTACTCTGATTTTGAGGAGAAGGAGATGGCAAATAATAACTTTCCACACGAAAGAAAGTTAATAACTCCAAATAGCCTCTCAAGAAACCAGAAGAAATGAGCCCATGGAGTAATATCCCTGCATGAGAGAATTTCATTGGCTGATGGCAGAATGGCCAAAACACTTATAAGGCCATGAAACCAAAAAAAACAAAAAAACAAGCAGACCCAATAGAATACATAGCTTACAGTCACCAAGATGAAAGCTTTTATTTGTTCAATACAAGGAAAGTTACCTGTTGGAAAGAGTCTGATGTTGAAAAACTCAAAACTTTTAATGAAATCTGGAAAACATGATTACACGACTCACAACTTGTCTCAATGCATTTGAAGAATATATATTAGGAATTATATATAAATATAAATTAAATGCATATATATATATATATATATATATATATATATATATATATATATATATATATATATATAAATAAAAATACAAAAAAGGTTTGTCACTTAGCTGATTGACATTACTTTCAACATTATTTTCCAAATAAATTGTTTTGATTTATCAGGAAGTTTTTCAAAATTCATATTAACTGATTTTTAATTTTTTAAATCTCACATTTTATTGAGTCAATTTCAACTCACTCAAGGCGACATCATAGAAATGGTCAAAGTGAAATTTTTATGTGTGTGCATATGTGTGTTTGTGTGTGTGTGCATGTGTGTTTTTTTAAACACACTTCAATATACAGTCCTCTATGGAGTTTAAATGATTTTTATTTTTTTAAATGCATCCTTGATAATGGCAATGAGAATAGTTGAATGCATCTGGATGTACAGAACTTTCAAACAGTTTTTACACATTTTATATCCAAAAAAGAAAACACTTATACAAATAAAAGAAAAATTAAAATACTTAATCGCATCTTTAATTAAACTTCTATAAACGAGAGATTGTTACCGTAAATATACTGTTTAATAAATAAATTATGTGTTGCCAATAAAAATAATGTTTAAGTGATATGTATATATTTGTGTATTTAGGCAACAGATTCTCTTTTAGGCATGTCTGATTAAATAAATTACAAACATTATATCTGCTTATTTTTAGCATAATCTGTTCATATTCATGAATATTTTCCATGTATTACAATCAAATGATTCAATGCACTGTAACAGTGAAAATAACTTTTATTTCCCAAGTATTTTCGATCTCTTTTTGAGATCATCGTCTTACCAGTTGCACATCTGATGATGATCTCAGAAAGTGATGGAAAGTACTTGGGAAACGGATTATGCTAAAAATAAGCAGACATAATGTTTGTAATTATGTAAATTGTTGCCATTTTATATTTTTAATTTTGTGCATATGTATTGTTTGTTTTGGGTTTTGTCAACTGCTCAGTATAGTAGAATCAGTTGGACACCATCTGTGTGAAAAAGACCACATGATGCAATTCACTCTACCAGAAACTTGTGAACAGTATGCTGTACTGTTTGGCATTCACACCGGAAGCTCCAATATGAACATTTCAGAGTGTTGAGTCTAATGGTGATTACAAAGGTATGTCACTCTGAAAGTTCACTCTGATTGTTCTGATAAGAAAGAAACTTTGTTGGCTAGTGTCTTAGACTCAACACGGAGGCCTACGTCAAGTGCCTTGAGGAGTTAGTGCTGTTCTGAGTCAAGAGGGTATCTGCTGGAAGACCCTATGTCAGGCAACAGGACTCTGTAACATGGCACACAAGCAGGGAAACTTAGTCATGGCTGCCAGACAATTTCTGTAAGCACACCACACCTTACATCTGGCCAACTAACTTCCCAGACTGCAACACCATTGATTATTATGTATGGGTTGCAGTTGAGTGAGAAGCCAGCAAAACTGGAACAACAAAGATGAACTGATGGCAAGGATTATGGCAGCATTCACCATCTTAAGCAAGAAGACAGTCCAGAAGATTTGCAGGAGATTCAAAAGTCATCTGGAGGCCTTGGTTGAATTCAATGGTGATTTTATTGAATAAGTTTATTCATTTAGTATTTCAACATATTTTTGTGTAATATTGTTGAATATATCTGTTAAAATGAGATGTCAGTATTATTTTCATTTTTGCATAATTTAAATGACAATTTCTCCATCGCACTTTTGTATACACAAACATATATATATATATATATATATATATATATATATATATAACACTGATTGATGAGATGCATAATTTTCATCAGATCTGGGTAAATGACAAAAACAGCCAGTCAAAAGAAGCCAACTACAAATGGTGTAAGAGCAAGAGTACAATGTGTACTCAGACAAATGAAAGAGAGTTGGTGGTCAACGAAGGCTGCACAACTCCAAATGGTTGCTGACAAAAAGGACTCAGAAGTTTTTATGATGGTTTAAAAGCAATGTATGTTCCCCAAAAGCACGATGTCTCTTCAGTTCTAGCCAATGACGGGGATACTCTCCTAACTGATAAAAAAGCCATACTTCAGCACTGGAGAGATCAGTATGAAACTGTGCTAAAGACCACCTCAGTCACAGGTGATAAGGCTCTGTCCGCTGTAACACAATATTCTTGGAATTCCTGAGTTATCTCTGGAACCCACTTTTCTGGAAGTACAAGCTTCTATCAAGCAGATATCATCAGGAAAAGCTCCTGGTGAGGATGCTATCCCTGTTGAAATCTACAAATATGGAGGGCATACACTTTCTAAGCTACTGCACAATTTGTTCATTCAAATTTGGAAATCAAGCCACATTCCTCAGGACTTTGAAAATGCCTCTGTGCAACACCTTTAAAAGAAAAAAGGTCTTAAAACATTATGCGATAACTATAGGAGCATCTCACTTTTGTCTATCTGCCAAAAAATTTTGGCAAGGCTCATCCTCAACAGAATTATAAAACACATTGTTGACGCCATCTACCTTGAATCTCAGTGCTGATTTCACTTCAGTCATGGCACTATCAACATGATTTTTTCCCTATGACAGATTGCAGAGGAGGTTTGTGAGCAAAACAAGGAGCTATTTATGGTATTTGTGGCCTATACTAAGGCCTTTGATACTGTAAACAGAGAAACACTCTGGAAAGTTCTGAAAAACTTGGTATTCCTAAAAATATATTGAGTGTCATTTCATTTCATGTTGATATGCAAGCTAGTGTTATATCTGATGGTCAGTGTTCTGATCCATTTGATGTTACTAATGGAACTAAGTAAGTCTGTGTCATGGCACCTGTTTTGTTTGCACTGTTCTTCTCGGTGATGCTGAGGTATGCTTTACGGGATACAAAAACTGGTGTTAAATTTCATTTTCGAACTAATGGAAGACTGTTTAACCATCAGCAGTTTAAGTTCAAAACACTTCTATGTACCAGTATTATACATGATCTACTTTTCGCAGACAACGTTGCCCTTGTAACTAACTCTTTAAAGGAAGCTCAAGATTTACTCGAGTTTTCTGCAGCATGCAAAGCATTCGGACTTACCATCAGCATCAAGAAAACTGAAGTTATTCATCAACCTTGCATGACACTGAAGCAAATTAAAGTTTTAAAACAGAGACCCCTGTTTGTTAGTTTCGGGAGGTCCCTTTGCAAGTTGATGGAAAGAATCTCAAGTATGTGGAATCTTTCAAATACCTCGGGAATATGGTAAATTCAAGTGCATCACTTGATGACGAGATTGTTAATTGCATTGCAAAAGCCAGCACTTCCTTTGGTTGGCTGCATTACAGGTTGTAAGATGAAAGAGGAATAAAGCTCTGCACTAAAATCCAGGCATAGAAAGCTGTCATTTTGTCAACTCTTTTGTATGGCTCTGAAACTTGGACACCTTATAGATGGCACATTAAACGATTAGATGTCTTCCATAAAGGTTGTTTCTGTAAAATCTGTGGCCTAATATTTGATGATCGAGTGTCAATGTTGACCTTTTAGAGAAATATACTTTCATAATTTAATTACAACTATGTTGTGCTGGCCATGTAGCAAGGATAAGTGATGATTGTATACCAAAAGTTCTTTTTTTACAGTGAACTCCATAGTCGTCATAGAAATGTTCGTAGACCTTTTCTCAGATATAAAGATAAACTGAAAACCAACCTTTCTTGGATCAACATTCCATTCAAGAACTTTGAAGAGGTAGCTAAGGAGAGATCAGAGCATCGTTCCAGCTGCCATTCAAGAAGAAGTAATGAAGCAGTCGACTACAGGTAACTATAGGCATGCAGGTAATTAGTTTGTAGTCGTCGGAACCTCATACGTCAAACTCAACGTGAGAGTCCATCTTATATATATATATATATATATATATATATATATGAACTCCATAGTCGTCATAGAAATGTTGGTAGACCTTGGCTCAGATATAAAGATAAACTGAAAACCAACCTTTCTTGAATCAACATTCCATTCAAGAACTTTGAAGAGGTAGCTAAGGAGAGATCAGAGTATCGTTCTAGCTGCCATTCAGGAATAATACACCATCAAGTAGTAAGCATCAGTCAACTGCGTGAAACACGAAAGCAAAATAAGACAGCTAACAGTGTTCCTGCTGCACTTGGATACAATACATTCTCCTGTACTGTTTGTCGCCTTTTGTGCAATTCTCAAGCCTGTCTCAAAAGTCATGCTAATCATAGACATGCAGATAATTAGTTTGTAGTCGTCGGAATGTCATGTGTCAAACTTGATGGGAGAGTCCATCATATATATATAAAGGTTAATGGTCAGAGGTGAATCAGACCAGAAGACAGTAGTATTAAATAGTGCTCAATATACATGAGAAAAAATAAGTAAAAATAAAAATAACATGTAGAGCTTTTAACTTTAAAAATCAGTAGGTCAATTAAAATATACAACCGTGGTTTTGACCGAAGGCCCTTTCAAACACAAATGGTACATTTAGTCTAATAAAAGGTTTAAAAGCTAAACCCAATCATAAGATAGAAAAACCCTTTATGAAGTCATCAAAAAAACAAATCGTAGTTCAGTGTGACATGTTTATGTACGAAACAGCCCTTTAGAAAAAAAAAATTCTTTAGATACTTAACAACGTATGATGGTGCCAACAGCTATCTGTCGCTGTGACGGACCAGACGATGTGCGTGTATGAATGCCATCATTTGCTTTGAAATGGACACCCTGGCCCTGCCTTGGCTTGACCTCAAATTGTTAACCCTTATGCCTCTTATCAAAATGGTCGCTCCAGCCATTTCCATAGTAATTAATTTTACAAATGAACATATTTATAAAGATGTGTAAATTTCAAGATTGGTTATTCATAAATCTTCACTTGAGGATGAAACAGGGCTTGATACTTTAATTCATTTTAATTTTAATAATTATATTGATGTTTTTGGCTCTTCTTTTTGAAACATGAGAACTCTTATGTAGCGAAGGAATTATATTTTTAAAAAAATAATTATAAATATATATATATATATATATATATATGTATTTATGTATGTTATGTTTATAGCAGTATTTTCTTCTTTCTATATATATATATTTATGAGAGTTCATAAGTAAATGAAATAGACTAGAATATTTCAGCCATTATGAGTATTAGCCTTTTAGTGTTGAGTAAAATATTATTTGAATTGTTAAAATTAGATAGAATTAGTTAGAAGTCATTGATTACTGTGTTTGTTTTTAATATATTTAAAGTGGATAGGATGAAAGTAACAATTGGCCTTTTTAGATATTGGTAACTTAATGACTATGATTAATCTTAGAATTTGAGACAGCATAAAGATAGCAACTGCACAGCCTTCCCTAAGAAACAAATGGACCTTTATAAAAAATATTGTAAGATCTATTGTTATTATTCTATGAGTTATTTAGACTAATATTCTCACTTTCATTTTTTTTATCATCACATTTTGGCTGATAATAATGAGGAAGTGTTAAAAAATCCAAAGAAACAAATGCCAAGATTTGAGTAAAGATTCTGATCTTTGTAAAACAACCAAGACACTTCTGGAGAATACAAAAAAATTGGAGTATCTTTTCTCTTTGCCTGACGTACATGGACATTGACAATGATTCATCTCAGAATAAAGACAGCACTTTAAAAGCATAGACAAATGAATCTTTATACCAAAAATGAACGCCACTATCAAACAGTAGAAAGATTGTTCTGCTATCAGAATCATTCCATTACAGGAATGGTAAAGGGACTGCAGATCTGAGAAATAAATATATTTCCAAAGGAAGATAATTTTATAGACAATTACTGTCGAACATTTGTGAGTTTAATCTTTGTAGATTTGCTTATTTGTGAAAATACACAATCATGATATAAATAAGCAACCATCCAGAGGGAACCTTACTTTGCAGGCATGAACAGACACTCTCCCATATGGTTATGCATTTGGTAGTGACTATTACCTTTAGTAAAACAAACAGATTTACGAGGACTGTCAGAACATGTGGATGCTGGGAGACCTACAAGCATAAGGGCTACATGCTAATCTACGTATATTATAATTTAATGTCAATAAATAAATACCACATTATACTAAACTATAAATATTCCTTATTTTGTTGCAAGTGGACATTGGTATTCATCTCTGATTTAGTATCATGGTCACTTCTGCAACCTTGTGTATGTATGTGTATGGATCTCATATTTACATAATGGAAAAGCATATATGTTAACATCACTTTACAAGTTAATAACAATGTTATATTTATATGTCATTGGTTATTAGAGATTGAATCTGTGATTAATTAGGAACACTTGTAGGGTCAGCAGGTAGTAGTTATTCAAGATTACGAATATATGATGCAGTACAAATAACTAGGTACTGATATATTCACACTACTTGCATTATTCGGACCGACTATATCTACAATGCTTCAGCTTGATTGGAATTTCAAACTGAGGTCTATGCCTTAATATCAGTTATCTCTCTTTAACTCAACTCTCCAAGTTTTGTTTACCTCAGTTGTAGCCAGGTATTGAACTCACAACTCTTTGGGTCACTGGATTCAACCAATGCTTTTATCCACTGGGCCATGTGTCCTTGAGGAGATCCATGTATGAATTTTGGGGTCTTATAAACCTAATGTTCCAGTAACCGTTTTTTTTCCAGATCTCATATTACAATTTTGTTATTATTATTGTTTTTCTCTAGCACTCCATATTATTGGTTCCCATATTGTATTCACTTCTATGCTTCAACAGCTTAGGAAATTTTTGTGGCATAACATATGTGCTGATTCCTTAAGTTTACATATTTTCCAGTGATGTTCTCTGTCTATTATTTCAACCATTTGCCAACCTCTGGGTTTGCTAACACTACTTGGCATCCTCTCTTATGAGGATATATAGGAAAGATGACAGCTGACCATAGCCTTGAAGAGGTGGAGATTGTAGCTATCAGGGAAGCATCCTCTCAGGAGTATGTTCCATAAAGTAGTGGTTCTTGAGAAGAGACTACCTGAATAGAATTTCCCTCTTACTAATAGAACACAATGTGAATGGAGATGATTCACCCCAGTGTATGTGTTATAAAGGTCTCATCTGGTGGAATGTTGCTTGTCAGAACATTAGCCATGAAAATAGCAAGAGAGTGGTTAGACATTTGTCACAGGAGCGGTAGAGTTGAAAATAAGTTATTGGCTACAAGATCACATCAACACTTTTGAATTCTATCAGGGCTGAAAATTAAGGACTAGATAGCTCCATAATATGTATAACAGCCATATCCTTTCAGTAACACTTGCATTAACTTCAAAGGATTAATAATTACACTTACTTATTTATAATGCATTTCCAATATATCGTATACAGCATATATATTCACCCATTATTCATTTTAACATAAAATAAACTATTTTAGGTTTTTGTTTGTTTTGTTTTATGGCATATCAGCCTCAATGGCTTATTTAATGTCGACAAAATTTTTATTGCTGGTAATGTCCTTTCTTTTCCGAAAAATATATTGCTGGTAATAATTTTTTTCCTTCAAAAATCTATTTCTGGTAATATTTTTCCATCAAAAATCTATTACTGGTAATATTTTTTTCAAAAAATATATAGCTGGTAATAATTTTTTTCCCAAATAGTATAGCTGGTAAAATTTTGAAAAAAAATATATACTGGTAATATTATATTTAAATGTATTGCTGGTAATAATTTTTTCCTTCAAAAATTTATTGCTGGTAATAATTTTTTACAAAGTATTTCTGTTATTAAAACCTCTTTTTACACTTTCATAGTATTTTGACCCCAGTTTGGGTGTTAACTATTTGCCCATAGCTGGGACCTTAACAGGTGCTACCATTCTGGGTCAGGATGGAACTGGGAACACCGACAATTAAGAGGTGGTTCCATTCTCCTTAAAACCTACTGAACAGAGGACTTGCTGTTGAATGTAGTTTATTGTCTTACCCAGGATGTGGATGTAGTTTATCGTTATAGCCAGGATGGGTGTAGGTTTTGTTCAATTAAATTTTTCAAGTTGATTGTTATATTTATCAACAATATTTTATATATATATTTACAATTCAAAATGATCATCCTTTGCTTTCAGCATAGTCCTTTGCTTTCAGCATAGTCCTTTGTTTTCAGCATAGTCTTTTGCTTTCAGCATATTCCTTTGCTTTCAGCATAGTCCTTTGCTTTCAGCATATTCCTTTGCTTTCAGCATAGCCCTAAATCTCTTCTCATCTGAATTACATGAATTCCTCACCACCACTTCTCTCTCAAGTTGTACCACAAAAATGTCATAAGATCTTCTTTCAGGTTTGAAACACATGAGTACTGGACATGTGAAACATTACTCTTCAATAGGGGACATATCACAAAGTACATAGGATTAATCTCAGAGCTGGAGTGAGGGTTAAAATTGACGTGAATCTACGGAAATGGTTCTTGAACCAGTTCTGCTTCAAACTGGCCATGTGCAGGAGCTCTGTCTTGAGTGAAGACAGCATCTTTCAAATGCAGCTGGTGACCAGCACAACATATCTCTATGTATATCTATGTATCTCAATACATCTGTTATTCACTTTCACTCCTTCAATGAACACCAATGGTGATATTGAATCATCAGAATCAGCAGCAGCCCAAATCATGACATCAGTTGTTTTTTGTTTCTTGAAATGTGTTCTGACACCTTTGTGAATGTTTTTTTCCATTGAAATGGTGGAAGCCCTATCACTTTGGCAGTTGACTACAGCCTTCACAGTGATAAACCTCTCATCTCACCAAACAAAGACTTTTTCTGTGGCACACCTCCAGCATCTTGTACCCTCTGCCAATGGGACACATGAGAGCAGCTGTTATCATAGAATCTTGTATGGTTATGGCAGATATCAATAATATTTCAATAACAATATATAATTAAATATTTAAATATTTAATATTTTAATATTTAATATAAATAATTTTATAATGAAATATTAAAATATTTAATATTTTAATATTTAAATATTCAATATTTTAATATTTAAATATAAATAATTTTATAATAATTTTGTAATATTTAATATTTTAATATCTAAATATTTTAATATCTAAATATTTAATATTTAAATATCAAAAGAACCAGTAAAGGAGTGCCAGAGAAAAGCAATAATAACAATGAAAATTGCAATATGAGCTCTGGTAAAAACATGATATGATAACAACAAAACTTGCAATATGAACACTGGTAAAAAATCGTTGTTGAAGACATTAGGTATATAATACCCAGAAATTCATAGACAAATATCCTCAAGGACACATGGCACAGTAGATAAAGGCGTTAGTTAGATCCAGTGACGGGACCCAAACAGTGTGAGTTCAATACATGGTTAAGGCAGAAGAGAATTAACGGGAGATAACTAATAACTGACATTTATTAAACATGACAGGTGGAACTAGAACAGTCTACACCAGTGAGTGAAATAAATGGTTCAGTTCGACATTCCAACCACCTGAAGAAAGCTGAAGCGCACAATGGCTGTAATGTTATGATAAATATGGCAACAGAGATGAGGCCAATAGTCTGAATAATGTGAATAGTGTACGTAATACCTCGTCTCAGAAATATAGACAAATATCAAAAGATATTTGGCAATCTTGTATGGTTTTAAATTTATAACCCCCCTCATATATGTAAGCTCTTTTGCAATCATCTTCATGCTTCTTCATCCATGTCTCTTCCCAATCTTCTTGATGAATTCAGTGATTCTCTCCTGGTACATAAAGAACAGTTTCTTACTGGATTTGGATTTTGTGAGCTTGTTTTCTCCTCTTGAAACTTTTTCTACATTTTAAAAACAGTTTTTCTGCAAGTATTCAACTGTTTTATCACCTCACAATTCTTTATAGCAGCCATTTACAATGTGAAAATTTGATCACATTTTGTTTGGGCCACCATATTTGATTAAACTGCAAACAATAGAACAAAAGTATGTTGAGAAAGTTTATGGGAAATTTGAAACTATTTTTATGAACAGGTATGTTTCAGTTTATGTTTAAATAATGGGTAAATATTTATGCGACACACGGTTCATATAATCTGTTAGTAACTCTGGTATTCATTCCTGACCAATGACAATTTCCATCTTGGTTACTTTCAAAATACAAATTATAGATTTAATGTTGAAATTTGCTAAAAGAAATGTTGCAAAATTTGTTGCTTAATAATGAAGATTTCAAGAAGAGGGGACTGTTGCATCATGTCAAAGTCAACTGGAAGATCTAAGAAAAAAGGATGAAATCCTACCTTTGAATTTAAGATTAAAATTTTGTCAATTTCATTAGTAGAGATAAATGTTTTCATTTCTTCATTCATTATATGCCATGTCCCCTCAGGATGTAGGTGGTCATGGCCCTCCACAGATTCCTGTCCCTTGTAGCTCTTAACAAATTTTGTCTTTCTGTTATTTCTCCTAAGCCCTATTCTGCCATCCATTTAGTCAAATTTATTAAGTATGTTATGCATCTGTCTATATAGCTCTGGTTAAAAAAAAAAACAAAAAAAAATGCAATGATAACAGCAAAAATTGCAATATGGGCACTGGTAAAAGATGATTTCTGAAAACATTAGGTTAATAATACACAGAAATTCATATGCAAATGTCCTCAAGGAGACATGGCACAGTGGATAAAGACGTTAGTTAGATCCAGTGACAGGACCCAAACAGTGTGAGTTCAATACATGGTTAAGGCAGTGGAGAACTTTCAGAGGGAATTAATTGGACATGGCATGTGGAACTAGAGTAGTATACACCAGTGAGCGAAATAAGGGTTCAGTTCAACATTCAAAACACCTGAAGAAGGTCAGAGCATATAATGGCTCAAACGTTGTGATAAACATACTCCAAATAATGTAAAAAGTATGTTATATGTTGTTTTCCTATGACTATCCTGCTCTCTATCTGTCCCATGAGTATCAGATTTTCCAAGCCCTCCTTCCTCATTATGTTCCCCAAAAACCTCTTCCTGATATTAAATATTAGTTTCCATTTTCTCCAAAACTTTGTTGTTGTTCATATGTTCAGGCCATGGTATCCTCAGTATCATTCTGTAGAACTACATTTCTGTTGCTTCAAGTTACCTCTTGATCTTTGAGGAGATCATCCAGCACACACTGCCATAGAGAATGATAGATATCCTATAGCAGTTTAGTAATCGTTTTCTTTTTTTTTTTTCTAGTGAAGTTTTTCTATTTCTTAGTACTCTGCTTGGCTTCTGGAAGGCATCTTTGGCTATCCCAGTGCACCTTCAGATTTCAGTGTCACACTTTCTATCCTCTGTTTAACTCTTCCAAGATATTTAAATTTCTACACTTGTTTGTTTTTGGTATCTTCGATTTTCAATTTGTACTTTGGGCTCATCCTTTTGCTTACAATTATGCATTCTGTCTTTTTGCAGTTGATGTTTAATCCTTTCTTCTTGCTTTCCTTCACTACCTTCTGTAGTTCCCTTTGTCTGTCTGCTATCAACACTGTTTCTGCATACCTTATATTGTTAAGATTGTGGCCACCAATAATGAATCCTTGTAGGACTTCTAGTTCTATCACCTCAGTGTATGAATTGAATAAGTCTGATGAGAAGAGATATCCTTGACTTACACTCCATTCTATATTTTATGAATTTATTATATATCCATATACAGGTGGTTTGCTGCTAGTATATATCCTTCATTATTCTAATATCCTTCCCAAATATATCAAGTTTACACTATTTTCCTCATCTTTGTTGCCATATTTATCACGTTTCAGCCATTGTATGCTCCAGCCTTCTTCAGGTGGTTGAAATGTCAAACTGAACGCTTTATTTCACTCACTAGCATAGACTCTTCTAGTTCCATGTGCAATGTCTAATGGATGTCAGTTATCAAGTTATCGCTTGTTAATTCATCTCTCCAATTTTATCCACTGCCTAAACCAGGTATTGAACTCACAACTCTTTGGGTCCTGTCACTGGATCTAACTAACATCTTTATCCACTCTGAAGAAGGCTGGAGCATACAATGTCCAAAAAATATATATAAATATGGCAACAAAGATGAGGACAATAGTCTGAATAATGTAAATAATGTACATAGTACCTCATCTCAGAAATATAGACAGATACTGAAGGGCCGAAACATTGTAATAAATATGGCGACAAAGATGAGGACAATAGTCCAAATAATGTAAATATTGTACATAATACCTCATCTCAGAAATATAGACAGATACTGAAAGGCCAAAACGTTGTGATAAATATGGCAACAAAGATGAGGAAAATAGTCCGAATAATGTAAATAGTGTACATAATACCTCATCTCAGAAATATAGACAGATACTGAATGGCCGAAACGTTGTAATAAATATGGCGACAAAGATGAGGACAATAGTCCGAATAATGTAAATAGTGTACATAATACCTCATCTCAGAAATATAGACATATAGATACTCATGTTTACATTATTTATATTTGGACTATTGTCCTCATTTTTGTCATTTTATCATAAGGTTTTGACTGTTGTGTCCTCCAGCCTTCATCATTAGCTTACATACACCTAATGAATACTGGAAGACTCACCAACTGGAATGTTGTGATAAAAACAACAAAGATGAGGTCAATAATCCAAATATAAATAGTGTAAATAAGAACTCCTTTTTCTAGAAATTTAGAAAGAAATGAATGTTTTTATTTATTCTTTTACTCTTGCTATACAAGTTTATGGCCTCACTGTATATACAGGGTGTATCAAAAATGCTTTTACAAAGCTTGGGAGCAGGTTCCTAACACCAAAACAAGGTAAAATGTACATATAAACATATATCCAAAAAGTCATTGATCTACCCAGCAACTCATAACAAATGTTCAATATGTCCTCTGCTTGCATCTACACACGTATGCATCTGTTGGATCATTGAGTGGTGGACACTTTCAAATACTCCCACATGGTGTCGAATGGTTTTGCAGATCCCCATGACATATTGATGAAACATCTCTGCATTATTAATGTCTGCTGCATAAACCAATTGTTTTAGGTGGACCCATCGATAAAAATCCAAAGGATTGAGGTCGGGGGAACTTGAAGGCTTTGTAACCAGTCCTCTCCTACCTATTTATCTTTCATGGTAGATGTCAGCCAGTGCATCATGAACAATGTGACTAAAATGTGCTGGAGCCCCATCATGTATGAGCCACATGCATCTTCATATTAACAGGGATACATCCTCTAGCAAGGTCTGGCAGTGTGTTCAAAAAAAAGTCTCTGTAGACAACTCCTTAAGATGTGCTGGGAGAACATATTGACCTACCAGTCAGTCACCTACAATTCCAGCCCATACATTAATTGTAAACTGATGCTGGTGTCTAGCCTGTATTGTACCTTAAGAAATCCAATCCCCCACTATAAATGTTGGTTTTGTAAATTTATTATTCCATCTCTTCCAAATGTTGCTTCATCTCTAAACAAGACTGAAGAGACAAACAACAGATCAGCAATTTCTACAATAAACAATCATCAAAAGTTCTCCCCTGGTGAGTTTAGGGTCTTTCACCCTCTTATAAGTAGAGGATGAAAGACCCTGCACACATTGCAAATGAAACAGATACGGGAGCTTCTCTTGAAGTATACTCCAATCCGGTAATATGCGATATATTAGGGTCACTTGACATGTGCTGATACATGGATCATCTCTGACAGCCTGTAGAACATGTTCTTTGTGGCCATGTGGATCTTGGTCTTCTTCAATCCATAATTGGTGGTGCTATGGATCCTCTCTCAGCAACGTGATGATAAACAGCAGCAAAAGTTGGATGACTTGGCTGGCTTTGGTCTGGAAAATGCAATCTGATGCAACCATACAGCCTTGCGTCCATTACCATTCATAGGGCAGTATGTAAAAATCATATCTGCCTACTCACAATATGAATATCCTGCCGTTTTTAAATGGAACACAAATGTACATGAATGACAAATGTGACCTAGTCTACATGGCAACCATCTACTATAAACTTTCTTTAAATGTAATAAGTCAAAAACGAAGTATTTGGCGACATATGTTTATATAAACTTTTGTCTTTGTTTTGGTGTGAGAAACCCACCTCCAAAGTTTGTAAATGTATTTTTGATAAACCCTGTATAAAGTTTTTAGTTGTATCTGTTTAATAAACTTGTCTGTCATATCACTGGTACCTAAATAGCATGTATGAAAATAATTTAAAATGCTTTTATATATTAAAATTATTTGGAACTTATTCCTCTGTAATCATTAGAATGAATAAAAATTTTGATTTTTTTTAGATAAATTCCTATCATATTTTTATAGGTTATATAAAGAGATTATATTTAGATATTGTGTAAAGTAATTCTATAGTAAAATTATTTGCATTGAATTTCTGTATATACTTGTTGGATTTGTAGGATCACTAGATGTATCATTAGATAGGTAATGATTAAAGTAATTAAAAATTCTCATCTATAAGTCTCATAAATTTTATGCATGCTATTGTGTATTATACAGATAGGAAAGTTCTTGACCAGGTTGGAACCTAATTCAATTTTTTGCTTTAGTGAAGTTGTGTAAAAATCAGTCGGAAATCTGAATCCCCTTCTCAAAAAAAAAAAAAAAACAAAAATTAAATTAAATAAATGAAAAAGATTTAAAAGGCAAAA
>CAHIKZ030002556.1:847500-915000 GCA_903632075.3 Acanthosepion pharaonis
TATTCTTTAAGTTTTCCCAAACCAACTTGAGAGCCTGAAAATAATGAATTTTAATCATTTTAGGTATCGGAATCAGAATCAGGAACAGTATCAGAATCGGAAATTTACAACAGTATTGCAAATTGTATTAGAACCACTAAAAATATTGGTATTGTTCCATCACTAAGCACACCATTAGTGAATCATTTGAAAATTGTATTATGCACAAATGCACTTGAGCAATCATGTCTCTTTTCAATTCATAATTGCCCAAGTCACACCTGCCCCTCCCAACAAGTACTGGACCAGTATCATAGGGAAATGGTCCATTCCTCTCCATGAATCTGGGGAAGGCCTATGTCCAACAATCAACCTTCACAGGCTGAACAGACAACCAGTAGAGATTAATTTCACTTCTTTTAAATAAACAGGTACTTCTAGTCAAACATGTATATGCACTATAATCTTTATAATAAGAAGAAATATATATATGAGTTGGGATCAATTATTGATTGGAATCCAACAGAATGATAAGATAAAGAACAAATAGGAAATGTTTATTGATCTAACATGTTTCACTTTTATTAAAACTTCATCAGAGAATGAGAAACTTCTGCTATTTTTATTTTTGTGTTGTTTGATTTTCATTGGTTAATCATGTTTCATGTGCATTTGACTTGTTAAACAGATATTAGTATAATTTGTTTTATTCCAAATATATTTAATATAATAATATAATATTGGATATGTGTTTGATTGTCTGAAATACCAGAAGAAATAAGAAGCATATTTCTTAGTTTTCCTTCAGGAGTGCATTTGGGATGTTTTTTTTTTACAGTAGTTCCTCCATTGCAAGGCCCAAGAGCCACTTAAAATAGAGCGTTACTGAATGAGGTTGTTGAAGGTAGATAACACTTGACCCAAGACTTGAAGATTATAATGGCTGGGTTAGTTGGTTGATTTTGTTTAACGGAATATCAACCTCTATAGGTTAATTAAATATTTTGTCCATAATTTTATACTTTCAGGGTAAAGGTCTTTTTTCGATATATAATTGGTAGATCATAAAATGTGTTGTTGGTAATTTTACTATAAAAATGTATTTTTATATTTTTTTGTATTGCTTTGATTGTCATTTTTCTATAAAAAATATATTATTGGTCATTTTATTATAAAAATGTACTGTTGATCTTTTTTTTTTGAGGGGGGGGTCCAATATTTGCCCATAACTGAGACCCTAACAGGTGCTACCATGCCAGGTCAAGGTGAACCTGGAAAAATAAGAGGTGGTTCCATACTCCTCAAAACTCTAATCTCAGAGCCCTTGCTGCTGGATGTAGTTTATTGTTATACCCTTGATGTATAGTGGTTGAGGAAGTATCATCTCAGGAGTCTGTTCTACAAAGTAGCATCTTTTGGGAAGATGTCTGAATGAAACTTCCTCCTTACTAATGGAATACAAAGGAAATGAGGATAATTCAACGCTGTGAATATGGTATGGCCTGTCTTAACTATAAAAGCCTGGACTAGTGGAATCCAAGATATAAATCCTCACTGACAAGTCATGTAAAGATCATAAGTCATCAAAGTGGTTTCAACAGCAGCAATAATCAGAAATTATTTAAAAAAAATTTTTTCCTTCTTTGTCTTAGACACACCCATTGCTGCCACGGCAGGTTGATGTATATACGGTGCCTCTATGAGTTAATGGATTATGGGAGTTATGATAATGATTCTGTTAATGAAGTTAGCATCGGAGAAAAAAAAAAGAAGACTGCAGAATGATTCTGTTCTAGATAATGGTAAGATATCCAAAAGAATTCTATTGCAGTGTAAAAGAGATTTCAGTCAACACATTCCAGCATATGACATTTTGGTCAGTTGCCACAGTCATTGATCTTGATTGTGTCCCAACAGAAGGTGATGAATATAATAAAATGATAAATAGGCAATCTTAAGTGAAGCCAAGTCCATAACTCTCACCATTAGTGGCGCACATTCACTTAATTTGCCAATCTCATCGAGAATGGTCTGTTCCTCTTTCCAGAATAGCCATTTGTTAGACTTAGTCCTTCTGGCTTCTTAGAACTCTCAATGAATAATTGTTTATGGTTGCCGTTAGTGACTTCCTATTTAGGCTACCAATATACATTACCATTCATCAGATAGATGAAATTCATTTACCATGTTCACAGAAATACCACTTGAAAACTTGAAATAAAATCATTTCCACTAAACTACAAATCATAGTTCAGGTTTATACTAAACTTTAGTCTGACACAAGGATACAAGTGTTGAGCAGCCAGCGATCAGTGAGATGAGTTTTCTCATATTTTCAAGTTTTCTCATAAGTCTTTGCAGCATGAGCTTTTAAGGGTTTAGGGGAGATAACAAAAAGACAAAATTTTATTAAGAGCAGGAAATTGTGTAGAGCCATAATTGCACAGAGAAGAAGAAGAAGAAGAAGAAGAAGAAGAAGAAGAAGAAGAAGAAGAAGAAGAAGAAGAAGAAGATCTTCATCTTTTCTCAAAATCACATTCCATTCAGTTTTGTTACATTCACTTTCACACTAATACACTTGGAAAAGGTATGTATTCATCTCCCCCCTCAGCTATGGGTTAAATAGCCGAACTTGTATCTGGAAAAATACTTGTTATTCTCAAAAAAATGTTAATTCAATATTTACTTAATCCAATATATTTTGGTTTTGAATAACCCACAAGCCATGAAGAACAAATGAATCAAAAACCCCAACAAAATCACTAGTTTTGGGCACCCATTTAAGATGGGACACACCACACAGAAATAATGGTCTGTGAAAGGAGCTTCTTCATTTCCTTCTTCTTTGTCTTTTATGTGCTCCTTCAGAATAAAGTTATTTTTGCTATTATTCCTAATTCTTGTTCAGCCAACCATGTACACAAGCTCATCAGGTAGGGTTAGGGTTAGGTAGGTTGTTCACTGTTTTCTTCCATCCCTCTTGCCTTCATTATGTCCTGTGAGTATCAAATTTTCCAAACCCTCTTTCTTCATTATGTGCTCTAGAAATTTCAGCTCTCTCTTTCTTATGTACAAGTGTCCTTTTTGTTTACATTTTTAAAAAATATTCATCATTGCTCACATGTTCAGTTCTTGGTATTCTCAGCTTCCTTCTGTAGAACCACATTTTTATCCCCTCAAGTCTTTTCTTCATCTGTGCAAGATGTTCCAGCATTCATTGCTATATAGAAGGACTGGTATTATATAACAGTTCAGTATTGTTTTCTTTGTTTCTAACAAAATTTTCCTGTTTCCTAATCCTTTGCTTATCTTTTGGGAAGCATATTTCCTTATTCCAATGCACCTTCGGATTTCAGTGTCACATTTTCTGTTCTCCTTAGAAACACTTCCCAGATATTTAAATTGCTGTACTTAAAGAAACCCTGAAAACACCTAACAAAATATATCCCAAATAAATAGTGCTTTTCTCTTCTTCATGTAATAGTGCTTTTCTCTTCTTCATCTTTGAGGAAATTGTGCAACATTCACTGCTATATAGGAGGATTGATGTTACATAACAGTTTAGTATGCTTTACATTGTTGCTAACAAAAATTTTCCTGTTTCTTAATACTTAGCATTTAGATGGCATTTTATAAAATCTGAATGTCTCTTTGGATTTCAGAGTCACATTCTTCGTCTTCTATTTTTTTTACCTAGTTTAATTTAACATGTCATAAGATGACAAGTATGAAGCATTCAGTTGGGACTGAATTCACCAAATAGAAGTAATGATGGCTTGTTAACCATTACTGCATGACAACTTAGATCTTCTTTAACTTCTTTAATGTGTTTTTCAGTATATAGGCAATCATGAATCTCTACATTTTCTCTGTCTTGCGCTGCTTCGATTTCTGACCCTTTACAATTGGTGCAACAGACTTCCACATGAATGTCTTCCAGAACACTACATTATTAACATCTTCAAGTGAAGGTTCAATTGTTATCTATTCTTCTTATTCTCATAATCTTCATTCCCTACCTCTTACATTCATATCCCACATCTCATTCAATAACCCTCTACATTGAGTAACTCTCAAGCCTTGTATTATCTTTAGCAAAAAAATTTGTCTTTTTGTTACCATCCATTCAAACTCATTAATTAATTTACTCTACTTCTCTTACCACCAGTATATCCTGTAAGTGTTAAATTTGCCGAGCCTCTTTCCTCATTATGTGTGCCAACTATCTCTCTCTGATCACAAGTATAAGTTTCATTATTATTTTCTATGATCTGCTCATTGTGTTTTTAGCATTTTTCAGAAGAACCACATCTCTGTTACTTTAAGTCTCTTCAACTCTATGGAAATTCTCCAGTAATTACTTCCATACAGGAGATTAGATATCACAGTATTTACATTATTCAGACTATTGCCCCCATCTTTGTCGCCATATTTATTACAATGTTTCGGCCATTGTATGCTCCAGCCTTCTTCAGGTGGTTGGAATGTTGAACTAAACCCTTTATTTCGCTCACTGGGGTAAACTATTCTAGTTCCACGTGCCATGTCTAATAGATGTCCATTATCAGTTATCTCCTGTTAATTCCCCTCTCCAAGTTCTCCACTGCATTAACCGGGTATTGAACACCTTTATCAACTGTGCCATGTGTCTTTGAGGACACATGTCACAATGGATAAAGGTGTTGGTTAGATCCAGGGACTGGACCCAAATAGTGTGAGTTCAATGAATCCTCATTAGCCCCTTGTATAATCATTAGCCCCTTGTATCCTCATTAGCCTCTTGTATATTCATTGGCCCCTTCCATCTTCATTAGTCTCTTGTATATTCATTAGCTTCTTGTATCCTCATTAGCTCCTCGTATCTTCATTAACCTCTTGTATCCTCATTAGTCTCTTGTATATTCATTAGTCCCTTGCATCTTCATTAGACTCTTGCATCTTCATTAGCCTCTTGTATCTTCATTAGCCCCTTGTATCCTCATTAGCCCCTTGTATCTTCATTAGCCCCTTGTATCCTCATTAGCCCCTTGTATCTTCATTAGCCCCTTGTATCCATGTTTTATTACCTTGCTTGGGATGGAGTGATTAAAACAAATTTCAATTTTCAAATAGTATGGATGCCTTTGTTCTGTAGCCAGGGTTGGCAACCAGTCTAGGATAAAGTCTACCCTGAATTTAGAACTTTCTATACAACCATTTTGTCAGATCAAAACCAAAATATTAATCTAAGAACTTGAGTTATATTTCTTAAATAGCCTTGTCAGAGCGAGATATTCATATGGATGTTAAGCATGGCATCAAATCTGTTCAGAATATCCAAAATATCAACTCTATACAACTGCTTCAACGCTCAATGGTTAAAAATGGCTTCAAACAGAGTAATCAGATAAAACTTAAAGATAGGTACCTCCACTAACTTGGTATACATAAGGTTTAAAATGAATTTAAAAAAATATAAAAGCTTTCATTTTAGCTTTAAAGATTAAATTTACTATTTCCAATAAGCAAAATACTTTGTAGTGTATTTCAAACAGAAATTATATTGATCAGAATTGTTTTTTTTCAATAAAATCAATTTTTGACACATTTGTAAACAAAAGTTAATTTTCAGTTTTAAAAATCTTTCAAAAATTAAATATATATTTCTGAAACGTTATTTGATAAAAATTATCAAATTTAAAGTTAAATTAATCTGACTGGAAATGAAGGTTACTTACTTATAGCATAAAATGTTGTATACAAACATTTCTTATCTACAGGGTCGTTTTTCTGACATGTTAATTGATTTATTGACAGCAGATTGACAACCAAACATGTTCATATGTATGGTGGAGCAGATGATAAAATTTATAAGGGGGGACAACCCTTAAAACACATGAGACTTTAATGATAGTTTTATTGGTTTGTACATCCATACTTCAGAAATTTTGCATGTAAGCACACATACAAAAACAAATCAAAATTGTTTTGTCGTCAGATTGTAATAAGCTTTACAATATATGATTAGCAAATATAGTTTGACTTAATAACATAATTTTCCAAAGAATTATCACACTGAAAAAAGTTTATAAATTATTCAATTTAAAATTGTAAAAAAATGAAAACAAAACTTGTAAAAATTTATTTTTCAATGAAAATTTCTTCAGACAGTTTTGTCTTTAATATATATTACTCATAAAAGCAATTAAAAACTTTTGTAATAAAATAATGTCTTAGTTTTATTGCATTTTTTATTTTTCGATTCAGAACAGATTTTTGATAAGACAGGATCTGATTTTACAAAAAAAAGTCAGTGATTTAAATTCTTCAAAGATTTCTGCTTTCAATTAATACAGTTACTAAACATCACATTGAATTTCTCAAGTTTTCATGAAATAAGGAGCAGAAACATATGTAAAAAAATATATTTTTACCAAGATTTTCTAATAAATGTTTCAAAAATAATGTCATTCATTTGTAAATAAGTTCTGAAAATTTAATTAAAATCCAACAATTATTTGATTTTTGCAAGAATTTCCAAATTAATATGCCTGTCGCCACAGAAAAAGAGGCTAAAATTTGCTATGCTAAAAGTTAGTACAACTACTGACACAAGAAAAAACAAGTTTTTAATTAAAATTTCAAATGTTCTGACAATAAAACTATGTTTTTGTTATGTTTGGAGCATGTTCACATCACAGTATGCTGCTTTTTTACCGTTTTTGTGGAAGTACCTACTTAAAGAAGAAAATTATTAATCAGACCCAACACACTAGCACTATAAAATCCCAACAAGCTTTACCAAATAACAAAACCACATCACTTGATGATTTCCAGCAGAAAAAAATCACATGTATATTGAAGGGAAAGTAATGTCATAATCAAGATGCTAACTTTCCATGCTGTCAAAAACAAAAAGTTCAGAATGAAAATTCCATAGCTACTAGAAAGAGCTATAACAGTTAGTGAACTTGAGAAGTTTAATTTCTTAAAAGCTGTTTTAATAAAAAGATTTTATTCAAGTGTAGGTAGGTCAATACCAGTGTCCAAACATTATATTTTTAAAAAGTGATCAATACAGAGCAGAGCTTAATAATAATAATATTTATTAACAATTATGAAAAAACATGTTATAAACTGCTACATGTTATAAACTGCTACATGTTATAAACTGCTACATGAATACAATCATGTTTCCACTGTCTGAAGAAGCAGATACAGTGCTGAAACATAATTGGATTAATGTAGCAGTTTATAACATGTAGCAGTTTATAACATGTTTTTGTTATAATTGTTAATAAATGTTATTATTAAAAAGATTTTATAACTTTTTGGAGCCCTTACAAGTATTTATTATCAGTGATTGTAATCTTAACAATATAAGATACACAAATGACAATATTTTAATGGCCAACTCAGAAAGAAAACTACAGGACCTCCAAGACAGTGTCGTAGAAGAAAGGAAGAAAAAGGGACTAACCATTAACTGCAAGAAGACATAAAGTATAGTCATCAGCAATAGAAAAAGATATTAACTTCTACATAACCGAAAAAAAAAAATGGCAGGAAGTCCTATCAACATTAGAAAGACCTATAACATTTAGTGAAATTGAAAAATCTAATTTCTTGAAAAACTGTTTCAATAAAATTATTTTATAACTTTTTGGAGACCCTACCAGGATGAATTATTGGTGGGTATAATCTTAACAATATAAGATATGCAGATGACACTGTATGGATGGCTGATTTGTTAAAAAAACAACAAGACATCCTAGACAGGGTGATATAAGAAATTGATAAAAAAGGACTAACATCAACTGCAAGAAGACATAAAGTATAGTCATCACCAAGAGAAAAAGATGATAACATTCACATAACCAAAAAAAAGCAAAAATTGGCAGGATCTCCTATCAAGATTAGAAAAACCTATAACATTTAGAAGTTAATTTCTTGAAAAATGTTTTAATAATATGATTTTATAAATTTTAACTGATACTAACTTGTTTGGTCATTGAATGCTGAATGTCCTTTTCTTGATGGAAACAACTAATTTTACCATTAGCATTTGATTGCATACTTATAGTTAGAGGATGTCTGTGGGATTTTTTTTTATGATTGTCATATAATGCAACCCTGACACCATACAAAAAAAAGGCTTTTTGTATTTGTATAGTGGCAAATAAATACCCACACTTCTTAAATTTTGCACTTTCAGCTTTAATTGTAAGCCTAACAATTTACACGCTTGACAATGTTGGGGACAGCGACTGACAATGACAATTACCCAAATAGTGATATGTCTAGACACAATTTTTCAGTTGCTTTTAGTTGCTGCTTCCACATCAGCTGCCATTTGTACTTTTGCCTTTTCTGTTAAAAATTCAATGTCACAAATAAAACAAAACCACAAGATCTTGGACATGTTTTTTTACTTATATACTTTGATTTAATTTCTTTTATTTCTTAAAATATTTAGACTAGTTTTTTTATTTCTTCATTCTATTCCTTTTAGCTACTCCTTAGGCAAGGTTAAAACTTTTTTCATTTTATTTATTTATTTGAGGTTAATTTAATGCCAATAGTGTCAAAGGGCATGCTGTTTAAAATATCCTTTGATAGTTTGAGGTTAACAAGAGATTCTAACATTTCTGTTTTAAATCCTTTTTTCTTTCCTCCTGTTTCTTTACAGAGACAGAAGAAAGGACTTGCAAAATTTGATTTTTCCAAAGGGCCATGTGAAATATTTTTATGTAAATTTTCAATGGAAATATTTTTCATCTTTTCTTTAAAAAAAAATATAAACAGAAAATAAGAAAAATAAATCAAAGAAAAGGGGCTTTGAAGTGTTTGTTGTACATCACTATCATTTATATTTTTTAAAATTTTAAAAAAGTATGACTTTGTTGCTGAAGAAAAAGGTATAAAAAAGAAAAGAAAAAAGAAAGGAAAAAGGAAGAAAGGAAAAAAGAAAGGAAAAGGAAGAAAGGAAAAAGTAAGGAAAAGGAAACATGAAAAAAAAGAAAAAAAAGGAAGAAAGGAAAAAGTAAGGAAAAGGAAGAAAAAAAAAAAGAAAGGAAAAAGGAAGAAAGGAAAAAAGTAAGGAAAAAGGAAGAAAGGAAAAATGAAAGGAAAAAGGAAGAAAGGAAAAAGTAAGGAAAAAGGAAACATGAAAAAAGAAAGGAAAAAGGAAGAAAGGAAAAAAGTAAGGAAAAAGGAAACAAGGAAAAAAGAAAGGAAAAAGGAAGAAAGGAAAAAAGAAAGGAAAAAGGAAGAAAGGAAAAAAGAAAGGAAAAAGGAAGAAAGGAAAAAAGTAAGGAAAAAGGAAACATGAAAAAAGAAAGGAAAAAGGAAGAAAGGAAAAAAGTAAGGAAAAAGGAAGAAAGGAAAAAAGAAAGGAAAAAGTAAGAAAGGAAAAAAGTAAGGAAAAAGGAAGAAAGGAAAAAGAAAGGAAAAAGGAAGAAAGGAAAAAGAAAGGAAAAAGGAAGAAAGGAAAAAGTAAGGAAAAGGAAAAAGAAAGGAAAAGAAAGAAAGGAAAAAAGAAAGGAAAATGGAAGAAAGGAAAAAAGTAAGGAAAAAGGAAGAAAGGAAAAAAGAAAGGAAAAAGGAAGAAAGGAAAAAAGTAAGGAAAAAGGAAAAAAGAAAGGAAAAAGAAAGAAAGGAAAAAAGAAAGGAAAAAGGAAGAAAGGAAAAAAGTAAGGAAAAAGGAAACATGAAAAAAGAAAGGAAAAAGGAAGAAAGGAAAAAAGTAAGGAAAAAGGAAACATGAAAAAAGAAAGGAAAAGGAAGAAAGGAAAAAAGTAAGGAAAAAGGAAACAAGGAAAAAAGAAAGGAAAAAGGAAGAAAGGAAAAAAGAAAGGAAAAAGGAAGAAAGGAAAAAAGAAAGGAAAAAGGAAGAAAGGAAAAAAGTAAGGAAAAAGGAAACATGAAAAAAGAAAGGAAAAAGGAAGAAAGGAAAAAAGTAAGGAAAAAGGAAGAAAGGAAAAAAGAAAGGAAAAAGTAAGAAAGGAAAAAAGTAAGGAAAAAGGAAGAAAGGAAAAAGTAAGGAAAAGGAAGAAAGGAAAAAGAAAAAAAAAAGGAAGAAAGGAAAAAAAAGGAAAAGGAAAAAAAAAGGAAAAGGAAGAAAAAAAAAAAGGAAAAAAGAAAGAAAGGAAAAAGAAAGGAAAAGGAAGAAAGGAAAAAAGAAAGGAAAAAGGAAACAAAGAATTAGAAAGAATGAATGAATAAGATAAAGGGAAAAGAAGTCAAAGAGATATGAAAAAATTTAAAAAATTATAAATGAAAAAATTAAAAAAAGGCAAAAAGAAAGACATGAAAAAAAAAAAAAATAGAAAATAAGAAAGAAGAACAATAAATTAAACAAAAAAGTTAAGGAAATAGAAATGAAACAAAAATATATATATATATATATATATATATATATATATATATATATATATATATATTATTAGTTTATGAAAAACTAGGTAATCCGTATGGGTAAACCTAAGGAGGATAAAATTCAGAGAGCTCAATGTAAATCTAGAGCAAATAATTTAAGTAAAAAGGTTCCATGTAATAAATTATTTCACCACAGCCCTTTTAAAAGGACTGTGAATCATCAGACTTTACTTCCAAACAAAAAATGACAAGAAAATTTACACATTTTTGATGGGCCGTATTAAACATATGTAAATTAACAAAGTGAGGAAGTGAGGGGGGAGAGAGAGAAGACATGAGTGAGTTAGCAGATATTGACACATTTATATATATATTAAGGAAAATGCTATTAAAAAATAACAGACATTTTGAGTCAATTAATTTTCAAAGTTACAAATTTTTCTTGGACAAGGTGAAAATTCCATCACAGAGATATTATATAGGAGATATGACCCAAGTTTTCGGCTTACTTAAATCACCATCAGAGTAAATAGAGAGAATTAGTGAGTTTAGTAAAATTTTGAAATGTTGTAACACTATTTTTTAAAATAAGCTGTTAGGAGTATGCCATCAAGGTGTCTAGGGTGTATTTTGATCACATGGTAATTATAAAATGGTACTTTTTAATGCAAGACTGTAAGATTTTATGCTAAATATTTGGTCTAATATCAAAAGGTTTGAGCTTAGAGTGATTATATAAGTTTTATATTACTATTTCTCTGGTTTCTTCAACAAGGACATTAGTAAACTCAATTAATATTGTATAATTAATTCTACATTAATTATACATTCTACAACTTCTGCCCCCCAAAGTTTGTAAAAGTATTTTTGATATACTTTGTATGAATATATATATATATATAAATACAAATATAGCTAACTATACTTGTTTCGAAAAACCTTCGAATTTTTGATTTGCCAATAATCAAATCAATCACGAGGGAAAAAAAGGTTTTAAAAAAAGAAAGAGCTAGAAACATGAAAGTCTGTCAAAAAAAATCGTACAGATACAGGTTGGAAGCCCAAAGAAAAAACCCCGACACGAGTAAACAACTAACTAACAAAAGAGCTCAATACAACCATAGAGCAGACCTAGATAAACCTAGTGAGCCAGACAAACCTTCCCAGTTGAAACCTGGGTAGGTTTGTCTGGCTACTAGGTTTATATATATATATATATATATATATATATATATATATATATATATATATATATATATATATTTAAAAATATGATTCCTTCGCTCCATAAGAGTTCTCATGTTTCAAAAACGAGAGCCAAAACCCTCAATATAATTATTAAAATTAAATTGAATTAAAGTAACAAGCCGTGTTTCATCCTCAAGCAAAAATTTAGGAATAACCAATCTTGAAATTTATGCATCTTTATAAGCATGTTCATTCATTACTATGGAAACGGCTGGGGCAACTATTTTTGATAAGGGGCCTAAGAGTTAATTTTTATCTACATATCAGTCACCTTCAGGAAGAGGTCAAGCTGATGTAGGGTGGGGTGTCTATTTCAAAACGAATGATGGCATTCATGTATGCACAGCACATCGTCTGGTCAGTCACAGAGAAAGATAGATTTTAGCACCATGGTATGTTGTTAAGTGTCTAGAGAATATTATTTTATTTTATTTATTTATTTACTTTCCAAAGGGCTGTTTTATACATAAATGTGTCGCACTGAACTACAATTTGTTTTTTTGACGACTTCATAAAGGGTTTTTCTATTTAATGATTGGTTTAAGCTTTTAAGCCTTTTATTAAACTATGAAATTTGATTTTTTTTTTTATAAGCTAATTATTTAATGCAAAAATTTGTTGATGTTGGCAAAAAACCATTAACTTATGTCTATGGTTTAATAAATTTTCATTATTTAGAAATTTAATTATGTGTAGTTTTTCATGTAGGCATAAAGGGTCATCCAAGGTTTTACAAGTTCATGTTCTATTTATTATTTTCCATTTTACTTTTGGTGTTTTATTCATTTCTTTTAAATGCCAAAAATATTTGGATAGAGATGTTTGATTTCTGCTTCTAATATTATTGAAGGAGCTCTTGTGCTGCCTCCATCTAATTTAAAATTCATTCTTCATTGACTCAATGTATATCCTATCAGTGTTAGGACTCTCAATGGATGAGATAGTGCATTGGTATACCACGGATTTTATGAGGCATTTATTTTCCAATGGGCAGTCTTCAGGGTTTCTACAATCACATAATTTTTCATTATTTTTGTCTAATTTTAGTTTAGGATTTTTATTAATACTGTTTTGGCATGCGTGTGTTTCCAGGATTTTATTATTGTGTTTTTTATGATTTTTTCTAGAATGTCAGTGCAACTGTAACTTAATTTTAAGGTATTTTTATTAAAGATCTCGCTATATATATATTCAGTTGTATGGATATTAGTTTGTCTGATGATTGCAAAAGCATGAAACCTTGGGTTAAAAACTAACATCTATACAACGGAATAAGTACCATGCATATATAGGAGGCATGGTGGAGTAATGGATAGCAGCTTGGATTGAGGAATTGGAGAGCTGAGTTCGAATTCCAGTCGAATCGATAAAATTCATTTATGTGCTAACACCCTTGGGAAAGGTATGAATCCTCTTCTGCTACCTCCAGCTATGGGTAAATAGCAGGACAAACTGGTTTCTATAGCCTTGGATGGCAACTGGTCTAGGAGAAGGACAACTCTGAATTCAAAACCTGCGGAGGGTCATTTGGGAACCCTGTGGCACGTAGTGCACCAAGTCTCAGTATTTGGCCCTTCAAAAAGTGTGGATGGTTCTGCACAATACTTTCACCACTATAATCAAATCTCATGTGCTGGTGTTGGGCTGTCAGTTTCCTAGGAACTGATCTGCTTGACCCTCATAGGTCAAATTCGATGGGAGAATCGAGAGAATATATATATATATATATATATATATATATATATATATATATATAAAATCCACTGGATATGTGGATAATCCTGAGGGATTTCTAAGAAATGAATATCCAGTTAAAATCTCCTAGTAGAGTGCTTAATGTATGAGAATAATAACAAATCATATAGAGCAATACAATTAAGAAAAATTTCAAAGACAAACCTTACATTTGAATTTTCCAGTTATAACCTGAAAATTCAAATGTAAGGCTTTTCTTTGAATTTTTTTAATTACACACACACACACACACACACACACACACATATATATATATATATATATAGTTCTAAGGTATGCTATATTTTATTGAGCACTTTGCTCAATATCAGAGATAGAGTAGATATAAAAGGAGACACTGAATTCAGCACCTAGTGACGACAGTCTATTTCATGCTAAACGCAATCAGGCCCCTGGCAACTGCACTTAGCATGAAACAGACTGTTGCCTCTGGGTATTGGCTTTAATGTCAATTTTTATATATATATATATATATATATATATATATATATATATACACATGTATGTATGCATGTTAGGGTAATTAATTTGATATATGATACCCACTTATTCTCAGAGATCCATCCCAAGACATTTTCCTCACACACAGTTTTGTCTTTCTTTCATTGAACTAAAGAAGCCAAAGAGAGCATATGCTTCTCTCATAAAACATGTCTTTAATAAAATTTTAAACTTTGACTCATCATATATATATATATATATATATATATATATATATATAAATCTTTTCTAAAATCCAGTCATCTGGTTTCTTCAGACTTTGCAATGATTAAATAAAAATAAAGGAAAAAAATCCTTTGTGTTGATTTGAAACAGGAACTGTCTTAAATGCCACAATGTGAATGTTTTATGTGGTGATGAGATAAAGAATACAGGATGATAATCTTGAATGAATGAATTCAATCTTTTCCTGTGAAGATAAATCAAAGGAAAAGACTTTTAGTGAAAGGCGGATATATACGTATATTTTATCTGACTTGACTTTATGAATATAAACCAACTTTTCTTTGAGGGAAATTCTAATGAACATAGACACTTATTGACTAAGACAGACCTGACTGAATAATAATTCAGTTTTACGTATTCTAGAAGAAAGAAAAAAATGCCCCCCCACACGCAGAGGAAGGCAGCTATTAGTTTCTACTCATATATATATATATATATATATATATATATATATATACAGAGAGAGAGAGAGATAGATAGATAGATAGATGTGTGCATGCATTTGTGTGTGTGTATGTAAGCATATATATTTACGTGTATGTATATACATGTGTGTATTTTGTGTGTATTTGTATATATATATGTGTGTATATGTATATATATTATGTGTGTGTATGCATGTGTGTGTATGTATGTCTGCATATATATATATATATATATATATATATATGTATAAATTTATGACCTGTGTCTGCTATTCTGCAACTGTTATTGTCACATAGCAATCTTCTATGTCACCATAACAGAATATCATCTTTGATGGTGAATATCTTTGTTTAAATGTCCACATAACCACTCTAAAGATGGCTTATGTGAGCCAAAAGCTTAGATGAAGTAACAGCTTAATAAAAAGTATCCAAATTGTTGGACAAGTTTTGTCTTCATTTTTACTCAAAATTAGAGCAAATATACGGAATTTAGAATGGTTCATGATCAAACATTCATGTTATGCTATTGAGTGCTGGCTTTTTCTTTTTTTATTAATAATTCTTTCATTATTTTTAGCCTTTTTGTACATGTTGATGGGACTATTATATTTGTATTATCAATGATTATGTTATGGATTGAGTTTGGTAGATCTCTATGCTTATTTAAATGAGACCTAATTGAGCTATGGTCAGAGAGATGTAATGTGAGTCTTCTTGTTAGGTATGTTGTAGTATATCCAATATAATTATTTATGAATTTAGATTGATCAGGAAGATAGTTCCTTATCAGTTCTCTGTAATATAGATGTTTTTATAATAGATAATGAATTTAATTTTCTGTTTTTTATTGACTAGATTTGTGTATTTCTTTATGATGTTTCTAAGTGAAGATTCATCTTGCTTATAATTACAATGCTTTTGATTTTTGAGAAAATTTTAATATTATTGTTTTTTCTCTGTGTTTTCTGTTGCTATTGGTTACCTTAGAAAGAAAAAGTCTATTATTGTAATCTATAAGATAGTTAGGAAAACCATTATTAACAAGCATTTTTTTCACGCTATTATGTTCTTTAAAGAAAAGCTGATGAGAGGATGAATTCCCGTGCACTGACATAAGGAAATTTCTAATAACACCTATTTGAGAGGACATTAAGAGAGCAAGAGTTTTTACTTGTGGGTTTTTTATATAACAAAGTAGTGAATGTATTATTACTAGACTCTACAAAAACAAACAAGAATGGGAATTTATTTTGTTGGTTAAGTTCATAATTAAAGTTGAGGATGTAATTTTTTCAAATGCAGTTTTCAGATTATTGATTTAATTTTTTTTCAGCTAAAATAAAAATATTGTCTCCATAGCAGATATATATTTTCATATTAGTAACCTTTACATATATATATATATATATATATATATATATATATATATATATATATATATATATATATATATATGTATATTTAAGGTTATTACACCAAAAACAAGTCAAAATTGCTACACAATTGCAATCCATTACATTCACTAACACCCATGGGAAAGATATAAATCCTCCTCTTCTCCCTCCAGCTATAGGTAAATATCAGGATAGACAGGGTTCTATAGCCTTGGATGGCAACTGGTCTAGGAGAAGGACATCTATGACTTCAAAACCTGTGGAGGGTCATTTGGGGACCCTGTGGCATGCAGTGCACCAAGTCTCTCTATTCGGCCCTTTAAAAAGTGTGGATGGTTCTGCACGAAGCTTCACCACTATAATCAAATCTCATGTACTGTTGTCAGACTGTCAGATTCATTGGAACTGATCTGCTTGACCCTTATACGTCGAATTTGACAGAGCAGCATGTATATATATATATATATATATATATATATATATATATATATATATTTAAACAGCATACTATATATATATATATTTAAAACACACATATATATATATATATATATATATAGGTGTTTAAATATAAATATATATATATATAGTATGCTGTTATATATATATATGTATATAAACAGCAATATATATATTTTTTAAACAGCATAAGTTTCTATCAAAATAAAGCAAAACAAAAAACAACATATGTATAGCAAGTACTTTTTACTTATAATTACTTTAATTACTTGAATTATCATAAACTGAAGAATGTACCTCAACTCGTGGGATACCCTGTACCAATAATCTTGCCCAAAAGTTTGTTATTGCAAAGGCAATACCTCAGCGATGTAAACACTTGTAAAATGAAGATGAATGAAAATTTGAGATATAGAACAAAAGGCTGAAACGTGATAAATATGTCGACAAAGATGAGGACAATAGTCCAAATAATGGAAATATTGTACATAATACCTCATCTCAGAAATATAGACAGATACTGAAAGGCCGAAGCATTGTAGTAAATATGGCGACAAAGATGACGACAATAGTTTGAATAATGTAAATAATGTACATAATACCTCATCTCAGAAATATAGACAGATACTGAAAGGCTGAAACGTTGTAATAAATATGGCAACAAAGATGAGGAAAATAGTCTGAATAAGGTAAATAGAGTACATAATACCTCATCTGAGAAATATAGACAGATATATAAAGGCTGAAATGTTGTGATAAATATAGCAACAAAGATGAGGACAACAGTCCGAATAATGTAAATAGTGTACATAATACCTCATCCCAGAAATATAGACAGATACTGAAAGGCCGAAATGTTGTCATAAATATGGCGGCAAAGATGAGGACAATGGTTTGAATAATGTAAATAGTGTACATAATACCTCATCTCAGAAATATAGACAGGTACATCTTTGTGTCAGATATTTTATAGTAAGTGTTTTTTTTCACCATGTTGGAGTGGCTTTGTAAAAAAATTGAAAAACATTAATTTGATGTGAAATCTGTCCTGAATCTGAATATCCAGTACTGTAATTCTCAGAAGCTGTGTCTGCATTATACACAAGCTATATAAAAAATAATCAGATTTTTCTCAAAAAAATTAAGGAATCGCACTATACATGGATTAGGCTTCAACTTGTATCTATGATAATGACACAACCATTTAATCTTGTCTTGATAAGTTTTATCTGTTCAATAACGTGAAATTGGCATGGGATCTAAAAAATGACCTACAGTTTCTTGTTAACTAGGGCAAAGAATGGCTTGCTAATCCCTCCAAAATGAAATTTCTCTCTATTAATCACCTGAAAGACCCCTCCTTGCCTCCCGTCAGCATGGTTGATGCTAAGCTCAATGATAATGACTGGCTGCATCTTCTTGGTTTAACATTCTTGGTCTGACATGAAATGAAATATATATAAAATATATATATATATATATATATATATATATATATATATACTGCAATATTTGACTACAGTAGGCCCACTAGTATTGCTCAGAATCTGGGGTAGAATTATAGATGAGCTATATAAAAAAAATCATGAAGTATGGTTATGCACGAATACATATATATATATATATATATATATATATATATATATATTGTTGTGCTGGTGAGATGAAAAAATACTAGGAAGAGGATAAAAGTAAAACAGTTATGTCCTGAACCCACCAAAAAAAGGTATTGAGCAAAATTTCATGAGAAAATTAGCTCAGGAAAGGTGTTGTAATGGAATGTTTCACTCTCCCTATTACCAATTGTGGACTGACTATATCAGTAATATATGTAGTGTGCACAGGACATACCAGAGTCTGTCTGTCTGTCTCACCTAGCGGGAATCTTTTCCAGCTGTGCTGGTCAAATGCTCAGCCTTTGGGCAGAGAGGAACTTGGTCAAGGCTATGCTGAAGGGCAGTCTTGTCCAGGGAGGTACACAGAACCAATCCTGTTTATACGAAGTCTACTGAGATTTTTTTGGCCAAGTTTACAAGCTCAGGAACTCCACATTAAATTCGGCCTTGTGCCACAGGTGACTGTATGGGGCAGTTGCTAGATACAATCTGTCTGTCTGTCTCTGACTGGCTTCAGGAATTGTTAGCCTCAGTAGTGTATTCTCTTTACAATAAACTTCTCTTTCTTCCATCTACGCCCATATTGCTGTTTGCTATCATATCGGGTGTTCGCAAACTCATGAGTCTGAGAACACCTGGATGTAATAGATTCATGTCTTCGCACCTTGCCCGGAACATGCTGGGCAATCCTTACCACTAACCGTTGAATGGTCTTGCCCACATAGTCAATGTCACATTGACACTTATATTGATATATAACAGAACTTTGTTGACAGGTAGGCAAGACATCCTTATGGTGAGCAGGGAAAGCCTTTTTTGTAGGAAAAATACTCTGAACAGTAACAGCATTAAAACACCATTTAATTGAATTAACAATTCTGTCTGCATATGTTTGACTCCCGGTACCAACCCACGGGCCTCTCAAATAAACAGGGCACTTAAAGGGAACATATTTGTGAGACTTATTGATCTTTTGTTCAATGGTAGCTGTCAAAACACATTCTGGGTAACAATTCAACAATAAAAGTTGTTTGAGTTTCTTCAGCTCAGCATCAAGTTTACATTCAGAGCACAACATCAATGAACAATGAGTAAGGGTCCTAATAAGATTAATCTTCTTGGATCTGGGTGCAAAAGTATCCCAGGTTAAGTAAAGCCCAGAAAAAGTGGGTTTACAATAAACACTAGTAAGAAAACCTATGGCTGTTCTCTCTATCAGTACATCCAAGAAAGAAAGCTGATCAATCATTGTATATTTTAGACAAGAATGCAGATTGTTAAGCTGAGAGAAAAACTCCTCTGCTTTACCTAAAGATGAAAAAGATGTGAAGGTGTCATCTACATAGCGTAAGTAGCAATAAGGTTTATTAATCTTACTAAATATATATATATATATATATATATATATATATTATGAAATAGACAAAGTCTGACAATTATTTTAAGACATTTTTATGTTTATACATTCTTTTTATAGATACAAATATTTAAGTAAATGTTCTGTTTATAATAAACAGTATTAAACAACATTTACCTCTGTGGCCAAATCTGTTAAGGTATGTCAAACTAAATGATGGTTCCGTATAGGATACAGGTTCAAATCCTGTTGGAGGTCAAATATTTTCTGTGAAAATTTCTCAGACATTCAGGCCGGTAAATGTTTTTTAATACTGTTTATTATTAACAGAGCATTTACTTAAATATTTGTATCTATAAAAAGAATGTATAAACATAAAAATGTCTTAAAATATATGAATATGTCCTGAAGATGGTTTATTAGACCGAAACGTTCGACGTTGACATATTAACATTAAAACAGCATAATTGTATATAAGGATTTTTGTTTTTTTCCTATATTTTTTTATATATATATATATATATATATATATATATATATATATATACATATATATATATATATGAGTTAAAAGATCAAATGCAGATCAAATATGGATCAGAATCTGACAGAATGATACAATAAAGAACAAACAGGAAATGCTTATCAATCTGACATGTTTCACTTTTATTAAAGTTTCATCAGAGAATAAGATATGGAGAAAAAGAAGAAAGAAATTTTGCAACTTTTATTTTTATGTTCTTTAATTTTCATTGGTCAGTCAAGATTCACATGTATTTGACTTGATATATATCTTTGGTTTTGTATTTGTCTGGATGTTTCTATGTGTACCTTCTATGTGTTTGTATATATGTTTTTGTATATTTGTGTGTATGAGTCTTTCTCTCTCTCACTCTATCTCTATCTTATGTGTGTGCGTGTTTCCATTTTCATGCGTCAGTCAGTGTGTATCTTTATGCATGTACATCATTTCTCCAAATTAACAACTTTATCTTGACATGCACATATGCACACTTATCTGAAATGCATCACACAACCATAAAGATACCCACTGATAAATATATAGATATCTATTAAGCTTAGATTAATCTAGCAGGATAACATATCCCTCATATAAATACAAATATTTGGACCATCTTTTACACTACAAGACTAGTATATATATATATATATATATATATATATATATATATATATATATCATTTATATATATATATATATATATATATTGATACATGTTTCATTAAATAATATAGACAAATGTTGTCTATTTATTTTATGTAAATTCTTTTTATATCGTCTGATAAGCTTAATAACATTATCATTAAACAAAGAAAGAAAAATACATATTTTTTTAATCCTATCTAAGCTTTCAGCTTACATAAGCCATTATCAAAGATGACAATTACTGTACAATATATTAAGCAATACACGGACAAGAATGTGATGATAGTCTGTTTCTGTTTACGTGGATGATTTCCAAGCAATGACAAACTCGTGCATATAAGAAGCTGGAAGCGAAAATCACACCACAGCTCATGATGTCACACATGACCACGTGAGAGTGAATTAAGTATGGGAAGCTGTTGGTATAAACCAATGGCTTCTGTTAACAATTATAGGCATTTAAGAATATTTGTGGAGATTTCATAGTTTATTTTGTTCAGGTTAGGTTTCAACTGTTTTATGTATATAGCTTCAAGAATTTTTAGTTTTTGTTTATTGTTTTCATGTTTAAGTAGAGTTGTGTTTTCAACAAGGATTTTCCCCCAAAGAAAATATGAAAAATTATAATGTTTACACTAGAATTTCCGTGGGGGAATGGAAACAGGGATTTAATACCCATAGGCACTCATATTCTAATCCTAAACTAAAACACCAGACAGCCCGTTCAAAGAAATTTGGGGAATTAAAGGAGAAATGTTTGAGTCCACAGATAATTTGGAAGATAAGATGTTCCTCACATATTCCTAATAGTCTTAGAGATAGGTGTGACTTACGTTTAGAAGAAAAAATTAGAACAATAAAATACAATAATCAAAGACAACTATTAAATGAGAGGAATGAATTAGTGTTAAAATGTCAACATAAAAACAAATTAAAATTTTCATTATATAGGTTTAACTTAATTAGCTACTATATTTTCATGATATTCACTCCCTTCTAACTCTTCAAATGTCAAATGTATAAATAATTCTAATTTCTATATTCCCTCCTTTATAACCTCTTTACATGATATTAATTATAAATTATAAACTTTCCCCTACTCTAAAATCTCCCCAACTCTCTGCACTGATACATCATCAGTTACCTCCCCTTAAGATCTAGGAGGTATAAAAAGCACCCAAAATATCCGTCAGTAGACGAGTAGCCAGAGTTAAGTGCAATAAAGCTTTGGTATAAGTTTATTCTTTATTGGTTCTGTTTTTACTACACTCTCTTTCCATTAATCCCTTACATTCATTCATTTATATATTTTAAATTTATTTTGAAACCCCTTTTTATTACTCTTTTAATTTAAAATTAATATTTCATTATTCATATAACACCAAATTTATGTCATAAGGTTAATATTCAGGTTTAATTTTATAAAACTTCTTCCCTTTAAGACAAATACCTCCCACCATCCACTGACCCCTGTCTCGTGTCTCTTGTCTGACTGAAACATTGAAATGAATAAATTTTGTATTAGTTTTTCAACAGTTTTTTCTTTTAGCTTTCACGTTAAATTTCTATTTCTGACCTGAACTCAATCCACACCAGGGTTGATATGACAGATGACCGATAACTTTGTCTGCCAGATTTTATTGTTTATTAATTAATTGCTCTGTAATAATAAATACATTGAGCTAGTTTTGTGGATCAGTTTTAAAATTTTATATTACTAGGATTCACTTGGATTATATACCAACACATTTATATTTGTTACCTTTACTATATATATATATATATATATATATATATATATATATAAATTCCAGTGAAATCCATTACATTCACTTATGTGCTAATACCCTTGGGAAAGGTATTAATCTTCTTCTTTTCCCTCCAGCTATGGGCAAATAGCAGGACAGACTGGGTTCTATAGCCTTGGATAGCAGCTGGTCTAAAAGAAGGACAACTCTGAATTTAAAACTTGTGGGGGGTCATTTAGGGATCTTGTGGCACGTAGTGCATCAGGTCTCCATATTCAGCCCTTCACAAAGAGTGGTTGGTTCCGCACAAAGCTTTCACCACTATAATCAAATCATATGTGCTGGTATCTGTGCTGTGGGTTCCTAGGAACTGAATTGCTTGACCCTCATATGTTGAATATGACTGGAGAGTCCACCATATATATATATATATATAAAGGCAGGATGTGCGTGTGTAACAAATGCATAGCAATTTTCGACGGATTTGCACCAAAATTTACATGCACATGCTCCAAGTTAGCGGGAAGGCCAAGGCTGACTTTGCATTTCCCAACTCCCATCGAGAGTGGAAATAATCGATTTTTTCATGCTTCTATGGCAGTTGGCAGTTTTCATGCAGTTTGCAGCCATTTTCTACTGGCTAGAGTGAGAGCCTATAGCTGGCTGCCACGAATAGGCAGGAAGTTTCTATTGGCTAGTGTGAGAGCCAACAGCTGACTGACATGAATGTTAACTAGCATGCTAGCATGCAAAAAAAATTGATAGCTGCATTCGTCACAAGTGGGAAAAATTTAAATCTGCATGGCTCATTCGCTTGCTTAAACTCAATGTTGATTCTATTTCGCAGAACTGGGTTGGGTGTGAAAAAGTATTTGTTGTTAACATTCTTTTTTCATTTGGTTTTTCCAGTTATGAGTCCTTTTTTAAATCTGATTGTTTTGTGTTCATTTTGTTTAGTTCTTTTTTCGTAACAGATTTAATGTTTAGTACAGAGCTTAGAAAAATTTGCAGTGTGAGATAGGCAAGAAGTAAGGCATGTAGCAACATCAGCACGGCAAAGGGCACTCCTTTAAAGGCAAGGAAGGGCAAAAATATCTTAAGTCAAGTGATAGTGTTTACTGTATGAGTAGTACGATTTTTGAATCAAGCATGGGCAATACCAGGCCATGCTGCTAGTACAATAATATGATTTGAGTTTTAAGGTTATTGTTTTTATTTTGTAGCAAATTGCGGTGTTGGGTGAGACTATCTCTTGTACAGCCTAGTATATGTTGTAATCTCAGAAAGTAGTGGGAAACCAATGTGATAACAAAACCAACTTACTCCATTTCCAAACTTTGACAACAGTCACCAAATATGTTTTCAAATCACTATAATGATCAACAGTCATACAAAGAATTGGTGTTAGAACTCTTCCAATCTGTGATCCATGAACTTTGAAGATTGGTCCTTGTTAAAACCTACTGGCTGATATGAAAACACTAAAGGTTTGTATAGATAATGATAGTGACATTGGAATACAGCTATGTAATCAAACAGATTGATAGCTAAACTGATAGATATATGTATATTCTTTTTTATATATATATATATATATATATATATATATATATATATATATATATATATATATATATATATATATGTAAACAAATATATGGATATAAACTGACAGTATGAAGAAAAATATATACGGAAAAAAAACAAACAAACATGACAAAGACAATGTACATAAGAAAAAGACTTATCCAAACAGAATAACTGAAAGTTTTATAAGATCAGCACTCCGTTTAAAACATGGTCACGTTGTCGTCACGTGAGCGATGCTGTGAAAATGTATTCCTAAAATTTGAGTAGCTTGAATGAAAAAGGAAAAGAATTCTATTTTGATCTAAAATTTATATGTACGCTTATCGAGAGATTGAAAGAAAAAGCATGAAAAATATTAATTTTACTTTCTTCTCCCCTTCTTTAATTAGGCATACAATATATTTATTTTTGATATATATATATATATATATATATATATGAAGAAAAATATATACAGAAAAAACAAACAAAAATCCTTATATACAATTATGCTGTTTTAATGTTAATATGTCAACGTCGGACGTTTCGGTCTAATAAACCATCTTCAGGACATATTCATAAATATAACATTATCAATACAACATGACAAAGACGATGGACATAAGAACAAGACTTATCCAAACAGAATAACTGAAAGTTTTATAAGATCAGCACTCTGTTTATAACATGGTCACGTTGTCGTCACTAAAGAAGCCATGTCTAGTATTCACCGTGCGTGAGATGGATATTATGCCTGCTTCATAAATCTGCCTAAGATTTTTATTATGAAAATATTTTAAAATCTTCACGGAATCAAAATCGAAATTATGATCTGCTTTAGTTGTGTGTACAACTATAGCATTGTTTAAATTTCTGAGGCGAATATCTCGTTTATGTTCGAAAACATGAGATTTTACGGACCTACATGTTTCACCCACATATTTTCACGCACGGTGAATACTAGACCTGGCTTCTTTAGTATTTCCCCTTTTCTAGCGAGATTAATGCTCGACAAGCGTACATATAAATTTTAGATCAAAATAGAATTCTTTTCATTTTTCATTCAAAATACTCAAATTTTAGGAATACGTTTTCACAGCGCTGCCCACATGATGACAACGTGACCATGTTTTAAACGGAGCGCTGATCTTATAAAACTTTCAGTTATTCTGTATGGATAAGTCTTTTTCTTATGTACTCGACTTTGTCATATTGTATTGATAATGTTATAATTTATGAATATGTCCTGAAGATGATTTATTAGACCGAAACGTCCGACGTTGACATATTAACATTAAAACAGCATAATTGTATATAAGGATTTTTGTTTGTTTTTTCTGTATATATTTTTCTTCATATATATATATATATATATATATATATTGCTTTGTATAGATAGAGAATGTGACATTGGAATATAGCTAGGAAATTGTATAGATTGTTAGCTAAATTGATAGATATCTCTATATTCCTTTGATAGACAGAATTTCGGTATAATGCTGGAAATGTCTTTTAGAGCAGCAAATGAGAAACTTGTCAGAATTAAAAAGAAAACCAAATTTAATGCATTCCGGAGAAAGTTTTAATTAAGTTATCACCAACATTTCTGAAGGCTTTTATCACAAAAAAATGAACACTTGATTTTCAAATAGATATTTAATCAGCACATATGGAAATCTGCAAATGTCCCATGCAAATTGCTTAGGTTTTTGCTATGTCAATGGCTTTGATTTGTCACCAGCAGCTAACATTATTATTCATCAGAAATATCAATATCTGCTTTGTTCATTTTCGTTGCATGCATATGGTTTGTTTAACAAGACAACAGAGGATTATCATTGGATGCTTTTATCTGTCAGATAATTTTCATCATTTTTCAGCCAGAAAGAATTTAAAATGAGTAATGCCATGAGAAGAATTTGAAATTACTTCCCATAACATTACATTGTTCATGTATCTGTGATAAATATGTCTGGTAAAAGGAAAAAATGTCTGCGTTTATTTATCCATGTTATTTTTTTATGTTAACTCAAATGTTTGTTTGTTTCTGACTTTGTGAAGGACTTGCAACTCACAACCTCCAAAAGATTAGCTGTTATGTTGTGACAATATTTTAGCTTGTTGGGTATATAACTGTAGGTATATGTCTTTATTCTATGTTTTTTATTTTTTTTAATCATTTCACCCCATCAAGGCTGTAATGCCCCTTGTATGCTGGGATTACATGGAATGAAAGTGAAAAAGAACACTGAGATGATTGAGGAAAGGACTAAAGGTAAACAGGATTCAAGAAGACAGTAGATGGCAAGTGATATTGATGGCAATTGTTGTTAGCTATCAATCTATTTGATTACATAGCTATATTCCAATGTCACTATCATTATCTATACAAACCTTTAGTGTTTTCATATCAGCCAGTAGGTTTTAACAAGGACCAACCTTCAAAGTTCATGGACTGGCAGTACACAATCACAAATAAAGAACTGTACCAAATAACAGAAACCATATATAATAACTGGAGGACTTTCAACAGTAGCAACAATTAAAATGGATAGCACATGTAACTTGAAGAGAAAAAAATGACATAATCAAAATGTTAACTTTCCATATTACATCAAACAAAAGATTTAGAAGGAAAAACTGTTTTAATAGAAAGGTCTTATAAGTTTTAATTGACACTAGAACTGGTTGCTCAGTTAATGAATGCAGAGTGGGATATGGTAGGTCCTAAAGGTAAAAGTTAGAACTGGTGGAACCAAGTATGTTTGCTGGAAAGTAGCCATAGAACAGTGAAGGATTTCAGGGTGGAAAATAAATTGTCACACATAAGAATGCAGAGACACTTTTCAGCTCTATTGAGACGGAACTGAGGACTGCATAGCTCCTGCCCACATATGACAATAGTATTTTATTTTAGGCCTCATCTGGCTCTTTTTTATCTTTATTCCATGTTGTCTTTTCACTTATATATTTTATTTATATCTAAAGTTTTACACACACACACACACACACACACATATATATATATATATATATATATATATATATAAGACAAAGTGTAATGGAAAAATTTTCTAGTAACACATTTCGTGTTTTATGAATTTATCAGGCACATGGATAAGATGCATCACAAGAAAACTTTTTCGACTTTGTCATACATTTTCCCCCAATATTGTTCTTTATGCATAAAAATATATATATCATTATCTCATATATATATATATATATATATATATATACATTCAGACACACACACACACACATATATATATATATATATATATATATAGATGAAATGGATAAAGTCTGACAATTATTTTAAGAGATTTTTTATGCTTATACTTTCTTTTCATAGATACAAATATTTAAGTAAATGCTCTGCTTACAATAAACAGTATTAACGACATTTACCAGCCTTAATGTCCAGGAATTTTTCATAGAATATATGCGTTCTCCGACAGAAATCGAACATCTATCCTATAAAATATGTCTTAAAATAATCCATTTCATAATGTGTAATGTCACTTGTTTACATTTGGATATGCATCAATCAGATATAAACGTACGAGAGAAAATCATGGAAAATTGTAGTTTAAAAACAGTAAAATCAACCTTGCTAACCTAAATCATTCATATGTGGCCCAATCGGTAAAGCACATCAGGCTATATGATGGTTCCTTATAGGATACAGGTTTGATTCCTGTCAGAGGATGCATATTTCCTATGAAAATTTCTCAGACATTCAGGCCAGTAAATGTCGTTAATACTGTTTATTATAAGCAGAGCATTTACTTAAATATTTGTATCGATAAAAAGAACATATAAACATAAAAAAATATATATATATATATATATATATATATATATATATATACATACATATATGTGTATGTATATATAAATGATTTTTGTCTGTAAATTCTGCATCTTTTTTGTACTAGAGTTATCTTTCTTGCGCTGGAGAGTTACATGCGTGTATGTGTGCTTGTGTGCGTGTGTGTGAGAGAGAAGGAGAGCAAGAGAAAAAGTTATGATTGACAATATAACATTACCTTGTCAATCTAATTACAAAAATACAATTAAAAATTTAGAAAGCTCTTTACATAAATAGACAGCAACTCATCAACAGTAAAACATGCAGTTGCAACATAGTTGTCAAATGTAAACCTATATTCACTTCAAACACTAGACTGGTAACTAATGCCCCACTGGCTATCTAATTTCTACCAACAATGATCAAAAGTACTTGAAATATTATACATAATTTTATGAGATTCACTTGCAAGTTTATACATGACATCAAATGATTAAATACCAGGAGAAATACACAGATATTAATAAATATTTTTGAAGAGTTCTGTTCAGTAAAATATGTTTAAAAAATGGATTGCTGCCTAAATATACTCTGCTTAAAACAAGTATATATATATATATATATATATATATATATATATATATATATATATATATATATATATATATATATATATATATATATATATTTTTATTAAAGACATTTTTTATGTTTAACGTTGTTATTTATAGATACAAGTATTTAAGCAAATGCTCTGTTTATGATAAACAGTATTAAATAACATTTACCGGCCTGAATGTCCGAGAAATTTTCATAGAAAATATTCATTCTTTGACAGGATTCGAACCTGCATCCTATACGGAACCGTCATTTACGCTGACGTGCCTTACCTCTGGGCTACAAAGAACCTTTCGGTAGACAAAGTCGAATTTACTGCTTATAAACTTCAATCTTCCATGAATCTCATACATTCATAACTGCTCTAGCGTATCAAATGTAAACAAATGACGTCATATATTAAGAAACATAAAAAATGTCTTTAATAAATAAATTGTCGGACCTTGTCCATTTCTTAATATATATATTTATATATATATATATATATATATATATATATATATATGAAAATATTATATTTGAAAATAAGTTTATCCCAACATTGAAGATTTTTGGTAAAAATTCAGAGGTTGGTTTTAAATGTTATTTCCAATACCGTTTAAAACCACAACCCTGAAGACAGAAAATTTTACCAAGAAACATCAATGTCGGGATAAAATTGATATTTAAAAATTAAGTAATCTTTTCATATAATATCATTAACACTCTATTTTTAATATTATTTTAATATTTTTAATATTGAGCATTATATAAAAAAAAATCTACTGTTTCTTAAATCTTTAAATCATATATATATATATATATATATATATATATACACACACACACACATATATATATATATATATACATAATATATATATTATTATATATAATATAATAATATAGATTATATATATATTATATATATATTATATAATTATATAGCATATTTTATTATATATAATTATATAATATATATTATATAATTATATATTATATATATTATATAATATAGCTGTTATTATATATAATATATAATATTATTATATATAATATAATAATATAGCTATATTATTGTATTAATAAATATACATCTTTTCCTCAACAGCAGCATGACTTGGTCTTTCATATATAATGGAAACAAGAGGAGAAAAAAAAATGTATATTTGTTAATATTGTTTATATAAGATATATAATATATAATTATATAATATATATTATATAATTATATATAATATAATATGCTATATAATTATATAACATATATATAATATATATATAATATATATTATATTATATATAATAATATATATATTATTTACTATATATAATTATATATAGTATATAATATATATGTAATAGCTCTGTTATATTACATTAACAACTATTTTATTAACACCACCACACATTGTGCAATATCATATATTCATTTATAAATTATATATATATATATATATATATATATATATATATATATATATATATTAACAAAAACAAGCAGCTCTTAAAATGAGTCTACTGTGAATTCACACTGAAATAAAAATTGCTCGATGCCATATAAAATGGCAGAGTTTCTAAATTATGAATTAAATTTCTGGTGCACAGTGTCTAACCACTCTTGTCAGTACCATGCTTTCATATGTAACATTAGGAAGAAACAATTGAAATTTCTGTGGTACCAAATGAGGAAAGAATTGGAAAATCTGATAATCACAGGACAGTTTGAAGGCAAGAGGTAAACAATGTATAACCTTCTTAATGAGTTTAAATTGATGGTGGAACAGTGTTTAGTTGAAATAAAAAAAAAGACAAAATTTATTAAGAGGTACAATGGACAAGAAATTGTGGAAAGCCATGTTCATTTACACCCTGAAGGGACATGACGCATAAAAAATATGATGCTTTTATATAAGTTTTCATAGTTAAGTACTTATTCTTTGTCAAAATAAATGCAAATACACTGTAGCTACTGAAATTTTATCTTTTACTCGTTTTAAGGTGTTTTTGAAAAAAATGCAGGTCACACCAAACTCTTTGTCTGCAATAAATATATATATATATATATATATATATATATATATATATATATATATATATATATATATATAAGCAAATTCTCTTTTAGGCATGTCTGATTGAATAAATTACAGATATTATGTCTGCTAATTTTTAATAAAATCCGTTCATACTCACAAATAACCTTCTGTGTATTGATATTAAAGGATGAGAGAAATGTGCTATAACCATTTAAATTTCATTTATTTTCATTTCTCAAGTACTTTCGATCTTCCAAGGTCATCTTCAGAGGTGCAAGTAGTACAAATCTATATGTTGTTCAAGGCTACAAGTATTTATACAAAACTGTGCATTGCTATCCTCTACCATAATTTTTCATTCTGTTTTCAAATGCAAATGGTTGACAACATGCTGAGCATTCATTAAAATGTGAAAAAATTATTCATTATGGAATTTTTCCCTCCATGCTATAATGTCCGGGTCATGCATGCAGTTAAGCATGAAAAACTATTCCTTTACAGGCACTTCAAAATGCAGTATTCATAGTGAATTCTGTTCAGTGACGGCTTTAATTTTTTTTAATATAAATTGCTTCTAGGATCTGTAGCTTGAATTTATTTTTTAATATGTTTGGTTTTATATAATCTAGACAGCTTTATTTAATTTCATTTTGTTTATGTTTTTGTAACTTATTTTATTAATAATTTGAAGTTGTGATAATAAAAGATCTGCCAAGTTAAATGTTAGAGGAAACTAAATTTACTGATGTAAAGCAGCTAACTATATATATATATATATATATATATATATATATATATTATATGTTATTTTTATAGTATCATAGATACAAATATTTAAGTAAATGCTCTGTTTATAATAAACAGTATTAACAACATTATGGACTATTCCATCAGTTTTGACATATGAGGATCTGACCACTTCATTCAGTTTTTATGTTTCTGTCTTATGCAATACTTCAATTTCACTAGTGACCTGCATACAAGCCCACATACTGTGCAACAGTGAGGATCTTGGGTTGTACATAGGAATATTTGCTTTTCATTGTTGTCTTTTATCTCTTAGCCAGTCAATATGACTAATTTTGAAATTTCTGATACCACTCTGGCACAAACATCTCTAGCTATTTCTATCAAGTGCAACACAAAGTTAGTATGAGGCACATTGACAGCTGAGTGGTTACTCTTTAGCTTGTCTTTATACCTGAGCCATATATATATATATATATATATATATATATATATATATATATATATATAAGTTACGAAGAACTTGGTAAACCGAATGGTTAATTCCAAGGAGGATGAAATCCTGAGAGCTCAATGGGAATACAGAGCTAATATTTAATGAAAAACAGACCACTTTACGGTACCATTACAATAATTTATTTCACCGAAATCCTTTTAAAAGACTCCAGATCATCAGGTAACAATTCCAACAACGAAATGAAAGGAAAAATGGGATTAGAAATTGATGGGTAGTGTAATTTTTGTAATTTAACAGGTGGGATGAGAGTTGTAGTTAAAGAGACAAGGTAGAGTATAGGGAGGGGTTAATTTCATATCTCTCTTAAGCATGCTTTATATTGGGGTAGGAGGAGTGACCGAAACTTGACCTATTTAGATGGTTAACTTAATGGAAATGATATATAGGAATGGGAGCAGAGTGGGGAGAAAAGAAAAGAAAAAATGGAAAAGTGAGAGGAGACAGACGACAGTAATACAGATATATCTAAATGAGTGTTACGGCAAAGAGAGAGGGGGAGAGGGAAATGAATCGAAAGAGGCTGTAATTTTGTTTTAACAAAATTATGTAAAAGACAGATTTCAATGCTTGATAGAAATTTAGATGTCTAAAAAATGATGGATGTTATCAATTTAAACATTTAATTTTTTAAGTAAATAGTTTAGGGACTTAATATAAGTTAACTACTATTTTTATTAGCACATTTATCGAGAACATATTAAAGAAATATTTAAAATTATAATAATTTATTTACACGACCAATTGTACTTCCATAATATTGTAAAAAATTTTGGTAACAATAACATCTATATTAGTTTTACTTTTAATCTAATTTATGAATGCAATTTTTCTTTATTATTATATGGGTAAACTTAATTAAGGTTTAGGTTTCATTATTTAATAATATTTGAGGGTAATATTAAAGATTTTGTTTTTTTGTTTTATATATATATATATATATATATATATATATATATATATATATATATATATATATATATATATAAGCAAATATATGGATATAAATCCGACAGTATGAAGAAAATATATACAGAAAAAACAAACAAAAAAATCCTTATATACAATTATGCTGTTTTAATGTTAATATGTCAACGTCGGACATTTCGGTCTAATAGACCATGTTTTAAACGGAGCGCTGATCTTATAAAACTTTCAGTTATTCTGTTTGGATAAGTCTTGTTCTTATGTCCATCGTCTTTGTCATGTTGTATTGATAATGTTATATTTATGAATATGTCCTGAAGATGGTTTATTAGACCAAAACGTCCGACGTTGACATATTAACATTAAAACAGCATAATTGTATATAAGGATTTTTGTTTGTTTTTCTGTATATATTTTTCTTCATATATATATATATATGTATCAAAAATAAATATATTGTATGCCTAATTAAAGAAGGGGAGAAGAAAGTAAAATTAATATTTTTCATGCTTTTTCTTTCAATCTCTCTCTATATATAAAATTTCCACCTGATGGTTCCCATTGCATGAAACTCTGAACAGCGGATTTGCTTTTATTATGCTATATTATATTATATTTAGGCTCTGCTGATTTTGGCATTGTGCCCTCAGTTTGTTTTATATTTTAAGCTTTTAGCTTATTCCTTACTGTTTTTCTTACCATATCTATATATATATATATATATATGGGAAGAATAAAATATATATATATATATATATATATATATATATATATATATATATATATATATATATATAAAACTGATTCAGTAATAAATGAATTGTGTAATTACTGCATTAATTGCTTATACTCTACTCAGAACTCAGAGTTTGAGGAAAATGAGACAATTAAGAGTAATAATTCTTGGAAACTGGTCTTTTGAAATAATCTTAAATATCACCTTCATTGGCTAGATACTTGACCTGCTACTAATTGTCTGTGGGCAACATCTGCCCTCAGCCAATCGGTGGATTCTGTTTGACTCTGTGGTCATTGAAGAGTCAAATGACCAACAAGAGGCCACTTGAAAGGATAAACTTCACAACAAACTCTTTCAGTTAAGATGAGCCACTTAAAATCTCAAGTCTTCATCAACTGATCTTCAAAGAAAAGCATCAGTTCAACTACCAGAATCAAGATGAGCCAAGATTTTATATGCTGAGTTCAAGAACAAATGTGATCAAGAAGTGGAAGGAGACAGTGACAGAAAGAGAAGAGAAAGGAAAATGAGTGAAGGGGAAGCAGAAGGGAGATGTAGAGAATAAAAGGGGAGTAAAAGAGAAAGAATGTTACACATGAAAAGAGATGAATAGGAAGAGGTAAAGGAGGAGGAGGAGTTAAAAAACTAGAAAAAGAGATGGTAAGAAATGAAAGGTGATCATGCAAAGGAAGGAGAGGAATTAAACTATGTGAAACGAGAAGGTGGGAAAAAAGGTGAAGAATTATGAGGCAAAGGAAGAGGAGGAGGGAGGAGATAAAAGAGGAAGAGTTAAAAAATGAAAAAGTAGGAGGCAAAAGGCGGGGGCAAAGTAGAAAGAGAGAAGGTAAAAAATGAGTGGAGGTAAATAGAGGTAGAGGTGAAGGTGGAGAATGAAAGGTGATGGGGAAAAGTATGAGGAGGTAAATAATTGTGGAGAAGGAGGAGATGAAGGAGGAGATGTGAAAGATGAAAGATGAGGAGAAGCAAGAGGAGGCAGAAATGAATAATAGATGAGGAGGAAGTGAAGGTGACCGAAAGAGGAAGAGGTAAATAATGAAGGAGACAAATAAGGAAAGAGGAGGGAGTAGAAGTGAAGGTGAAAGTATGAAAGGTGATGAGGAAAAGCAAAAGGGGTTAAATAATTAAATTATATATATATATATATATATATATATATATATATATATATATATATATATATATATATATATATATATATACATATATTTTAAAAAAGAATTAATGGATGTTTTAATCTGATATCTTTTATTATTTATTTATATTATATTAGTTTAAAATAACAGGGATTTCTACTTAATTATGTGCACCCACTAAATATAATGCTAATGTTAAAATATATATGTATATATATATATGTTTATATATATAGTTTATGTTATGCTATATTTATGGGTAAAAGTGCTCAATATCGGGGATAGAGTGTGTGTATATAAAAGTGGACACTAAGATCAACACAGAGTAGCAACGGGTGATTCATGCTTGAAGAGGATGGCGTCAATGTATGAAACACTCTGTCACCATTCAGTGTTGACCTCCATTTACGTATGCAAGATTCGAGTTCTCTGGTCATTGGCGTGTTCATGTAAAAATAAATATGCCTAAATTCACGTTCATCCCTGTCATGCAGCAATGGCTTAGGGGTAAAATCTCTGATTAATACCCAATCAGTCAGGTTTTGATACTGGCTTGAGGCAATCAGATGCCTAGCCACACTGATGAGCTGAGAAACAGTGAAACAGTCTGTCTGTGGATGATATATATATATATAAATATATATATATATATATATATAGGTGTGTGTGTGTGTCTGTGTGTAAGGTGCGATGGATAAATTGTCGTCTAAATTACACAAAAAGAAATGAAAATAATATTGACATCTCATTTCAACAGATATATTTACCAAAATTACAATAAAATACCTTACCTTGATGCAGTAAATAATAAATCTATTCAATAAAATCGCCATTAACTTCAACCACAGCCTTCAGACAACTGTGGAATCTCCTACAACTCTTCTGGATGGCCCCTTGTTTAAGTTGGTGAATGCTGGTATATGTATAATGTGCATTTATATATATATATATATATATATATATATATATATATATATATATATATATTGAGTATTCCAACTGTCAAGTGTATATGTTTCAAAGTAATGAAAATCTCTCAGAACATGTTATTTGTCCTTGACTTTAATAAATTTTTCTGAGAGTTCTCATAGCAATGCTAATACAACTCTTTCCCACCCCGGCTATCAGTAGGACAGACTAGCCTTGGCTTTCAACCAGTCTAGGAGATGGAAAATTCTTAATTGAAAACTGTATGTAACTCTGGTCAAGTACATACCATGCAGCTAAGGAAAGGATCATTCAGATGGACTCAGTGATCCCATCTGTCATTGACTCCTTTTTTTTCTCATGTAAATATTATACAAAATAAAAATAAATGCATTGATCATTTGAGGTCAAAGTTATTACAGTCTCCAAGATATCCAGCTTCATATGAACAGATTTCTAGCTGAATTATCAAAAATAATCTTTAAAAATCACAAATTATTTTAATTCTGTATTTCAAATTCATACGTTCAAATCTTGACATTTTTCTGCTCATTTTAATGTTAAATGACATAAAAAGTCAAGTTGAAAAAATCTGATGAGTGAATAAAAAAGGTTCTAACTGCATGTATGTGTGTGTGTGTGTGTGTGTGTTGTCTCCATTTTACCAGACATGGAATAGGAAAATATACATTAGTAATTCAAAGAATAATTTTTGTCTCAAACTTATAGCTTTAAATCTTGACTTTGAATTTATTTTTCTGTTCCTTATAATGTTAAATGAGGTAAAAAATACTAAAAAACTACTTGAGTGAAAAAAAGCTTTAATGGCATGTGTTAGTGTTTGTAGGTGTGCATATGAGTTTCTGTGAGTCAGTTTCGGATTTTGCTTGACAAAAAATAATGAATGAATGACTGCAACAAAATGTTTGATGTCATTGTTTAACAAAATGATAAATGGGGGTAAAAGATGACAAAGAGAAGGAAAGAGTTAAAATCTCTCATGCTCTAACACATGGGCAAATACACAAGAACATAACAAAAAAATGGCTAGAAATTTTGACTTAGAATTACACTACCATGCCTTTATGTGGAATAATTAATTCTGCATAATTTAACCTGATATTGACAAATAGAAGTAACAAAAATATACTGTAAAGTAAGTTTTGTATATGTCTACAAGCTATTTTTTATTCAGGTGCTACATTTCCTAATTGAAAATTGGAGATACCTGTATTTAGGACAGATATTAGTTAAATGCTAAAAGTCTTTTTAGACCCGTGATAGTGAAAAATGCCTTCCAAAATCTAAACTAAGTATTAAGAAACAGGAAAATATTGTTAGAAACAAAGAAAAGGGTACTTAACTGTTATTTAATATAAGTTCTCCGATATGGAAGTGAATGCTAGACAATCTCCTGACAGATGAAGAAATGACTTGAAGCAAGGGAAATGGTCTTCTACAAAAGAATTCTGAGAATACCATGTGAGTAATGGGGAAGTTTTAGAGAAAATAGAAACAAAAAGGATACTTATTGTTAACATCAGGAAGAAACAGTTGAAATTTCTAGGGCACATAATGAGGAAAGGGAGCTTGGAAAATCTGACACTCACAGGATATATTAGAGGCAAAGTGGGCTGAGGAAAACATTGCATAAGCTACCTAATGAGATTGTGTTAATGGATGGCAGAGAGAGAAAGGGCAAAAATTTACTATGAGCTACAAAAGACAGGACAAGAAATTGGGAAAGAACATCACAGTACATAGAAGTTTTGTAAAATTTGTAATGAGTCAGAGATGCCCCAGTGTGAGGGCAGTTTTGAATGGGAGGGGGAACTTTGACATGGTGGGGGTTTGCAAGTAAGAATTAGGACAGTAAAATCTGCACTAATAATTTTCACAATGGAGAGGATTTTGAAATATATATATCTCAGTTGCTACTGGACATATATATTCATACATGTTTCATTAAATAATATAGACAAGTGTTGTCTATTTATTTTATGTAAATTCTTTTCATAACGTCTGATAAGCTTATTAACATTATCATTAAACGAAGAAAGAAAATCACAATATTGATACATATTTTTAATCCTATCTAAGCTTTCGGCTTACATGTCTATATTATTTAATGAAACATGTATGAATGAAAAAATGCTGCCCAAATACACACACACACACACACACTATATATATATATATATATATATATATATATATATATATATACATGAAGAAATATAGTTTTATGGTGTGCTATGTTTATGGGATTAAGTGCTCAATATCAGAGATAGAGCGTATGTAAATATAAATATAAAAGTGAACATTGAAGTCAACACTCAGAGGCAACAGGCTGTTTCATGATGGACATAATTGTCAGGCTGCCTGATGATTACGTCTAGCATGAAACAGCCTGTCACCTCTGAGTGTTGACTTTTAATGTTCACTTTTATATTTATATTAATATATATATATATATATATATATATATATATATATATATATATATATATTGTGTATTTAGGCAGCAATTTTCATTGATGCATGTTTCATTCAATAATATAGACAAGTTTTGTCTATTCATTTTAAGTAAGTTCCTTTCATAATGTCTGATAAGCTTAATAACATTATCATTGAAAGACGAAAAAAAATCACCATATTATTACATGTTTTATTAATCCTATCTAAGCTTTCGGCTTACATAAGCCATCATCAAAGATGACAATAACATTACAATATATTAAACAATACATGGACATGCCAATAATGATAATTTGTTTTTGTTTGCATGGAAGATTTCTAAGCAATGACAAACTTGTGCATATGAGATGCTGGAAGTGAAAATTGCATCACGGCTCATGACGTCACACATGATCACGCGAGAGTGAAAACGAGTATATATATATATATATATATTTAATAAGCCAGATAATGCAATTCAAGGAATAAAATGAAAAAAAAATGATGAAAATATTGTCAATAAGACTGATGACATTTATTTTATTTTAGTAGGTCTTTTGACTAAACCAAAGGAAGATTTTAAAGTCGTAATGCCAAATAAACAATGAAGTGGGAGACTCACTTTTCTGGGGAATTTTGTTGTATTGTTTTTTTGCTTTTTTCTACAAACTAATAGGTAGTCCAAAACTATCAAATTTCTAAAACAATAAAAACAAAAAAAATAAAAACAACAACAAAATACTCCCACCTCCGCGGGGGTGGAGTGAGTCCCACTTCATTGTTTATTTCTTGTTTCATTGATAACTTCTGAGTATAAAATCTTTGTCTTTTTTCTTCAGTTTACTCAAAAGTCCTACTAATATAATATGAATATCATAAGTTTTATTGATAATATTTTTATCATTTTGTTCTCTCTCTCTCTCTCTCTCTCTCTCTCTATATATATATATATATATATATATATATATATATATATATGCTTAAACATGTGTTACTGTCATGTAGTAGTTGTTAGTTCACTTCCTGAACTTGTAGTGAAACACTGGTTCAGCTGTAAAGAACAATAATTGAGGTGAAAGGGACAAACAATGCAATAATCATCAGATCTCTCATATAAGCCAAATCAATGAAAACCTGATGATGACTGGAGCGTTGTCTGAAACTTTGTATCTGTAAAAATATCTATATTAACCAAGATGAGAACAATAGTTTGAAATAATAAAAATATATATATATATATATATATATATATATATATATATATATATATAGTTTGGCATCAGAATTGATTTTATTACACTAACAACTCATCAGTTTTGATTCAGATGTGCCAGATCTCAGAAAACACAAAGAAATTAAACAAACACCCCTTGTCAGTTGAATTTAATACATGTTTTTATATATATATATATATATATATATATATTTTGAACAATGAAAAATGTTAAAAAATTAAAATCTTCAGACACACTGGGTTGTAGATTAATATTCTTTCGTTTTTTTTATTATTATTTCATTTAGATTCCTCGACTAGTTTCGGCCAATATGTATATGTATACATATATATATATATTTTTGTTTGAATAAAAACAGATCACTTTAAGGTTCCATGTAATAAGTTATTTCACCACAACCCCTTTAAAGGGATCTGGATCATCAGACTTTACTTCCAAAAGTTGAAATGAAAAATGAAAAGAAACTTACACATTTTTGACGGACCGCACCAAGCATATGTAAAATTAATGAAGTAAGGAAGTGAGGTGGGAGAGAAGATATGAGTGTGTTAGATGTACCATTTTCAATTCCTTATCCTATATATATATATATATATATATATATATATATATATATATATATATATATATATAGATGTGTGTGTTTGTGTTTGTGTGTGTGTATGTGTGTAATTAGGTGTGTATTTTACTACTGAATCATGAAAAATAAACATCAAAACAAGTACAATTGTTTACTTGTAAAATATGAAACATACTGGCACTTTAATCTCCTTGCAACCAGGTGTATCAGTTAGTAAAATTTTCTGTCATCCCATCACTGGCCCTTCTGAAAACTCCAACCTCTGACTCCAACCACTTCTGAGAAGTGACACTTGATTCCCTTCCAGGAATTCTGTTTCTAAGAATCGTGCATGACTGAGAGATATTAGACACTCGATTGAGTGAGATAAGACATACAAAAAAAAAAAAAAAAATGAAAAAATGTAAACCTAGGTTAAGAGAAAGTAAAAAATAAACAAAAAACAAAAAGAAAAATGCAAAAAACATGGTCAAAGTGTAATGGAAGAGAAGCTTGTCCTGCAAAGCCATTAAAAGACACTGTCTTGGAGGAACTCCAGACAGGGCCGAAGTAAATTTCCCAAAACTGTCAGTGTTGCCAAAGCAGAATTGAAGATTTGTTACTTGTGCTGGGAGACGGCAATAAATGTACAATTGTAAGTTGCAGTGTTTCTCCCATATAAGATGTCTGCTTTCCAAGGGAAAAGTTTTCTTAAATACAAGATATAGAACTCGACTGGGTCAGGCCTTTCATAGTTTATCTATTCTGATATATCTAAATTGATACACACAACTCTTCTTGTCTGTCACTTTCTCTATCTTTAATTTTATATATATATATATATATATAAACAAGTTTTGGTGAAATTGTCTGACAAGGTGTCTATTTAACTTTTTATTACATTTTTCTAGTTTGTGATTAAGATGTTGGACATCTGGATCAATTTTGTAGAGAAACTGTCCAAAATTCATAATGATTTTGTTTGAGTGCTATCTATCTATCTATCTATCTATCTATCTATCTATCTATCTATCTATCTCAATCTATTCATTATCTATCTATCTACCTCAATCTATTCATTGTCTATCTATCTATATCTATTCATTATCTATCTATCTAGCGAGCTAGCTAGCTAGCTCAATCTATTCATTATCTATCTATCTACCTCAATCTATTCATTGTCTATCTATCTATATCTATTCATTATCTATCTATCTATCTATCTATCTATCTATCTATCTATCTATCTAACTATCTGTCTAGCTACCTAGCTATCTATCTCAATCTATTCATTATCTATCTATCTATGTCAGATATATTCATCATTCATGAATAAATCTAGTTATTTTTAGCTCTATCTATCTGTGTCCGATATATTCATTATATATCGAATTATTTTCAGCTCTATCTATCTATCTATCTATCTATCTATCTATCTATCTGTCTATCTATCTATCTATCTCAGTATGTTCACATCAGTCTATATGTATATCATGGTTCGTTCACATCAATCTGTCTATATATATATATATATATATATACAGTATATACAAGAATACTATGTCAAACTGGAAAATGTTTTTTTGTGACGTGTTTCATCTGATGAAATCTAACAGATGAAATGCATCACAAAAACTTTTTTTTTTCCATTATATATATATATATATATATATATATATATATATATATATATATATATATATATATATATATAATAAAAAGGCTCAAGCACTAATATTCCATGGTTATAATTTATTACATTGGAATCGTAATCATGATCCAATTCATCAGACCTACAAATGCAAAAAGAAATCGGAAAATATAACTTCGGGTATAAATAAATATTATATATATATAAATATATATGTATATATATGTATATATATTCATCTATATGTTAATTTCTACTTATTACTATCTCTCTCTCACTATCACAGTCTGTTCATATCTATCTATCTATCTATCTATCTATCTATCTATCTATCTCAGTCCCTTTAACTGTTTTGAATGATCTTACAGTCGTAGGTCTCTACTGTTTTTAATTCTCATTAGAATTGCTCATTTGAATTCTTTTTTCTTTGTCTCTTCTGTCAAAAGTATGTAACTCTGTTAATCATACATTTGAATTTTATGTTTTTTTTCTAATTGATGTTGTTGTTATCTCTCTCCCTCCATGGAATCTAAGAGTTTAGATTTTAGTTTAACTTTCACGTTTGAATTGATCATAATTTTTATTATGATTTAATCTCAATAGTTAACAGCCATTGGGTTTTTTAAAACTTTTTGTTACTCTGCTGTTATGGTGTTGACCAATGTGTATTCATTCATGACTCTTGGAATAGCTTACTACCACCCCCACACCCCCAAATCTAAAATGTCTGCTAAACATTGAATTGTTAAAATGAGTTTCTGTGGGCTGATGATTGACTCTTCTAAAAAAATTGATGAATGAATATACTGAGATATAACGTAACTGGGAAGTCAAACCGAATGTTTTATATATCCAAGTGTTTTTGTCTATACTTTTAGCCATTATCAAGGATGAATTTTATTTTACTTTTAACTGGATATATATGTATCTAGAGTAATACGAATGTTTTATTTTCCAAACACAGTCAGTAGATTGTTCATAGTTGATATTATTACCCATCACACTATATATATATATATATATATATATATATATATGTGGATAAATTATTGTCTAAATTATGCAAAAAATAAGACTGACATTTCACTTTAACAGATATAATTACCTAAATTATACAAAAATATCTTCAAATACTAAAGAGTAAATTTATTCAATAAAACCACCATTGGCTTCAACCGCAGCTTCTAGACAACTTTAGAATCTCCTGCAACTCTTCTGAACGGTCTCTTTTTTTAAGTTAGTGAATGTTGCCATAATCCTTGTCTTCGGTTCATCTGTGGTCTTACAAGGAGTTTTGTTGATCTCTTGCTCAACTTCATCCCACACATAATAATAGGACATTGCAGTCTAGAGAATTAGGTGGCCAGATGTAAGGGGTGATGTGGTTGCAGAAATTGTCTGACATCCATGACTGGGTTCTCCTGCTTGTGTGGCATGGTGCAGAGTCCTGATGCCAGACATAGGATCTTCCAGCAGCCACCCTCTTGACTACTCAAGGCACTTGATGTAGGCCTCTTTGTTGAACCTGGGGCCATCACCAACAAATTCAGAAGTTCTTTTATGAAAACATTTTCCTTATATGCTGTACGCTGGTAATAAACATTAGACTCATCTAACTGTTTATGAATCCTCTGCACGGTCCTTAGATTGACACAAAAAACATGGAAATGTTTGTATTGGAACTTTCAGTGCAAATGCCAAGCAGTTCAGGATGCCGTTTCCAAATTTCCAGTGTAGTGACTTTGCATCATGGTGCACTTTTTCTCAAAGAAATTGCCCTACTAACTCTACAATACTGTTGACAACCAAGATCAACAGTTATATAGACTGAAGTTGAACAAAGTCAACAGAAGAATAAATTGAATCAGAACCAAGATCAACAGAAGAATACACTGAATCAGAACCAAGATCAACAGAAGAATATACTGAATCAGCACAAGATCAACTAATGAATAGACTGAAGAGGTTCCACAAACAACAGATAAATCATCTGAAGTAGAACCTTGATCAATAAAAGAAAAGACTGAAATAGAACCAAGAAGAAGAATACACTGAAGTGGAACCAAGATCAACAGAATAATTGACTGAATCAGAACCAAGATCAACAGATAAATAAACTGAAACAGAACCAAGAACAACAGAAGAATAGACTGAAGAGGAATGAAGATCAACAAATATACTAAAGCAAAAGCAAGATTAACAGAAAAATAGACTGAAGTAGAACCAAGACCAACAGAAAAATAGACCAATGTCAACAGAAGAATACATTGAAGTAGAACTAAGATTAAAGGAAGCATACACTGAAGAGGAACTAAGATCAACAAAAGAATAGACTGGAATAGTACCAAGAACAACAGATGAAACAATTGTAGTAGAACCAAGATCAATAGGAGAATAGGCTGAAACAAACCAATATCTACAGATGAATAGAGTGAATCCAAAGTAAGATCAACAGATGAATAGACTGAAGCAGAACCAAAATCAACAGATTAATAGACTGAAGTAGAACAAAGATCAACAAAAGAATAGACTGAAGCAGAATCAATATCAACAGACAAATACACTAAAAAAGAATAAACTGAAATAGAACCAAGATCAACAGAAGAATAGACTGAAGAGGAACCAAGAACAACAGATGAAACAATTGAAGTAGAACCAAGATCAATAGAAGAATAGACTGAAACAGAACCAATATCAACAGATGAATAGACTGAATTGAAACCCAGATCAACAGATGAATAGACTGAATTGAAACCCAGATCAACAGGTGAATAGACTGAATCAAAACCCAGATCAACAGGTGAATAGACTGAAGCAGAAGCTTGAAACTAATGATATACTCTCTGATGAGAGTTGAATTCACATCCTATATTTTTGGAAAATTGTCTGATGTGAATAACACATAACCAATTTAGCCATGGGAACCAGTAGATAAACTTAAATCTATATTATTTTTTATCTGATTTTCTTTCATGCCATATTGTTTGCTTATACCTAGTAGTAGTAGATATAATAGTCTTATGTTATCTGAATTTTTTAATGAAACATTTTCATAATTATTAATTTCTAACAAGTTTATCTTTCACTTTATTGATGGCATGCAATCTGGCTGTCTTTATTTGCCATCAGTGATGCTTAGCTAATGCTTTTTAAAATAAATTTATTTCTAAACTTTATCAGTTTCAAGATAACTGAAATTTAAAATCAGTTTGTGAGTTATCTACACAAGTTACCCTGCCCCTATACCAAATCTATTCTGGTAAGATTTTGCTGAGGCTATATGGTGGAGGTATTTTTATTCATGAATCTCTGGTTTTGATCATTTTCCACAAAACAGAATAAAATATACTTGTTGAAAATAACAAATATATTGAAAATAGAACTTTATCAGTAGCAAATACTTGTCTTTTATTTTACCCATATTGTCAAAATTCAAGTTGTCATTAGGAGAATATTCATTAAGTTCACTTACTTCTGACTTATTATCATAGTAAAAAATGACCTGAAGGGCACTCCTTAGTATTTATAAGTGTATTATACTTACCACCTTGCCAATTATTTTGACATTTTCCACCATTTTTTAATTTTGGAAAATTTTGATATGAAATTAGCTTAACTGAATAATTGGTTCCAATTTTCAGTGTCTTTTAATTAAAGTAACAGGACTGGGGTTACAAAGAATTTATTTCAATTCCAAACAACAAACTACATGGTTTCTCCTTCAAAGTAATCCCCCACCTCAAGTCTAATGCATTTTCCCATCCTTCTCTATCATGCTCTTATGTACTGCTGGGAGGATTCTTCTTGGATGTTCCTCAGCTCCAATATTACAACCTTCTTGATGGCCTCCACATCTTCAAAACAGGTCCTGTTGGTGATCACCTTGAGCTTGGGAAAAAGAAAAGAATTACATGGAACAAGATCAGGTAAAACGCGTCTCATGATATTCATCGATGCTTGCTGAAGGTTTCAGGAAACCAAACAGTGGATGTGATCAAAGTTAAGAGGTAATATGTTTGATTTGCCATTCATGCTGAGAACCATATCCAATTATTCTTCATTTGCTTATTCTTTATTGAAACTATATTCTCATTACCCCAACCTCCAGGCTAGGAATGAAGAGAAAAATTAATTGTTGCTGAGGGTGGCTCGATGGCACTATGCCCACGACTTAAAAAATAAAACGGAATAGCTAAGAGTTTCTGATCACTTTTTTTATGCTGATTTGATTCAGATATTTTAATAAGATAAAGAATAAATAGGAAACGTTTATTAATCTAAAACGTTTCACTTTTGTTAAAGCTTCATCAGAGCAGCTTTATTTACGAGGTCTCTCTGAAAAGGAAAGAAAGTAATGTCACAAACACTTTTTCCCAATTCCGAACAACAAACTACATGATTTCCTCTTGAAAGTACCAACTTTGAGTCTTAATTCACCTTTCCATCTTTCTCTGCCACACTTCTATGAACAGCTGGAAGGATTCTTATTGGAGGCCCCTTGTCTCCATTGTCACGGCCTTCTTGATGGCCTCCACACCATCAAATCAGGTCCCCTTGCTGATCCCCTTGAGCTTCAAGAAAAGAAAAATGTCATAGGGTGCAAGATCAGGTGAATAGGGAGCTTGTTGCAGTACAGAAAGGATCTTCTCAGCCAGTAACTGTTCAGAACATGATGAGCAGACGCATTTTCATAGAAAAATAGATATATAGATAGATATGATGGCTGCCTGCATATTATTGGACATGGCCATCACACAACATCCCACAAAGATTCCCCAGTGCCATTCCTTGGCTAATTATTGGCATTGTATTGGGAAATAACCAGTTGATACATTAGATAAATTTTCTGCATTTGATATTGCCAGTATCTATAATACTGTTGAGATTCATCATAATAATCATGCCTTTTAAGGCTGCAGCAAGACATACACCTCACCTAATAAGATCCCCAAAACAGGCACCCACTCAACTCACAGAGCCCTTACTGTCAGTGTCTATAATGCTGTAGAGATTCATTGTAATAATCATGCCTTTTAAGGCTGCAGCCAGCCATACATCTCACCTAATAGGATCCCCAAAACAGGCACCCATTCAACTCACAGCGCCCTTACTGCCAGTGTCTATAATATGGTTGAGATTCATTGTAATAATCATGCCTTTTAAGGGTGCAGCCAGCCATACACTTCACCTAATAAGATCCCCAAAACAGGCACCCACTCAACTCACAGAGCCCTTACTGCCAGTGTCTATAATGCTGTAGAGATTCATTGTAATAATCATGCCTTTTAAGGCTGCAGCCAGCCATACATCTCACCTAATAAGATCCCCAAAACAGGCAGCCACTCAACTCACAGAGCCCTTACTGCCAGTGTCTATAATACTGTTGAGATTCATTGTAATAATCATGCCTTTAAGGCTGCAGCCAGCCATACACCTCACCTAACAGGATCCCCAAAACAGGCACCCACTCAACTCACAGAGCCCTTACTGCCAGTGTCTATCATACTGTTGAGATTCATCATAATAATCATGCCTTTTAAGGCTGCAGCCAGCCATACACCTCACCTAATAGGATCCCCAAAACAGGCACCCACTCAACTCACAGAGCCCTTACTGCCAGTGTCTATAATATGGTTGAGATTCATCATAATAATCATGCCTTTTAATGCTGCAGCCAGATATACACCTCCCCTAGTAAGATCCCCAAAACAGGCAGCCACTCAACTCACAGAGACCTTACTGCCAATGTCTATAATACTGTTGAGATTCATCATAATAACCATGCCTTTTAAGGCTGGAGCCAGCCATACACCTCACCTAATAGGATCCCCAAAACTGGCATCCATTTAACTCACAGAGGCCTTAATGCCAGTGTCTATAATACTGTTGAGATTCATTGTAATAATCATGCCTATTAAGGCTGCATCCAGCCATACACCTCACCTAATAAGATTCCCAAAACAGGCAACCACTCAACTCACAGAGCCCTTAATGCCAGTCTCTATAATATGGTTGAGATTCATCATAATAATCATGCCTTTTAAGGCTGCAGCCAGCCATACACTTCACCTAATAGGATCCCCAAAACAGGCACCACTCAACTCACAGAGCCCTTACTGCCAGTGTCTATAATACTGTTGAGATTCATCATAATAATCATGCCTTTTAAGGCTGCAGCCAGCCATATACCTCACCTAATAAGATCCCCAAAATAGGCACCCACTCAACTCACTGAGCCCTTACTGCCAGTGTCTATAATATGGTTGAGATTCATTGTAATAATCATGCCTATTAAGGCTGCAGCCAGCCATACACCTCACCTAATAGGATCCCCAAAACAGGCACCCACTCAACTCACAGAGCCCTTACTGCCAGTGTCTATAATATGGTTGAGATTCATTGTAATAATCATGCCTTTTAAGGTTGCAGCCAGCCATGCACCTCACTTAATAAGATCCTCAAAATAGGCACCCACTTAGCTCACAGAACCATTAGTGCCAGTGTCTATAATACTGTTGAGATTCATTGTAATAATCATGCCTTTCAAGGCTGCAGCTAGCCATACACTTCACCTAATAAGATCCCCAAAACAGGCACCCACTCAACTCACTGAGCATTTAGTGCCAGTGTCTATAATACTGTTGAGATTCATTGTAATAGTCATGCCTTTTAAGGCTGCAGCTAGCCATACACTTCACCTAATAAGATCCCCAAACAGGCACCCACTCAACTCACTGAGCCCTTACTGCCAGTGTCTATAATACTGTCGAGATTCATCGTAATAATCAGGCCTTTTAAGGCTGCAGCCAGCCATACACCTCACCTAATAGGATCCCCAAAACAGTCACCCACTCAACTCACTGAGCCCTTACTGCCAGTGTCTATAATACTGTTGAGATTCATTGTAATAATCATGCCTTTTAAGGCTGCAGCCAGCCATACTCCTCACCAAATAAGATCCTCAAAATAGGCACCCACTTAGCTCACAGAGCCCTTACTGCCAGTGTCTATAATACTGTTGAGATTCATTGTAATAATCATGCCTTTTAAGGCTGCAGCTAGCCATACACTTCACCTAATAAGATCCCCAAACAGGCACCCACTCAACTCACAGAGCCCTTACTGCCAGTGTCTATAATACTGTTGAGATTCATCATAATAACCATGCCTTTTAAGGCTGGAGCCAGCCATACACCTCACCTAATAGGATCCCCAAAACTGGCATCCATTTAACTCACAGAGGCCTTAATGCCAGTGTCTATAATACTGTTGAGATTCATTGTAATAATCATGCCTTTTAAGGCTGCATCCAGCCATACACCTCACCTAATAAGATTCCCAAAACAGGCAACCACTCAACTCACAGAGCCCTTAATGCCAGTCTCTATAATATGGTTGAGATTCATCATAATAATCATGCCTTTTAAGGCTGCAGCCAACCATACACTTCACCTAATAGGATCCCCAAAACAGGCACCACTCAACTCACAGAGCCCTTACTGCCAGTGTCTATAATACTGTTGAGATTCATCATAATAATCATGCCTTTTAAGGCCGCAGCCAGCCATATACCTCACCTAATAAGATCCCCAAAATAGGCACCCACTCAACTCACTAAGCCCTTACTGCCAGTGTCTATAATATGGTTGAGATTCATTGTAATAATCATGCTTATTAAGGCTGCAGCCAGCCATACACCTCACCTAATAGGATCCCCAAAACAGGTACCCACTCAACTCACAGAGCCCTTACTGCCAGTGTCTATAATATGGTTGAGATTCATTGTAATAATCATGCCTTTTAAGGTTGCAGCCAGCCATGCACCTCACCTAATAAGATCCCCAAACAGGCACCCACTCAACTCACTGAGCCCTTACTGCCAGTGTCTATAATACTGTCGAGATTCATCGTAATAATCATCAGGCCTTTTAAGGCTGCAGCCTGCAGGCCATACACCTCACCTAATAGGATCCCCAAAACAGTCACCCACTCAACTCACTGAGCCCTTACTGCCAGTGTCTATAATACTGTTGAGATTCATTGTAATAATCATGCCTTTTAAGGCTGCAGCCAGCCATACTCCTCACCAAATAAGATCCTCAAAATAGGCACCCCACTAGGAAGCTCACAGAGCCCTTACTGCCAGTGTCTATAATACTGTTGAGATTCATTGTAATAATCATGCCTTTTTAAAGGCTGCCTAATAAGATCCCAAACAGCCATACACTTCACCTAATAAGATCCCCCCAAACAGGCACCCACTCAACTCACAGAGCCCTTACTGCCAGTGTCTATAATACTGTTGAGATTCATCATAATAATCATGCCTTTTAAGGCTGGAGCCAGCCATACAACTCACTTAATAAGATCCCCAAAACAGGCACCCACTCAACTCACTGAGCCCTTACTGCCAGTGTCTATAATACTGTTGAGATTCATTGTAATAATCATGCCTTTTAAGGCTGCAGCCAGCCATACACCTCACCTAATAGGATCCCCAAAACAGGCACCCACTCAACTCACAGAGCCCTTACTGCCAGTGTCTATAATATGGTTGAGATTCATTGTAATAATCATGCCTTTTAAGGCTGCAGCCAGCCATGCACCTCACCTAATAAGATCCTCAAAATAGGCACCCACTTAGCTCACAGAGCCCTTAGTGCCAGTGTCTATAATACTGTTGAGATTCATTGTAATAATCATGCCTTTTAAGGCTGCAGCTAGCCATACACTTCACCTAATAAGATCCCCAAAACAGGCACCCACTCAACTCACTGAGCCCTTAGTGCCAGTGTCTATAATACTGTTGAGATTCATTGTAATAGTCATGCCTTTTAAGGCTGCAGCTAGCCATACACTTCACCTAATAAGATCCCCAAACAGGCACCCACTCAACTCACAGAGCCCTTACTGCCAGTGTCTATAATACTGTTGAGATTCATCGTAATAATCAGGCCTTTTAAGGCTGCAGCCAGCCATACACCTCACCTAATAGGATCCCCAAAACAGGCACCCACTCAACTCACAGAGCCCTTACTGCCAGTGTCTATAATACTGTTGAGATTCATCATAATAATCATGCCTTTTAAGGCTGGAGCCAGCCATACAACTCACTTAATAAGATCCCCAAACAGGCACCCACTCAACTCACTGAGCCCTTACTGCCAGTGTCTATAATACTGTTGAGATTCATCATAATAATCATGCCTATTAAGGCTGCAGCCAGCCATACACCTCACCTAATAGGATCCCCAAAACAGGCACCCACTCAACTCACAGAGCCCTTACTGCCAGTGTCTATAATACTGTTGAGATTCATTGTAATAATCATGCCTTTTAAGGCTGCAGCCAGCCATACACCTCACCTAATATGATCCTCAAAATAGGCACCCACTTAGCTCACAGAGCCCTTAGTGCCAGTGTCTATAATACTGTTGAGATTCATTGTTTTAATCATGCCTTTTAAGGCTGCAGCTAGCCATACACTTCACCTAATAAGATCCCTAAAACAGGCACCCACCTCAACTCACTGAGCCCTTTTTGCCAGTGTCTATAATATGGTTGAGATTCATTGTAATAGTCATGCCTTTTTAAAGCTGCAGCTAGCCATACACTTCACCTAATAAGATCCCCAAACAGGCACCCACTCAACTCACAGAGCCCCTTACTGCCAGTGTCTATAATACTGTTGAGATTCATCGTAATAATCAGGCCTTTTAAGGCTGCAGCCAGCCATACACCTCACCTAATAGGATCCCCAAAAGGCACCCCAACTCACAGAGAGCCCTTACTGCCAGTGTCTATAATACTGTTGAGATTCATCATAATAATCATGCCTTTTAAGGCTGGAGCCAGCCATACAACTCACTTAATAAGATCCCCAAACAGGCACCCACTCAACTCACTGAGCCCTTAGTGCCAGTGTCTATAATACTGTTGAGATTCATTGTAATAGTCATGCCTTTTAAGGCTGCAGCTAGCCATACACTTCACCTAATAAGATCCCCAAACAGGCACCCACTCAACTCACAGAGCCCTTACTGCCAGTGTCTATAATACTGTTGAGATTCATCGTAATAATCAGGCCTTTTAAGGCTGCAGCCAGCCATACACCTCACCTAATAGGATCCCCAAAACAGGCACCCTGCCAACTCACAGAGCCCTTACTGCCAGTGTCTATAATACTGTTGAGATTCATCATAATAATCATGTCTTTTAATAAAGGCTGGAGCCAGCCATACAACTCACCTAATAAGATCCCCAAACAGGCACCCACTCAACTCACTGAGCCCTTACTGCCAGTGTCTATAATACTGTTGAGATTCATTGTAATAATCATGCCTTTTAAGGCTGCAGCCAGCCATACACCTCACCTAATAGGATCCCCAAAACAGTCACCCACTCAACTCACTGAGCCCTTACTGCCAGTGTCTATAATACTGTTGAGATTCATTGTAATAATCATGCCTTTTAAGGCTGCAGCCAGCCATACTAGAGCCCTCACCAAATAAGATCCTCAAAATAGGCACCCACTTAGCTCACAGAGCCCTTACTGCCAGTGTCTATATAATACTGTTGAGATTCATTGTATTAATCATGCCTTTTAAGGCTGCAGCTAGCCATACACTTCACCTAATAAGATCCCCAAAACAGGCACCCTCAACTCACTGAGCCCTTAGTGCCAGTGTGTCTATAATACTGTTGAGATTCATTGTAATAATCATGCCTTTTAAGGCTGCAGCTAGCCATACACTTCACCTAATAAGATCCCCAAAACAGGCACCCACTCAACTCACAGAGCCCTTACTGCCAGTGTCTATAATACTGTTGAGATTCATCGTAATAATCAGGCCTTTTAAGGCTGCAGCCAGCCATATACCTCACCTAATAGGATCCCCAAAACAGGCACCCACTCAACTCACTGAGCCCTTACTGCCAGTGTCTATAATACTGTTGAGATTCATCATAATAATCATGCTTTTTAAGGCTGGAGCCAGCAATACAACTCACCTAATAAGATCCCCAAAACAGGCACCCACTCAACTAACAGAGCCCTTACTGCCAGTGTCTATAATATGGTTGAGATTCATCGTAATAATCATGCCTTTTAAGGCTGCAGCCAGTCATACACCTCACCTAATAAGATCCTCAAAATAGGCACCCACTTAGCTCACAGAGCCCTTACTGCCAGTGTCTATAATACTGTTGAAATTCATTGTAATAATCATGCCTTTTAAGGCTGCAGCTAGCCATACACTTCACCTAATAAGATCCCCAAAACAGGCACCCACTCAACTCACTGAGCCCTTACTGCCAGTGTCTATAATACTGTTGAGATTCATTGAAATAATCATGCCTTTTAAGGCTGCAGCAAACAGGCACCCATACACCTCACCTAATAAGATCCCCAAACAGGCACCCACTCAACTCACAGAGCCCTTACTGCCAGTGTCTATAATACTGTTGAGATTCATCGTAATAATCAGGCCTTTTAAGGCTGCATCCAGCCATACACCTCACCTAATAGGATCCCCAAAAAAGGCACCCACTCAACTCACTGAGCCCTTACTGCCAGTGTCTATAATACTGTTGAGATTCATCATAATAATCATGCCTTTTAAGACTGGAGCCAGCCATACAACTCACCTAATAGGATCCCAAAACAGGCACTCACTCAATTCACTGAGCCCTTACTGCCAGTGTCTATAATACTGTTGAGATTCATTGTAATAATCATGCCTTTTAAGGCTGCAGCCAGCCATACACTTCACCTAATAGGATCCCCAAAACAGGCACCCCTCAACTCACAGAGCCCTTACTGCCAGTGTCTATAATATGGTTGAGATTCATTGTAATAATCATGCCTTTTAAGGCTGCAGCCAGTCATCACACCTATTGCCACCTAATAAGATCCTCAAAATAGGCACCCACTTAGCTCACAGAGCCCTTACTGCCAGTGTCTATAATACTGTTGAGATTCATCATAATAATCATGCCTTTTAAGGCTGCAGCAAGCCATACACCTCACCTAATAGGATCCCCAAAACAGGCACCCACTCAACTCACAGAGCCCTTACTGCCAGTGTCTATAATATGGTTGAGATTCATTGTAATAATCATGCCTTTTAAGGCTCCAGCCAGCCATACACCTCACCTAAAAACTCCTCAAAATAGGCACCCACTTAGCTCACAGAGCCCTTACAGCCAGTGTCTATAATACTGTTGAGATTCATTGTAATAATCATGCCTTTTAAGGCTGCAGCTAGCCATACACTTAACCTAATAAGATCCCCAAAACTGGCACCCACTCAACTCACTGAGCCCTTACTGCCAGTGTCTATAATACTGTTGAGATTCATTGTAATAATCATGCCTTTTAAGGCTGCAGCCAGCCATACACCTCACCTAATAGGATCCCCAAAACAGGCACCCACTCAACTCACTGAGCCCTTACTGCCAGTGTCTATAATACTGTTGAGATTCATTGTAATAATCATGCCTTTTAAGGCTGCAGCTAGCCATACACTTCACCTAATAATATCATGTTTAAAAACTGGCACCCACTCAACTCACAGAGCCCTTACTGCCAGTGTCTATAATACTGTTGAGATTCATCGTAATAATCAGGCTTGCAAAAGGCTGCAGCCAGCCACTGTTACACCTCACCTAATAAGATCCCCAAAACAGGCACCCACTCAACTCACAGAGCCCTTACTGCCAGTGTCTATAATACTGTTGAGATTCATCATAATAATCATGCCTTTTAAAAGGCTGCAGTGCAAAGCCATAACATGCCCTCACCTAATAAGATCCCCAAAACAGGCACCCTCTCAACTCACAGAGCCCTTATTGCCAGTGTCTATAATACTGTCTTTAATACTGTTGAGATTCATCATAATAATCATGCCTATTAAGGCTGCAGCCAGCCACACACCTCACCCTAATAGGATCCCCCAAAACAGGCACCCACTCAACTCAAAGACACCTATATTCCCTCTAGCACTTCTGTATTGAGCACTCTTTTTAAGAATAGTATTTGATTGGTTATTGAATTTATTCCATATACACCAATCCTATTTAAAAACAGGCATATATATATATATATATATATATATATATATATATATATATATATATATATATATATATATATATATATATATATATATGTATGGCACTTACTGGATATTAGTGATTGAGTTTGTGATACTGGGTTTCACGCTTCTGTGATGATAATTTTTTAAAATTTGAATCTATTTATGTTAATTAGTGTTTTATTATGTTAGATTTTGGTTGGGGGGAGAAAAATTTTCCTTTCTGTTCTTTTTGCGATGACACTTATACACACACAAACACACATACATACAGGTACTTGTGTGGACTATAATGCTTAACCGGGTATCGAACTCACTGTGTGGACACATAGCACAGTGGATAAAGGCATTGGTTAGATGGTGTGAGTTCCATACCTGGTTAAGACAGTGGCGAACTTGGGGAAGGGAGATAACTGACATCCATTAAATATGGCAAGTGGAACTAGAACCGCAGTGAGCGAAATAAAGGGTTCAGTTTGACATTCCAACCACCTGAAGAAGGCCGGAGAATACAATGGCCGAAACGTAATAAATATGGCAACAAAGATGAGGACTATAGTCTGAATAATGTAAATTGTGTATATTAATATATATGCATTCTTTTTGGTATGGCCTCGCTCTAAATAATTGTTACATATAACATCAGTTTAGACTATTTCAAAGCACTACCCTGTGGAACTGACTCCAACAGGATGTTTCCCTTAGCACAGCAATCTTAAGCATTTCAAGTCTCAGGTCAACCATTATCTTCCACTCCTATTCATACAAATGGCCTCCAACTATAACCCTTTACCTTGATTTGCCCCTTGGCCTTGTAATGGGTGAACCTTGCTCTAAAAAAAACAAAACACTTTCACCTTCCCAAACAATAGGATATAGACAAAGGAATTCTGTCTTCCACATAGACACCAGATGGTTCTTGAAAATGACTGAGATGGTCAAAAATACTTGGACAAACAACAACACAAACATGAATTTTTATAATGAACCATAACTTTTTATGGCTTATCAAACTCTTGCAGGTTTGTCTATATTTCTGAGATGAGATATTGTAATTATTTACATTATTTACATTGGATTGTTGTCCTCATCTTTTTTTCCATATTCACAAATATTCAGTGAACTTTTGCAGGTTATTTTAAGAATATATTTTTAGATTGCAAGAATTTGTTTTGAGATGACAATGATTTACTAATAAAAATCCTACTAATAAATCTACAGGTGTGAAAAGAGGAAGATCAAACTGTTCCTAAGAGTATTTGTATGTCAGTGAATATAACGAACCTGACTGGAACTAGAACTCGGCTCTATGATTTCCAAATCCAAGACTTTATCCATTTCACCACCTGCACATCCACTGCCTTTTTGTTGTTTTTTACAATGATGATCACTCATTACAAGGCCCAAGAGCCACTTGATGTCGAGGGTTACAAAATAAGAGGCACCACCCCAAGCAATATGATAATGTCTTTAAAATGCAAGGGGCCAATGGAAAATTGAAAGAGAAGGAAAAGACTTTAGAAGGAACTGGAAACCCAATCCTAAACAGGAAACAAGGGATAAACCTCTACACCTGTTCAAAAACCAAGGAGGAATGTGAACCGGACAATAGGCAAACCTATCCCACTTATATTGAGGATAAAAAACGTCTAAGTGATCACTCATCTAGGTATCATCTAGAGCTAATGAGTAGGGATCAACTAAAAAGTTCTATACTTCCAGAATAATAATTTTAATATACTCATGCAGATAGAAAAAATCTGCAATAGCCATGAGTATGAATATCACAAGATTTGTATTTGAATGCAATGTGGATCATTACACCATCACCTGCCCCTTCACCCTATATGTATTTTCTTCCAAACTCTTGACCAACCAAAGTAAGAATTACTCTCCATTGCATTCTTGACCATCCTGCTGCAAGTTATCTGATTCACAAGGGCAGAACTAAGACATTGGTCAAACAAGAGATATTTTCTCGAAGCAAACAGAGGAAGTTGATAGGAAAGCAAAGGACAGAGATGAGGGAGAGGCTGTACAATAGAATACGAAGGGATGTCGGTGGTTGGTGAAGAGGGTAGGGGAATGAATTTGGTCCTTGATTTATTGCTGGATACCATAAAAGGTGGGGGGGGAATAAAGCAAATCCTGATAAATTGAATGATTCACATTTGTCAGCCTTCCTTTCGTCAGGTGTTGGGAGTGACAAGTATGATTTTCAGCTCTGCATATTGGATCATTTATTCTCCTTGGGTTTGCCAAGGTGGGGAATAGGTCGAACATGGCAGTGGTGGGTAGAGATCTTCATTTGGATTGAAAAAGAGGAAGTAAAAGCTAATAGATGAAAACCCACTCGTATACAGAAACTTTCCTCTTGTCTTTTAATTATAAAGATCTTTATATTATGTACACATATACTTATTGCCACATCTCAGGTGACTCTGTCGAGTAATGGCTCACAAGTTTGTCTTAAAGACCATTGCTGCATGCAAGGTTCAGTCCTCACTGGTGGCTACTTCGTTGGAATGGTCATGTATCAGACAAAGCTAATCAGAGTTCTTTAAAAAAATCGTATAAACCTTCTTATTCATTAAATAATAAAAAGACATGGAATTTTTCTTCATTCATTCCTCCTCCTCTTATACAACATAAATCAGTAGACCTCTACTTTGAGGGACTCTTGGGCTTTAGTAAAAGAGGGAAAAGAAACTCTACATGCTTAGAATATTATTCCTTTATCCTCCATTGGTTGGTTATAGCCTATAAATGTTTGGTTCATTGGGTAACACATGCCATGCCATGGTCTCGTTCTACCTACAAACCTAATGAGTTAACCTAATGAGTTAATGTTTAGTTCATACACCTGAAAGAGATGCAAAAATCTTTTAAAATTTCACTTGTGAAGACAAGCTATGATTTTAAGTAAGATGAAAATGATCTTATTTTTTTTATTTTACTGATTATTTCAATATATATTGAAAAGTTTATAGTTTATTACATTAGAATTGTAATCATGATCCAATTCATCACGTCTGATGAATTGGATCGTGATTTTATGCATATTATGCATAGTTGATAATTAATTAATTACTGGATATTACTAATAAGTTCCTAACAGTAATTGTATTTTAGTAGTAATTTATATCTCAACATGTCTACACATGGTTGCCAGTTCTGGATTAAGCATTGACTTCGGCTGGCCACATTCCTCAGTTTAAGATTACAGTCTACCCATCCACTGTTGGACATTATCCAGAAAGACAACTCACTGTGTTACAAATCAGACATGGCAGCAGATTGAACAATTTTTTTGTGTAAAACTGACTACTGACCATATCTCAATATCATAGTGCACATATCCATGTGGTGGAAAAAAGATTCAATTCCTGGATGTTCAGCCAATTATATCAATTGTTAGCATTAATTGTTAGTATTAATAGCAATCATATTCATTTTAAATATATATATATATATATATATATAATTATTTATTTGAAAATTATAACATAAATATGTTATAAAATCACTACAAAAATAGCCATTTTGTTTCAACACTTCTGGTGTCTTATCAAGTAATGGTGTTGAATGTAGAATAAAGGGTTTTAAAAGGTTCAAATCAATTGTGTTGGGTGTTTGATTGATTTGAACCTTTTAAAACTCTTTATTCTACATTCAACACCATTACTTGATTAGACACCAGAAGTGTTGAAACAAAATGGCTATTTTTGTAGAGATTTTATAACATATTTATGTTATAATTTTTTTGAATAAATAATTATATTTGCACTACTCTGTATTGAGCATTCTTTTAAGAATAGTATTTGTTGGTTATTGGAATTTATTCCATATATACCAATCCTATACTTATATATATATATATATATATATATATATATATATAAAAGTGAACATAGAAGTCAACACTTAGAGGCGACAGTCTGTTTCATGCTATATGCAATCGTCAGGCCACGTGTGCTGTTATTATAAGAACTTAAGAAAAGGCACATATAAACCATATTGAAAACCCAATGATAAACCACTCTATATACACACATCTTCCAACCACCCACCTTCTATAATCAAACAAATACCAAAATCGATTAACCTCAGACTTTCTGACAATTTCTCCAATGAATCTATATTTAACAAAACTAAGAAAGACTATGAAACAGCCCTAAAAGATAGTGGATTTCCAGCAACACTCACATACTCACCACAAAACACAAAAAAGGCCGACAGGAGAAGAAATATTATATGGTTCAACACACCATACAGCAAAAACGTAAAAACAAATGTAGGAAAAATATTCTTCAAACTCTTACACAAACACTTCCCAGAATCAAGCACCCTACACAAAATATTCAACAAAAACACAGTAAAAATCAGCTACAGTTGCACCGAGAACATGGCACAAATAATAAAAAAGCACAACAGGAAAATTATCAACAAACCTCATGAACAAATTAAACCCACATGCAACTGCAGAATAAACAACGAATGTCCCTTAAACGGAAATTGTTTACAAAACAACGTAATATACCGAGCCACGATAAAATCACTAGATAATGAAGAAAAAGTATACATAGGAGTAACCGAAGGACCCTGGAAACAAAGAAATTATACAAACAAAACATCTTTCACAAATAGTAAATATGCGAACAGTACAATGCTTTCTAAATATATCTGGGAAATTAAAAACAAAACGCACATCACACCAAAAATGTCTTGGAAAATAAGGAAAGATCATCAGCCTACAACAACCAATCAAAAACTTGCAAACTTTGCTTGGAGGAAAAAATAGCTATCATTACTTTCCCAGACCAAAATAAATTATTAAATAAAAGATCTGAGCTCATCTCAAAATGCAGACATGAAAACAAATTTTTAGTACGTTGCTTAAAAATTGAAAACGGAAAAAATGAAATAAAATAAAAATAAATAAAGAAACAAAATAACAATAAAATAAGCAAAATTAATTAACAGAAACAAATTACCAAATCACAACCGTTAGAATAGATGAAATAGAATAAAAATAATAATAATAATAAAAACAAACCCAAATAAATAAAGTAAATAATAAACAAATTAGCAAACCATTATGACCAAATTATTAATTAGACTATAAAAATCAAACCAAAAAATCGGACGAAAAAAGTAACTAAAACTGTTATATAACGATAAAAAAAAAATACTTAAAAATCATAAACTGAAAAGAGAAAATATACAAATAAATAACATTAAGTAAAATAAACTGACTTAAATTCATCCAAATAAATAAACCAATCCTGATAAAGTTACTGTTAGAAAAAAAAAAAAAAATAAATAAAGATAATCAATCCAAATAAATACAAATTAAAAACTGTTCCCGCCAAAATAATAGTTAGAATAAACTACAACAATAAACCCCAAAATCGAACAAATAACTTTAATAAAATTCTCAAACCAAAACAAAACTATTAAATAAGTGATATAAACAAATTTTTACTACGTTAATAAAAACACCGATTAAAAAAAAAAAAAAAAAAAAAAAATTAAATAAAAACAAGCAAAATAATTTAACCCAAATAAATAAATAAACAAATAAACGACTTTCAGTAAAATAACCGCCAAAATAGACTACCCACAATGCACCACTGACCAGTATATATATAAATAGCCGAGAAAATAACAGCACATGTGGCCTGATGATTGCATATAGCATGAAACAGACTGTCACCTCTAAGTGTTGACTTCTATGTTCACTTTTATATTTACACATGCTCTATCTCTGATATTGAGCACTTTATCCCATAAATATAGCACAGCTTAAGACTATATTTCTTCATATATATATATATATATATATATATATATATATACAATAAAACCCCAAATCACCACATGTGGGGAATAAGCTTATATAAACCGACAAAATTGTCAGTCTTATTCAACTCTGGCATAGACTGAGTTCATTTCACCATTCTGACATGAAATAGCCGGGGTGGATTCCAACACAAATTCATAAATTCTGACATGAACTCAGTCTATACCTGGGGTTAAATAAGATTGACAATTTTGTCAGTTGAAATAAGTTTATTCCCCACTTGAGGTGATTTTGGAATTTATTGTGTATTAATTATTTGCTCTGTAATAATAAATACATTGAGCTCTTTTTGTGGATCAATTTTAATATTCTATAGTACTAGAATTCACTTGGATTATATACCAACAGATTTATTGCCTTTACTATACATATATATATATATATATATATATACGCTTCATATATATATATATTTTTTTTTTCTTTAACATTCAGGCTGGTAAATGTAATTAATACTATTTGTTGTAAACAAAGCATTTACTTAAATAATTGTGCCTATAAAAATAACATAAACTGAAAATATATTAAAATGATGTCGGACTTAGTCCATTTCATAATATACATATATATATATATATATATATATATATATATGATAAGATAAAGAACAAATAGGAAATCTTTATCAATCTAACTTGTTTCACTTTTATTAAATGCTCATCAGAGTTTGAGGGAAAAGAGACAAAAAGACAGAACTTTGGTATTTTCAATTTTGTTTGGGTCAGTTCTCATTGGTCAGTCATGTATCACATACATTAAAACCATAGGTAATTCTATATACATGTAAGTTTGTTAAAATTCGAATATGTCTATGATATATGATGGTAATTGTTGTGACCAAGTAAATGGTTAAGAAATAACAAAACAAGAGGTTGCAGATAAATCATGTATTGAACAGTAAATACAACAGAAATGTCTTACACAACTTTCAGTCTCTATCACTGTTCCCCCGAGGCTTACTCTCCTACTAACTTTATAGTAAGTGGAAGAGTCCACAATAGACTCAGAACAGAAATGTGTATTTGTAATTGTATATGTGTGTCTGGCTAGCAGGGGAGTTGCAATGTTTTCACTTTTGTGCAGTTAGTTGGCCTAGTGGGGTGGTATTCTATTAATTGTTCAGTTATGTTGGGTGGTTCTCGAGCCTTGCCTTAAGTTTGCCTGTCGTCTGGTTCACACGGTCTTTTGAACAGGAGGAAAGATTTATCCATTGTTTCCTGTTTATGATTGGGTTTCCAGTTCTTTCGAAAGTCTACTTCAACTGAAATTTTATTTACTATTTATTTTTTTTTCCTCAATAGGAGTAAATAGGTTTGTCTATCGTCCGGTTCACACTCCTCGCAGGTTTTTGAGCAGGAGTAGAGGTTTATCCCTTGTTTCCTGTTTAAGATTGTGTTTTGTCTAAAGTCTTTTCATTCTGTTTTTATTTCCAATCACCCTTTGCCTGTTGCTTTGGGTGATACTTCTTATTCTTTAAAGCTCTACCTTGAGTGACTCTTAGGTCGTGTACAGTAAGAATATAATTGTTAAAAACACAACTTTAGTTTAAAACGTATACCATTGAATAGTAACTGAAACTATTACACATGTTGTGAATATTGATAGGGATCTACATACAAGGGTTGGACAAAATAATTGGAATGGTTGCAAAATCCACTCCTATATTTCAAAGACTTATTATATTAAGAAATTTAGCTAAAACTTTGTAATTGCAGGTTATATCTATTGTAAATACATTTATTTATGTAATTTACTGTCTTTGTCTTATTTATTTTTAGAATTTAGTAAAATTTAAGCTAAATGTGTAACCTCTCCAAGTTCGAAAAAGAGCAAATTCTTGGAGCTCGCATGGCAGGAGCCTCAATCACTAAGGTTGCTGAACTGTTTGGTTTTTCAAGAGCTAGCATATCAAGAACACTGATGCAATTCAAGAAACAGGGCAAGACCTCTAGCAACCGTAGCAATTCGGGCCAGACTTGCAAACTTACTGACAGGGATTGACGTGCATTGAAACGCAATGTGGCAAAAAATCATTGGACAAATGCAGCCAAAGTGACTGTTAAGTTGAATAAGCATTTGAATAGTTCCGTTTCTACTAAAACTGTTCACCATGAGCTCCATAAGCTGCATATCATGGAAGAGCTGCTGTGAGGAAACCTCTTCTCTCCACTCGCAACATTCAAAAGAGGTTGAAATGGTGCAGAGATCAAATGCCAGGTCTGCAGACCAATGGAAGCAAGTCATATTCTCAAAGAAGTCTAGTTTTTCTCTTTCCCCAACTTCAGGGTGAGTTTATGTGTGGAGGCAGCCCAAAGAAGCTTACAAACCCTGACTGCCTTCTTCCAACCGTGAAGCATGGAAGTGGATCAGTGATAGTTTGGGCCGCCATATCATGGAAATGTCTCAGTCCAATAGTTGCCCTGCATGGTAGAATCAACAGCAAAGATTACCTGAACATTTTGGGAGATCATGTTCATCCAATGGCCAAGACTTTATTCCCTTATGGTGACTGCAACTTTCAAGACGATAATGCTCTAAAATATACCGTTCGAGTGGTTAAGAATTGGTATGAAGAGCATGAAAGTGAGCTAGAACACATGGAGTGGCCTTTCCAATCTCAAGTTATCAATATTATTGAACATTTGTGGTGCATTTTGGAGCAACAAGTTAGGAGCCGTTATCCTCTACCATCTTGTCGTAAAGAGCTGGAGAAGGTTTTAATGGAAGGATGACTGAAAATTCCTCTAGATGAAGTCAGGAAGCTGCATGATTCCATTCCTAGATGTATTAAAGCTGTCTGTGAGGATAAAGGTGGACCAACTCATACATACAAGTTCAGAATGAATATCTTCTGGGGGGGGTGTCTCCATCACCTTTGTTACGAACTCTTTTCAACTTTGAATAATTGCAACCATCAAAAACTATCTTTCCCCAGTCAGACCAATTCTTTGCCACTTTTTCCCATTCTTTGACACTAATTTCCAGAACTTTCAGGTTGTCTTTAACAATGTCCTTGAAATGGCTCTTGGATTTGTATCTAGGGTGCTTACCAAAAGGGAACTACATAAAACAAACAGGTGCTTAGATAATCTCTCATTTTTTATTCTCCTGAGATCCTCATACATACATACATATATATATATATTATGAAATTGACAAAGTCCAACAATTATTTTAAGACATTTCTATGTTTATACATTCTTTTTTATAGATACAAATATTTAAGTAAATGATCTGTTTATAATAAACAGTATTAACAACATTTACCGGCCTGGATGTCGGAGGACACATATTTTCTATGAAAATTGCTCGGACATTCAGGCTGGTAAATGTCATTAATACTGTTTATTCTAAACAAACATTTATTTAAATATTTGTATCTATAAAAAAAGAAAGTATAAACATAAAATGTCTTAATATATATATATATATATATATATATATATATATATATATTTTTTTTTTTTTCTTTCTCTTTCCTTTGAGTTTATTTTCTTTCCTCACTATTCTTATATTCCACTTCCTATTTCTTTTACCATATAAATAGGTCAAGGTCAGAGTACTCCTCCTACCCCAATTTAAAGCTTATTTAAGAGAGATGTAAATTTAACCCTCACTATATTTTGTATTGTCTCTTTAACCGCCACCTTCACCCTCCCTATTTAATTATATAAAATTACACTACCCATCAATTTCTAATCATATTTTTCCTCTCATTTCATTGTTGGAAGTGTTACCTGATGATCCAAAATCCCTTAAAAAGGATTTTGGTGAAATAAATTATTGTCATGGTACCTTGAAGTGTCTGTTGTTCATTAAATATATATATATATATATATATATATATATATATATATATATATATATATATATATATATATATATAAAATAAAATGAGAACAAATAGAGCATGATTCCACTGGACATAATATTTAATTTAAAAGAGAGCTCAATATATAGTAGACCTAAATATTATTCATTTTAGGATATTAAAACATGTTAAAAATTGCTACACAATTACATTTATGTTTCAACATCATAAATGTTTCTCTTCAGAAGATGTTGAACTACTGGCAAGTGAAAGATTAATTTAATACTTAAAAAAAAAACAGATCAAAAATATAGAACTACTTTGACAAATTAATATGCACTGTCAAATAAAGAGCATCCATGAAAAATGTTAATAATATTAACTAATCAATGTTAGTAATAAAGTTATTAAGTTTTCAAAGTATTTTCTCCTTAAAGAATTATGTTCTTTTTCTTCATATATATATATATATATATGTGTGTGTGTGTGTGTGTGTGTGTGTGTGTATTTGGGCAATGCTTCTTTTATCTTTTATACAAATTTCATTAAAACCAACTGACAAGGTAATATGATTAAGTTTTTTATTTAATTTTTCATGTGTTCTTGTAATTTTCTGCTTTTCTGGACATAAATTATATAGAAATTTTCCAAATGTGTTGCATGTACAAGTGCTTTTAGCTATACTATTAGCCATTATCAAGGATGATTTTATTTTTACTGTTAACTGAATGTATGGATTGTTTTATGTATGTATCTAGAGTTATAGGAATATTTTATTTTCCAAACACAGTCAGGACATTGTAGCCATATTCATCGTTGATATTATTGAAAGTTGGCTTTTACTTTTTTACTAATAATGCTTCCATTATCTTTAGCCTTTTTGTACATGTGGATGTGGATATTATATTCATATTATCAACAAGTATGTTATAGATAGAGTTTGGTAAGTCTCACTGTGCTTTTAAATGAGACCTAATTGTCAGAGAGATGTAATGTGAGTCTTCTTGTTAGGTATGTTGTAGTATATCCAATATAATTATTTATGAATTTGGATTGATCAGGAACACCGTTCCTTAAGGGACATGTGAATTCATAAGTAATATTGATTCTCTGTAATTTCGATCTTTTAAGTGAGTTGTTTTGTTAACTGGTGTTGTCTGTGTGTGTGTATAAAATCCTTCTTCCATTGTTTGACTATTGTTCTAATGATGTCAGAGAAAGGAGAGAGAATTTATCAACAATCTTTTTTATAAACCAATGACTTCTGTTACCAATTATAGACATTTAAGGATATTTGTAGAGATTCCATAGTTTATTTTGTTTAGGTTAGGTTTCAACTGTTTGATATATATAGCTTCAAGGACAAAGGTTTATACCATTGGCTTCCCATACTTAATACTTCTTGAATTCACTCTCACGTGGTTGACGTTTTTACATTTTCGCTTCTAGTGTCTTATATGCATGTGCTTATTGTTGCTTGAAAATTCATGTAAACAATAACATAGTGTCTTGTCCGTATATTGCTTAATATATTGTACAGTAATTGACATGGCTTATTACGAAAGCTTAATTAAAAAGATTCAATTTTGATTTTCTTTCTTCATTTAATGATAGTTTTATCAGACGTTTGAAAAGAATTTTACATAAAATAAATAGACAACACTTGTCTATATTATTTAATGAAACATGTATTAATGAAAAATTATAGGATAATATATATATATATATATATATATATTATTATTTTATTATTATTATTTTTTTCACTATCTCTCCATCAGATTTTGAATTCATATAGTTGTCTTTCTCATAGACTTTTTGCTATTTGAGATTATAGGACTCTCTTTCTTTCTTTTCTCTCTCTCCCTCTCTCTCTCTCTCTCTCTATATATATATATATATATATATATATATATATATATATATATATATATATATATATATTAGTTGAATTGATGTGAGTTTGTGACCCTGGGTTTCACGCCTTTGTGATCATCAGACAAACTCTCTGACAATCACAAAAGCATGAAACCCAGGGTCACAAACTCCATCAATCCAACCAAATATGTTAGCTCTATCTCTGATATTGAACACTTTCTAATAAGTACCATGCATATGATATATAAATAATTATATATATATATATATATATATATATATATATAATTATTTTTATAAAAAAATTTATAACATAAGTATGTTATAAAATCACTACAAAAATAGCCATTTTGTTTCAACACACTCTGTGTCTTATCAAGTGATGGTGTTGAAAAGAAAATAAATGGTTTTAAAAGTTTCAGATTAATTAACGATCATACACTAGGGGAGCATTGTTACAAAAGCTAGAATAACCAATCAAAACCGAAGTACAGAAAGATTCAAAAGCTTGACAACAAAATCCTGCTATTATAGCTATTTAGATCTTTAAATACGTGTAATATTAAAAAATAATTTTTACTAACTAATAATTATAAATTTATATGATAAAATTTAATATTAAAATTAAAACTGGCAATTTTAAAAATCCAAATTTAATCACTATTAAGTTTAAAAACTACAAAATTATTGAGAAAAGAAAAAAAATATATATGTTTATATTGCCATTTAAGAATTAACCAAGAAATATTATTTTAACCAAGAAATAAATAAAAAATGAATATACCTATATTTTCTAAAACTGAAGCAGGCCTCAGGACATTTGAGAAAAACGAATTCCCCTTAAAAAAAACAAAATTCTGTCTATGTTTTCTTAGACACTCAAAGAGGAAAGAGAAAAAAAAGAAAGAAAAGAAATAGTGAGACAGTACAATGGAAGAAGAAAAAGAAAAGAAAAAAATAAGCACAACATTCAGCACATGTGCATATGCACACATGCACACAAACACACAAAAAGAGAAAAAAATGAGCACAACATTCAGCACATGTGCATATGCACACATGCACACAAACACACAAAAAGAGAAAAAAATGAGCACCAGCAAAAAGTGCATAAATTCTTTTTCAACTTAGTATGAAAAATGAAAATGAGAATATTCCCAGTCACTTGCTCCTGAAAAGTGTATCAAACAATTACAAAAAGTTTTATCTACAAGTCTCTAATAATATCAATCAGCTAAGCAACAAATTTTATCTTTATATTAATATATATATATATATATATATATATATATATATTTAATTAATTCATTGAGTCTGATAGAAACCTCAACAGAATGCAGAAAGCACTGGACGGCCATTTCGTCCTATATTTGGGACTCATCAGCAGTGTGCATCCACTACCAAGAATTGAAACCCTGACAGTTAGGATGTCAAGCAAACATCAGACCAACTGTTCCAATGGGTCTCGGTGACAAAGAGTTTGTAAATCAGACTCAATATAGCGCCGCTCGCTCACATATTCCATGGTGGAACTCTACTGAGTTCTCTGTAACCATAGGACTGTGCCCCCTGGGGCCACGACTACTACCACCAAGCTACTACTCTCTCTCATATAGGACGAAACGGCCGTCCAGTGCTTTCTGCATTCTGTTGAGGTTTCTATCAGACTCAATGAATTAATTAAATATAAT